>OZ025241.1:42259690-42684690 GCA_964019155.1 Osedax fenrisi
TTAATACTAAATAAATCTATATATAAAATATAGTTAATGGAACAACAGGGTTTAAGGTTTAATGACTCATACATTATTAGTAATAATATACTAATTTAATTTGTATTACTAAAAAATCAAAAATATACGACTCATGCACCTATAGGCTAAACATTACATGTATGTTGTATGAGGTAAGTCATGGCTAGAGAGTTACTAAGGGTAAGCACTACTAACATCCTTAATGGTTTTGCTGGTGTTGAAGTCAGCAAAAGATGTGGTGGCATCGGATTTCAACTGAAAATAACGAATTAATAATATATTACAATTAACATAAGACATGCGAGAGATGGCCAGTCATTATTACGATGATCGTAAGATGATAGTTTAAAGTTATAGATAGATCTATGTATATATATAATTGTATTAATTCTTTCATATTATATAATAAACTTTACAATTAATAATATAAACCTATATATATAGTTAGATAAGTAGTTTATTGAATTACTATAGAAAATAACAAAAGGTAAGAGAGGTTGTAGTTCACAGGCTGCAAACCATATCGTGGATGTGGGGTAACAGTAGCTGCCCAAAGAAGTCGGTAGCATCGAGTGGAAGCTGGGCGGGCATGTTATCCACAGAGCAGATGAGAACTCCATCGTTACGGAAACTATAGTTGTAAGCATCAGAGTAGTAGACATGTAAAAAGGGCGGCATTACAACGATAATAGATGATTACGTTGCACTTGTAATATTAGCAATCATTTGAAACCTGTGCTGGGCAGTGCAGCACTATATAATATATGTACAAGTGTTATTTATATGAAGAGCTATGTTAAGCTCAACTTAAATTTAATGGTTGCCCGATATACTTGAAATTATTTATGGATATCGGTGGGTTATTATTATTTTTATAGATTCTTTTCATCCAATCTAGGAACTAAGATGAATTTTTCACTTATATATGGCTATAATATCCTTTAGAAGCCGCTCTCATGTTAAGGCATCCATGGTTTTAACGAGAGCCAATCATTTATTTTTACTCAATTATATAAGATCACTTCTAAATATTATTGTAAGACCCATTGTAATGGTCCATACGAGGCTCGAACCCGTGTCCTACTGCTTGTGTGTCTGATGCCTTGCTCGCTCAGCTAACTAGGTGGTTGTGTAAGCGCACATACACTTGATACATACCTATCATGGCAGACATTGAGTTCAGCATCGTAAGTAACGAAGGGCTGGTCTATGGTGGTGCACTTCTTCATGATCTCTATGCTTCCGTTGGGGTCTGCGCTGATGTCACAGATAGCGATCAGACGTTGGGGAAGCTTGGGGCAACCGAGGTCTTTCTCCTTCACAACTCGCTGGGTGGTAGGTATGGGGGTTATAGAGGATAGTGTGGCAAGGAGTTAGGGTTAGTTATGATTGTGGGGCTGGGTATAAGGGCAGCAGATGTCCTTGTTTGGTGGAGTTTGTGGTGATGAAGAAACATGATTTAATAGTGATGGTGGGAGGTGTGGTAATCAGTGTAGGTACTTATTAGTATAACAGTGATCTAGCTAAATGTAACAAATCTTCTAGGGATCTAATAGTAGGTCTGTCGTACAATAGGTGATGCTAACAGTACTGATTGTATACTTCATAATACATGTGTGTGTGTGTATTGGGTATTAATCAATAGATGATCAACACTATCCATTATCTAGTTCATAGTAATAGTAATAGAGTGTTAGTATAGCATATCACATAACAAGGACAGGACATGATGGTGTGTCCTCCATCTCCCAATGATGACTCATATATCAGTTACATATCTCTCTCTATATGTTTAGAGTACTTCACAGTATGTACTTTACATGGTTATCTCGTGCAATGATTAATGTACACACATATATTTCTTTTAATTCACTAGTCTATAAGTATATCCAGTCTATAATTCGATAAGGTATATCCCATATCAACAGTAAAATAAGAGTTTTTAATATTATATAATAATAATAATAATAATAATATTTGTTAAAAGAATTTAATTTTTTTTTCTGTTTGTTTTCTAGTGTAGTTATATAATTTATCCTGCTAAAGGGCTTCAAAGTAATATATTATATTTTCTGTTGTTATCGCCCATTACACATACATATATAGATATGATAGCTAACGTTATGTCCTATAGCTACTATGCTATGTATGGCTGTCTCCCCATATTGGGCACTACTAACTTTGAGGAGTAGAGCCTTAGCGTCGGGTGTGGTGATGAAGCGAGGAGCACCTGGGGCCCAGTAGATACCGTTGATTAGAACCGATGTGAAGGGGGCGTACTAAGAGACGTCAGAGGTTATATTAGTGATAAGCAGTGGGCAGCATGGGTGTGTCTCGTTTGTATTTGTTTAATTACACGATTATCCATTCTAATATTATAATTTATATTATATATAAAATATAATAAATGTCATAAATATTAAAATTAATGTCATACATTTTATAATTAATATTATATTAATAATCAAAAATAAACAACAATATAAATATTTAGGTGATAAAATGAAATGTCACAAACATATTATTACTAAGGTTGCATAAAGTGAAGTAAAGATACGATGTCTATACACTAGTTATACCGTAATCATAAAGATATTACTATAGTTATAAGTATAGTTTGTCGAGGATGTGGTAGAGAGGTGGTATATAGGTCAAGGTCGAGGTTTAACCTTCTCTGCGAATGTGGAGTCGTAATTCTCTGGGTACTTGAAGTACTCATGCATGTCGAAACCTCCATCAGTCTTCCTTACTAGGTGATCTTCCATGTCGATGACACAGGCGTACACTCTGTCGGTAGCTGAGAGGTGGGGCCAGGGAGGCGTGTTTAGGGGTGTGTAAAATGTTTAAGGGGCGTGTTTATGATATTTATTATATAGATATATATATATAGTTAAAACTTTACATAATAAAGTTATAATTATAATTAGTTAAATATTTATTATTTAAAAATAGTAAAATACATAGTTATTAGCTAAATCATGACTTAATTAAATAGTTTTAAATATAATGCTTTTTTATAAATATTTTATCAATATTATTAATCAGTTACGATTAGCTCTATAAGTCTACGAAGTACTTTTGTAGAGAATGTTGTCATACCCCATTCTCTCTATACATTACGTATTCGTCGCTGTAGATTTCATCACTAAAGATAGAAGTGATAATAACCTCCGTTATTGGATATGTCCTCCAGTTGATCTGGCCGTACGTATTCGTGGGGAAGGTTCCTTAACATCTCTTGAGCTCCCTACAAGTGTGTACGATGCTTATATTGGTGTAGTGGCTTGTTTCTATGTATTTACAATGTTACAATATATAGATTAACGTCTAATTTCGATGCCCTTTAGAAACAGAATATTATTATTTATATTTTGTTATGGTAAATAAATTAAAAAACTTCTATGAAACACAAATAATTAATATTATATATATACACATATATATTAGTGTTGCAATCGAACTTCGATCTTCGAACTGATACTCGACTATTTCGAACTGATACTGATACTCAATAATTATAAAATTTCAAACTCGGACTCGAACTGATACTCGACTATTTCGAACTGATACTCTACCGATACTCTGATAGTAATGTTCGATTGCAACACAAATATATATATATATATATGTGTAGCAAATTAAATGACGTGTCTTATCTACTAGAGACACCAGGCAAACACTACAGAAGATAGGCTCGTGTAGACTGAGAAGCATGTGTTTCTTTAGTCGACACTAATCTATAGATGAGATGTAGATCTCATCGGATTCACCGATTGGCTAGCTGGAGATCTTACGATCAACACTCTTATTGTAACACAAGATACCCGAGCTTTCATATCCACACTCTCTTATAACCTAATTACCAATGCATACAACATTTATCTACTACTCATATATATATATATATATATATATACATAATATGTATATATTTATATAATTATTATGTTTTATTATAAGTTTTTATGTTGTTGTCTGTAGTAATAAAATAAGTTTGAATACAATAATTCTGGTTCTTATTACTTTTAAATGGTTTCAAACATGACTCAACTTTACTTTACTATTATATATATATGTATATGTATGTTGAGGAGAAGCCCATAATGATGATGAACCTGAGAAACGTTACCACTGCCGGTGAACACAAAGGTCAAAGGTCCAATGGAAGGGGGCATACTGTTCAGAGCTATCTCATAACCGGCATCACGTAGAGATTGTACTGCCATGCTGATGTTTCGGTAGTTGTGGGGCGGAGCTATGTACTGTAGGTGGGGGGGGGGCGGAGTTATGTACTGTAAGTGGGGCTAGGAACTATGTACTGTAGGTGGGGGGGGGGGCGGAGCTATGTACTGTAGGTGGGGGGGGGGGGGCGGAGCTATGTACTGTAGGGGGGGCGGAGCTATTTACTGTAGGTGGGGCTATGAGCTATGTACTGTAGGTGGGGGGGGGGGCGGAGCTATGTACTGTAGGTGGGGCTAGGAGCTATTTACTGTAGGTGGGGGGGGGGGGCGGAGTTATGTACTGTAGGTGGGGCTAGGAGCTATGTACTGTAGGTGGGGGGGGGGCGGAGCTATATACTGTAGGTGGGGGGGGGGCGGAGTTATGTACTGTAGGTGGGGCTAGGAGCTATGTACTGTAGGTGGGGGGGGGCGGAGCTATGTACTGTAGGTGGGGCTAGGAGCTATGTACTGTAGGTGGGGGGGGGGCGGAGCTATGTACTGTAGGTGGGGGGGGGGCGGAGTTATGTACTGTAGGTGGGGCTAGGAGCTATGTACTGTAGGTGGGGGGGGGCGGGGCTATGTACTGTAGGTGGGGCTAGGAGCTATGTACTGTAGGTGGGGGGGGGAGTTATGTAATGTAGGTAGGGCTAGGAGCTATTTACTGTAGGTGGGGGGGGGGCGGAGCTATGTACTGTATGTGGAGCTAGGAGCTATGTACTGTAGGTGGGGCTAGGAGCTTTGTACGAAGCTATATACTGCAATGACGGGTAGGGTGAAATAGGTGTAATGGAGCTGATTGTGGAATACGTTATATGGAATATTATACAGTGAATATATGTCAAAGATAGATAATGTATTAAAAAATGTACGATCAATTAGAATACGATAATGAATTAGTTAGAATATTATAGATGTAATATAACGTAAATAAATCTATTTACTTTTATTTCTAATTATTAGTTATTTCTTTCTTACCGTTTGCTATCTTAACTTAATACTGACTATTATTTCACTCGATTGCACAAATGGATTACTCGTATGAACACCCCTTTAGAGCTACAGTTACATAACAGCTTACCATGAAGGGGGTATGATGTCCGAGTGCTAGAAGTCTGATTCCGATGCCGTGCAGGATGTTGATCATTCCCGAGATACCGGCCATTTTGCCGAACGCCACGGTTCTAAGGCCATCAGCACCTACCATCTTCTCGTAGTCGATCAGACGAATGTTCTAGTGTCGGTGTGATTATAGTTAGTGATATATTCTAGTGTCGATGCGCTTATTATAGGTTGTGTATTATATTGTTGGTGAGGGAGAAATTAGTGTGCGATAAGATTATAATTTAATATAGGGCTCTCTATTGGTAAAGTAGGTGATGTAATATTAATCAGAGGTCAAGGTTAACACGCAGTCAAGGTTAACATGCAGTCAAGGTTAACTGGTATCTAACCTTATCCAGAAGTGTATCCAACAGCTTCATGTTGGCCTCTTGAGCCTTGATAGTGTGTGAGAAGAAAGCGTAGGTTTTATCATTCTCTAGGAGGTCACAAGGAATATCCTTGACCCCAAGGATCAATGTGGCCTCGGATATTGATTCTTGTATGATCGCACCAGCCTTCTTGTAGGCCTGGTATAGTGTGTGTGTGTATTATTGTTATCATTAATTATATCTTCTATTATTTTAACACATTATTAAAAATCAGTTATTTTTGGATAAATTTGTATACATTATATAATAATATATGACCTTTAAACTTATCAATTTAATATATTTTATAATAACAATATTATAATGCATATATATATATATGTGTATAGATCTATATATATAAATATTTATATAATAAATATATAAATAAATTGATCTGAATTTTTTATAAATTATATAACATGAATTGACTTCATTTATATATATATATACATGTATATATTATATACATATATAAATACTTATATATATATATATAATATGTATACATAGAGAAGCATGTGTTAGTGGGTTTCTAATCATATGTCAGCCCCATCAAATATATAGGCTATCTACAATATACTGTAAACAGCTTCTCGTGATAAGTCACCATGTATACACAATGTAACCTTACACCTTCTAGTGGAAGTTGTACAGGGGAGGGTGGTGTGTGTATAACAGCGTATTAATAGAGGGTACTGATTATAAATCCATGTTACAACTTATATCTAAATTATATATACGATATATGTATGTCTATTTATATGAATGTTGTTGTATATATAAATATTTGTATATATATATATATATATACATAATGATAATTATAGATGCAATAGATACTTTAGTTTATATTAGACCTATCACGTTGACCTTGGTAGAGGTCAGTATATAATATGTGGGATACAGGGATATAACATGAAGGAGCTTATTTATGATTTTAATGTGATTATATTAAAATCATAATATATATCATGTAATAGAAATTGTATTATTTAGAATAACGACATAACTATTATTGAAAAACAACTTTCAATTCAAAGTGAATTTATAAATAAATTTATATTTTGTTAATAAAATATTTATATAGAAATACAAATTAAAAAATATTGATACATTTTTATTTTTTAAATTAATACATTTATCTGATATCTAAAATCAAAGATTGAAATCATTGAAATATAATTAAATGACCATCGAAAAGTATCTATTTTAATAATAAAAGTTTGGTTATCATTGCAAAGGACAGACCATCGATATAAAGAAAGTGGATAAGCAATTGAATGTAGTGTATGACAATTTGCGGTAGAAGCGCTGCACTCGCAGCCCACTACTAAATACCTACTAAATTGTAAATTAATATTATTTATTTATACATATATATTGATAATTACTACCAATTTTAATGTACTATCTATACTAAAAATAAAATTATATATTTAAAATACATCATATAAACATTCCTCGTAATTTTGTGTATTTAAATTGAAGATATCATACTATTTTATTGATATTTATAATCTAAATCCATTGATATAGATAAAAGTCACTTTAATCTATTTAGACGAAAAGCCTCCTGTTTAAATATTTGACATATATAATATGACTAATATCCAATCAAAATCACTGATGCCATTTTGTTAATTTATCGATAAAAGTGCCATTCACGTATCTATCTTTTACATTAATTGCGTGCGTCAATTTCTTACACTTTCTTTATATCGATGGGACAGACATACTTTATATAATATACAATGTTAAATATCTATACATATTTATATATATATATATAAATATATATATATATATATATATATATATATATATAGATATCATACGCTATAATACATAACTAAAAAACTATTATACTATTAAAATAATTATACATAGATTAAAATTAAAATTATTAATTATCAAATTATTATTGAGTAATTAATTTGTTAATTATTATATAATAATTTGAATTGTTTTTTTTATATATATTTATAAATAATTATATACACGTATGATACTACGACTAATATCGACACAACCATGACTACTACTACTACTACTACAGTGACTCACGTTCATCGGGTAGGCTCGACGATTTGAAGGTTGCACAATGACCTTGACCCCATCGTTAACGAGGTATTCGACGTGTCGAGGTGCTAGTGGGGCTCGTCGCTCCCATACACTGTTGTCTTCCCTCCTTATAGCCATCACCTGTGAGGGTAGTGGGGATAGGTGAGGGAGGGTGAAAGGGGTGTAGGGTGGGGAGGTAGTGGAAATAGTGGAAGGGGTGTGAAAGGGGCGAGATGGGGATTGGTATGGGGATTAGGAACAACTAATGAAGTAAATCAGCATTGGACAATATTATAATAACATATCTATCTAGGGTGTGATGTTTGTAGCATGACAAGTTGTATAGTCTACAGTTGTAGTGAGGTAACAACCAACTGTCTATCTATTTTACTACATAAATCATACTCTAAAATGTAAGAGTTTCGATACAGTAAGTCAACATTATTCAATGTTTAGTCTTTAAACTACCAGCTATATATTCTCTACACGAAATTAAACCACAAATTACATCTCAGACGAGAGAGAGAAGACTGCTGATTGGCAATAATGGAGTGGGCGTTAACCTTGGTCGATGTTTTCGTGTGTAGGTAACATAGTCTGTTGAGTCGAGTACATCTGCTTATAATACAAGAGGTCTTGTACATCTGAAGAGAGACGGGTGTATGTGAGAATGGCATGGTGGCATGAGTTGAAACAGGTGTATAGTTAGGGGTAGCGATAGTAGTAAGTAAAACACATTAATAATATTAGTCTAACAATTCACAGCTATTAGGGTGATCAACTTAAATTATTAATGGTGTGTTATGTAATTATTATTATTATTATTAATATTATTATTATTAGGATAATTATCACATGAGTTGATCACATACATTAACCGTCAAGTTTTCATAATTTATCAATTAATATATTCATTTATATAATCAATTATGAATTAATTATAATTCATCCATCCCTAATATATTTAAAACAATGCAATAATTATCAAAATTATCTGTATATATATTCAGGTATATAAAAGAGTATGTGTATTGTTATGGTAATCATGTATTATCATAGCTATTATCAGGGTTGGCCAGTGTTGGGGTTTATAGGTAATTAGATTTTGTATTTTTGGGTTTTAAAAATTTTGAAATTTTATTGTTAATTTAATTTTATTTGTCTTCTAATATTATATCTATTTATGATTGGTTGATCAAAATTATCTAGTGTCAATAAATAATTCTATATCTCTAATATATTAATTCATTATAAATATGTTTAATTTAAATCATATTATCTTATGATAATTTCAATTTATTTAGTTCCCAAAAACACAAAAAATGTATACAAAAAACTCTAAAATAACTCAATAAAACCCATAAATAAATGTACAATTGTTGGGTTTCTTTTGCCAACCCTGGTTATTATATAATATCATTATATTAATTCATATATTAATAGAGGTTGTGACCCCTTGCAAATGGTTAATGTATAGTATCTTACAAGTTTTAGTATTAAATATGCTGTCAACATGGCTCTGTCAGGTTCTAGCTGCTTTGCTCAGCCTGAAATAAATACGCATTAGAATATGGTATAGGTCACATGCATTATATAATCTATAAGTATATATATATATAATAATTATAAAATATTATTTTTTAAATATATATAATTATATATATATTTTTTTATGATAGGTTATACTAACTTAATTATATTTGTATACTATATATATATATATATATATATATATATATTATTTGTCAAATATATTTTTAGAAATTAGATAATATTTGAAATAAAAGTAGATTTTGATTATGATTTGATTTTTTTTAAATAATTTATAATTGGAAAAATATAATTGAAATACAAAATAGTGAACAAGTATTGTACAAGTACAAGTATTGGTTGCTACTTGAAACTCTCTACGTATGGGCATATATATATATATATATTATATAAATTAAAATGGTAAATTGTAAGCATAGCCTACATTGTCTAGTTATTATTTAGTTGTACTTGTGTATGTACAATGGTGGGCTTGGTGTTCTAAATCGCTTAGTAGCACTACGTTAATTAACTAATAAACTAGTAAGCTAGTAGTTGAAGTAATTTAAACCTGCCAGTGAAGATACCTAGGTAAGAATGGCGACGTGAAATGTGCAACGAGAGCGAGATTTCACGATACGCCGCGAGATATAACGAACGCGAGACTGGTGATACTAGTGGTCTATTAATAGCGCGGCGCAGGCGGTGATGGTGATGATGATGGTGATGGTGATGATGAAGGTGATAAGGGACAAAGGCAACACTATTTATGTACTAGATATAATACTGGCGGGGCCGCCACTTGAAACATTACATCTCGTGTGAAACAATAGAGCATGCGACCGAGAAAAGTGTGTATATATATATATATATATATAGGTATATATTCGTATATACACGTATATATCGGTGTTTATGTTATGGAGATGATCAACATCGATAGGGCTAAGCGACCTACACAAGTACTCACGCTGAGTGGCGCTAGTAGTAGTGGTGGAGGATGAATAGAGATGGTGTCAGCGATCGTTAAAGTACATCATCAAACCCAATAAACAACGACTTCAAACCCAATAAACAACGGTCACGTGTTGCGTAATATGTTAAAGTTCGTCTAGAAATGTCATACATAATTAATATGATGATGCCATATTTAGAATATAATTAGCATATATTTAGCACATATATATAATTAATTAGAATGGTACCTACTATATAGTATATACTATATAGTGGTGACATTGGACATTGACCTATATTTAATACAGTTATATAAAGGACATTATTATCATTGATATTATATTTAAAAACTACTGATATACAAATAATTAGATACCTAAACCTACTTATATAAAAACGGAAATCAATTGTAAAAATAAAAATGTAATAAACTGATGATATTTAATTTATAGGTTATAATACCTACAATTAGCTAATAAATAATCAATGTATTACCACGGGTATTACCATTCATTAATGAACCCCTACCACCGCTATCACGTATACATTATATTAACATTTATATAATATGTAGTTATAATATGATCATAAACAAATTTATAAATAATAATTTTATTAACATATTAAACATATTATTAATATCGTTGATATCATCGTTATGAATATACATATGAAAAAAGTATATATAGATGCCAACTTACATACTTATTATAATCATATAACTATATATATATATATATATATATATATATATATATATATATATATATATATATATATATATATATATATATATATATGATTATTTAATATATTTATTAATTATATTTTATATATTTTATATTTATTAATTATATATATATATATATATATATGATTATTTAATATATTTATTAATTATATTTTAATATTCGAAAATTATATAAACTATAATATTTTAAAATAAATATATAATAGTATTATAATCTGTATTCATATATTTGAATGCGTTTTCAAATATCAGGTATCTATCGGAGAAGCCAGTCTGCCGATAGGTACATATATATATATATATATATATATATATATATATATATATATATATATATATATATATATATATATATATATATATATATATATATATAATTTATAAATAGGTATAATTAATGAAGAAAAATAATAATGTATTAGGTATAATAATATGCACTACATTTATAATTATAATGTTCGCCGTGATGTTCAGTGAAGTTAATCGTAGGCTGATTATAGAGTGTATACAATGTATACATTGTACACTTTGTACACATTGTACACCATTGGTAGTAACAAGGACACACGTTGTATGTCCTACACTGGCCACAGTTATACAGATGTAATGCGTATAATGAAACTAAGCACTTATAAGCGTAGGTGTGGCAGCGATCGTAATGTCGTATTAGCCGAACAGAATATTAGTGTTTGATAATGCAGATTATAATTAATATTTTAATATAATATAATATTATTATAATATTCTAGAGAATAGGATGCCTATGTATCACATATTACATGTGTAACTATGATATAGTGTTAATGCATGTATTGATAGTATTTTAGTAACTCTATATATTATAAAATCTATAATTTATAGACTAGAGTCCCAATCCAGACTAGTCTACATAGCTATAATTATTATAATTATAATTATTATAATAATTATTATTATAATGGGGCCAATATAATAATAATGATAAATAATTTAATTTTTTTACTATATTATTATTATTATATTACTAGTGTATAATTAGAAACTAAAGTTTAATATGCATCATATATTATATAATAAAATAAAATTATTGAGTTGATCTTCATCTTGGTGATCATATTAAAATTAATGTTTATACAATTTTTAAATTATTTATAAATACACGTTAACCTTCCTTTAATGTTTTATGGCAAATGAACAATTTCCCACCTAATAACTGTAGTAATATTTCTTATCTATTTTACGTAAATACAATAGTTTATAGTTTAGTTCTTTAATAGTACAAAGTCCATTCAAAATATCACTGTCACTCATTATTAGATTCGATATTGAAATATTAATATAATATTTGCACGTAGCGAAATGCATGCATTTTCAATATTCGTAATTATAATAATCAGATTTCTAGGATTCTCTAATTATTAGATCATATAAATGTTGAAAATTACCTCAATATTCTTTTTATGGTAGAAATGTTAATTATTCTTCCAAGTGTAGATGCAATATATCACTGGTAATAAATAACCTCTTAAAATAGAATATTATTTATTTTTATAATTCGAGGTTTTAATTTATATTCTATAATAACCACTAGATGGCGATAGTAGTTTTCGTTTTTAAATTTATAAATATAAACAATATACAAATTATATTTAAAAATTATATAAGATTATATACATTAGTAATTCTATTGATGTAACACATTTTTGAATATATATCAAGTGTTTAGTTTATTATTAATTTGTTAATTATATTTATTACCATTATAATATTAGCTGTATTCAAAATATAAGTTAGTATGATTAATTATTTAATACAATTTATTATAAATGACTAATTTTGTATATTTTTAAAATATTTAAAAATAATTTTATATATTTAAATATTAAATATATTCGATTTGTATACATAAATCGATGTCCGTCGATCGTTAAGTTAACTTGGTTGTATTGTATTATATGTACAGATGTATTATATGTACAGATGTCCGTCAATCATAAAGTTAATCTTATACTCTAAAATACAATTATTGTAACAATATTTAATATTGTAACTGTACTCAATATTATATTGTTACAATAATTGTATTTTAGAGTATTATTATAATACGGACATCGATGTCCGTCGATCGTTAAGTTCAATTGATTATATAATTATTATAATATATATTTAATATATATTTAATAATATAATATTATTATAATACTGTACGATCAGCCGAAAAATTAGACGGACATCGATCGTTAAGTTCAATTAATTATATAATTATTATATATAACCTGAATGTACTAATTCAAATAGGTATATTTATTTAATATATACAAATTATACTTATCAGCCGATGTACATATTCTACTATTTCATTCATAAATAAAAATAAAGGATATATATATATATATATATATATATATATATGTATAAATATATCGTAGAATAAACTATACGTTTTCATAATATCTAATAATAAGGACAAATATATAGAAGTAGATATGATTAAAGTTATTCATTCAATTAATTATACAGTTGATATATTATTATTATTATTAAAAAATTATATTGACTCAATAAACTGTAGATATTGTATGCGTCATGCGCCATAAATGAAATGATAAGTAATTAAATAAAAAAAATATATATAAGAAAACTATGTTAAAGTTCACGATAATAGTTAAAGAGGTAGAACAGGCGGTGTATACAAATTATAAAGTGTCTAATACATCTAATATCAACTAATATAGCATTCCATAATTTAGGTACCGCAATAATAATGTATAGAATAATACACAGAACAATACACAGAATTAGACACTGGCATGTATATTAGCGAGCACGTTTATATATCTATAAGTTAATTGACACGTCTACACCGTTACACATGTTCAGCGAGATGGCTCCGAGTCTGAAATGGAGAAGCATGAAGTCGATGAAACATAAGCGAGTGTTCACATCTCTGTGCGAGCGAGATGGACAGCTATATGTGGTCGGAGGCTGCGATGCTAGCGGTCAACCTATCGAAACCGTAGAGGTCAGTCAGATCTAGATATGCTAATGTGTGTGCGTTATTATTGAATCCATTGTTATCTATATAATTATAATCATGGAATGTGATTAAGTGCGAATATAATCTATATTATGTTATGCAATATTATATAATAAGTATACTCTTAATAATCTTTTATAATTTTATATAATATATTACTATTTATAATTGTATTTTTATTTCATAGCATTTTCATCGTTTATAATTAATATTGCATACATCATTACCTCCTTCCTATCTTCCACACGAACTTAGAGCTACGATTTTAAATGTGAGTCGTGGAAAAGTTTACCATCGATGAGCGTGAAAAGAGCTGCGCCCTCTGTGCAAATAGTTCAAGGTCAGTGTGGTATCAGATATATACACATACGCTTATATAAGCATGTATAACATAGTCTCATGCATCAATGTCTCTTTACCGTAACATAATGTAATTGATGTTTCTTCTGCATCCATCTGTATTTATATACAAATTAACTATTGCGGATCGTTTGAATATAATCATAACATTGATTAATAATTACGTAATACTATTAATATTTTTTTTATATTAAATTAAATTATATCAGATTGTATTTTATTTTAAATAAAACATAAATATGTATATAAAGTTTGTATTTCAAACACTGAAAATAACGAATTTCACAAGTTCTGCGGCTAGTATGTAAATCAGTTATACTAGTTATACTATACTAGTATACTTAATAGTCACAAGGTGATTATGTGAGGAATAATTAACACTATAAATATGTGTGAAAGTGGTCAGTCTCTCAATAATATGTATTTATAAAGCCCTTCAGTGCAAGCATGGCAGAATATCAAATATGGCAACCGTTTTTTTTATTACGATTGAAGGGGTCAAATTTAAAATATTTCATATGTATCACTTTATAATTAAAAAATATAATAACTAATTTATATATATCTTATAATATATAATATATTTTCATTCTTCATATTAGTTTATCATGTACACTAGTGTGTCAAATACCGAAACGAGTAATTTAAATTTGACCCAATATATCGTAATCAAAACAAACCGAAGCATGATTATCTGTATTAGTGAGAGTTCACTGCTTCCCTCCTGCCTCTCTAACTCTCTGATTGGTCCTTAGATCATATAGTAGCGGTAGGGGGCGTGTCTATAACGCAGCAGCCTCTAGATGTTGTGGAATCCTATTCGCTGAAAGAGAAACGCTGGAAGCTGTGCCATCCCCTCGGAGAGTCTTTATTAGGCATCACTTCAGTAGTGTACGGTTCGTATGCCATATGCACTTCGGCCCAATGAAACCATCTCATTTACATCACAATACACCCCTCTAGTATGCGATAACCACTCCAATTTGTTGATTTTATTTTTTATCAAATATAATATATTTAATATGTATCGAAATATAATTATATGCATATATTTAATATCCAAATCATTCATTGCTACTTTCACACTAAAAACATACGTTAGTATAAATTAGTTTAATAAGTTATTCTGTTTTAGTTAGTTAGCATTATACATCAATATTATTCATATTATTATTATCAGATATAGCCATTACCGGGATAAATACTCAGAGCTTTAAATTATACAATTACCCTTCATATTTCAGGGTGACAACAACAGAAAATATAATATATATTATTGTAAGCCATTTAAGAGAAAAAATCATATTACTATTATAAACTAGAAAACTAACAGAAAACAAATAAAAGTCTTCTAATAAATACTATTATTATACACTAGATGGCAGCATGTATATCGTGGGCGGTATGAAGTCCGACACATGTCCTAGCGCTAGTTTCCTACGGTACGACGCAGTCTCTGATCATTGGACGGCCATGCCAAATATGCTGACCGCTCGCTACGCCACCTATTGTTTCATTATCGGATCTCTTCTCTACGTTATAGGTTTATAAGCTTGTTCGATTCTTATTAGATTAATAAACTATACTGAATTAAACTTTAACCTATAATGTTAAGATCAATAATTTATTATGATAATGAAATCTAAATTTGTATTAGAAAAAAAATCGTTTTGTAAGCTCATTTGATTCATATCATTAAACCATAATGTAAATTCACTGATGAAGAATATATATATATATGTATAGAATATGTGTATCTCAAGTTAGTACATGGATGATACCTCACTACTATGAGTAGGACACTTTATTTTATAATTACAAATTTACATTTTAACCTTCTACAAAATTAGAAATCGCATTAAATTATTAAACTTAATCATATAACAATAACATTTTAGTATGCAAACACCATACCGAATATTAGCCGACAGTTAATATCAATACCTCCACCAGGTGGCAGGGTAGGTAAATACGCCGTCGACGCATTCGAAGTGTTCGACTTCAACACATCAAAGTGGTGCCACCTGGACGCGATTCCTTCGAAGAGAATATTTGCTTCCTACGTGGCCACATCGCGTGTCATATATAGTGTAGGAGGCCTTCACTCTGACACAGGCTTCGTTAACTCCTTGCAGATGTTCTCACTGGACACGCGTTAGTGCTTGTATAGTGACACTCGCTAACACATTAGTGACACATTCTACTGAGAGATTTTAGTAATCATTTTAAGTGATATGAACTATCGGCACAAATTAAAGACTATAACTAAGAAGTGAGTCATTCATTAGTATATATACTTATCACCAGGGTTGTTCGGTTTTTTTGGCAGTTTTTTTGATTTTTGTAAATAAAATTATTGATAATTATAATTTAAAAAAATTTAAATATATAATTTTAAATATATAAATAATTTTAAATTATTTAATGCAGTGTTGTTGATTTTTATATTTAAAAAAAAAACCAAAAAAAAACAAAAATCAAGAACCCTGGTATCAATAGTATTACTAATAGAATATATTATGTGTATTATATAAATTTATTCATTTAATAAACAAGCCTGACCTAAAGAAAAATATAATTTGGATATAATTTACTGAATCCTTGTATACATTATACAATAATACTTTTTAATATAATATACATGAAATATCTAATAATAATCATATATCTATAGAATTTATTTATTACAAATAATATTCAATATACAAATTTTTCAATAACAATTATTTAATAAATAAAAAAACCAGTATTCTTCTCTAAAAAACCAAAAAAACCGTAAAAAAACCAACAACCATGCTTATCACTGACATGCACAAGTGACATACATTATATACCTATGTTAATGGTACCCCTCATTGATATCCCCTGAATTCACACCTAGAACTTATAGTAGCGACGCATACATGCATTACTTAACTATATCATTAACGTGAATATTGTACGTACGCGATCGTATATGTAATCCATTACCTCATGACCTTCAATGATACCTACCGTAACCTTCGATACGATACGTACAGTTATTATTTACGAATAATAATTATGTGGTACGAGTTGAATAGGATATTAAAAGATGATGTTATTATGAAGTTGCAGAGTACTATTGATATTACTATGAGATAGTGCCTATTTATATAACGCTGTTCAATTCTTACTAAATGTCATCTTAAATAACTTCTCAATACATCCTAAATTGTCTGTTCTCAAATGACCTGTACCCATATCATGGCCACGAGTGCATGCGTACTTGCAATAATGTAAACTATCATACCCATGATGCATTCCTCACTGTGTTAATAAGAATTCACCTAATGAGAGATAGAGTAGCTCTCGCAATAATATCTTTATTTACTGATACTTTAAATAACTTGCAGGTATGGTTATCTTTGTTATATAATCTAGTATGCTATATTGCTATCATGGCCTCATTTAGTTTGAAGCTGGAGTCATGTATATATAAACACTTATATGTTCGTATTCACCTACATATGTTCAGATTCTGATTCTTACTGAAGTATAATAATTAAACACATACAAATCTGATAATACGTATCTATATATTATTACTATTATCAGATTCAGGTATTATAGAAAGTAATTATTAGTTATAGTAATTATAGAAGCTCTACAACTTATCCTGATAATCAGCCCTTTATAAGTATTACTGCTTATATGGAGTCAACATACTGATGTAGAGTAACGATGTATGTTCGTAGTGACAAACTTGTAGCTCACTAATAATAAATACCAATCCACCTGCGAACGCACTTAATCTTCTAGTTTTACAATGCAATATTAATAGGTCAACGTATAATTAGATCATAAATAGATGTAGCTATTGTTGCTACTATTGTTATTATTATTATTATGATGTCACTAATGTGCATTAAACCTTGCTCTGTAATTCATGTTTGAATAGATGAAATTAAGACTTTAATTAAAAAGTGATTGTAAAACAGTACATCTAAAACAACAAAATGTTCTCTACACACTATATCTATTTAAAGATTCACATGACTCTCTTAAGGTAAATAGTATTATATAATACTATTATATAATCTATTTACTTTATACAGAGTTAATACTTTATTTTATTTTCTAATCTTGATACTATCTTGTATTTACATTGTTAACTATAACTTCTTGTAAATTACATATACATACACACGCATATATTTATATATATATATATATATATATTATATTAATTATTGTATATATGTATAGAACTATAATGATATCAATAAGATTAGAACTACTGAGACCTATATCATGTAGGTAAGCAGCAGCAATAGTAGTAGTAGTGGTAACTTGTACACACACACACACACACACACACACAGAGAAGTGGAGCACCAAGTCCCCTATGCTGACAAAGAGAGGAGACTTCATAGCTGTACGCGTGAAAGGGGATAACATTCTAGTGGTGGGAGGTCTAGGTTAGTAAAGTGGGGGGGTGGGGCTAATGGTGGTGGGGGGTCTAGGTTAGTAAGCAGGGTGGGGGGCTATTAGTGGTGGGGGTCAAGGTTAGTAAAGTGGGTGAAGACTAATGGTGGTAGGGTATAAGGTTTCATTGTAATGGGGGGGGGGTGTAGGTTAGTAATGCACAGATAGAGTAGTGAGGATTATATTAGTAGAGAGGGGTGAGGATAATGGTATAAAGGTTGTTAGTACTGGTTAGAGGAGAGTAACACTAGATCCGGTGTCTATAAGTTAGTGGGGTAGTCTAGTACTGGTGAATGGTCTATGTTTGTAAAGAGCATGTGTTATTATCTATGATCCTCGGAAAGTATACCTATTATATTATTTATATTCTATTATTTAATATATTATATATAATTAACATATATATTTTAATTTAATGTTAACTAATATTTTATTAATATAAATATATATTTATATATATATATATTAAATATACATTTTAATCATCTCTACAAATTAATATATAAATGATTAAAAGTTATTAATTGTTAAGTAATTTAGCCTACATTAAATAAACGGATAAATCTGATTTTGTTTCTACTTTTAATTCTCGCTATTGTTGTCTAGGTAACCAAGGGAAACCGTTGACCGATTGCGAATATTACGATGCCGAGCTTGATGTATGGCAGAGGGCAGAACGACCTTCTCAAGGTCATGCATCCGCTTCCTTCCACACCGATACTTCAGGAGCGGTTTACATAGTGGGAGGTCTTAACGATAGAGGTCCTTCGGCTTGCCTCGACTTATTGAAGATAGGGGGAGACACATGAGAATCATGATAATTACCGTAGCACTCTTTCTCTCTAACCCATGTAATATATGTGTAATGTAATGGTGATATATACAAGATCTATTTGTTATTGATCATACACTATGCTCCGTAACTAAAACATCTGCCATGATCGCGTTGATTTCACTCTTATATTGTTTTTGAAGCTATATGTAAGATGAATATTATTTCATATCAAAATTAACGAATTAGAGATTAAAGGGGTACAGTTAAAAATGATAAAATATCAATTATTATTAATTTTGTTTTTACTTCAGATTACTACTTTATAATATGTTTGTTAGTTTCTGTAAACAAATTACCCTTGAAATGAGTATAAAATAAATTATAGAAAAAAAAGTATCTCACTAAAATGAATAGATAATTGTGAATTTGCATTTGTATAGACCTATAGCATATCTATTTATATGATATTATTTTAAAATGCATGTATTGCGGGATATCCCTTTAACAGCCAATCTGAAGAATTAAATATTTCAAAGTTATATATTTTTTTAAATATATTTATTATATTAAGATTAATCATTTTTAAATCATTTAATGACATTTTCTTAAGCTATTTTACTATAATCTTTATCTTATTATATTTATAGATAGATTTTATGAATTTGAAAATATCTGATTTAAATATAAAATATTACTTTATTCAACCATAACAGATTAGCGATGATTTTTGAGAAAATTTACTTTATATTGACAGTATATGAAAGCTATGAATATTTCGTAAATAACTATATTTGTGGTTCTCACATTGTCATATCAGTAAATGTATATTTAGCATGATTCTTGATCATTGTATTGTTTAACCTATTTAATATTATAGATTTTCTTTAGAAAATTAAAATTGATTTAAATATTATTCAATCAAGATTCTAAAGCAGGTTTTCCATTACCTTGAATATTTAATTTACCTTAAAGATTAATTCAAATAAAATATTATAATGCATTATGTGAATTATCTTTGAATATTCTAAGCGTTCTATTTTTATTATAATCGATTTTAAAATTCTACATGTTATTTTTTTAAGTTATTTGAATCTAATATTACAATTCAATATGGGAATAATATCATAATCTTTTTAAACAAATTGTTTTAATATTAAATAAGAAATATTTTAAGAAAATAATATAATAATCATTAAACTATACCAGATCAATGTTTATGGGATTTCTCATTACAATTATGATAGGAATAAAAGAAATGAGATTTTAAATAATATAAATTTGAATATTTTTATTAGAATTTTGAAAATAATTTGATGTAATGTGAAATCATGAAAAATTCTCGAAGGTAAATTAAATATTCGATGCAATATGAACCAACTCGAGGATTATGTATAGTGATAGGCATAGTGTAATACTATGATGGTTACTTCTATTTATGAAATGCATGATTACATTATTTAATATGTCGCATGCGTATAATGTTGTATATTTTGAATTGAAATTAATTAAGTTATGCAATCGGGGGAAATAGAAAAATATATAAATTGTTTTATTTCTAATTCAATCTAATAACAATTAACATAGCTCTGATAATAGCATATCAATTTTATATATTGCGTACTAACATCAATTTTTTATTTTCACATATGTATTATATTTCTGTTATTATATTTGTCTGTTATTTGGTTCATCATTTTTTAAATTTATTATAAATATATATATAGTTTTATATATAAGAATCGTCTTATATATTACATGTATAAACTGTTACAATTGTATTTACACTATTATTTTTCATATTTATACGTGTATAATGTATGTGATTATATGTTTTTGGTTATTATTATATTATAATAAATTATATTTACTTGTAAATATCGTATATATATTTTATTTTTAGAATTACATATTTATTCGAGATTATTTTAACAAATAAATCTATACTCCTTTATATTATTATTTTATAATTTGATTTTCATCAAGTTTAATATTCATAATTACAAGTATTTAAAATAAGATCAAGTAATTATAAATCAAAATAAACTCTACTAATTCATTATGCCCATATAATACTAACACAGATCATTCTTTTATAATTATTACCACTGTAAACATTGTTGTTATCATTAACCAATAGTTACCATTAAACTATAGTTATACAAACCATTAAACACCTGATTTCACCAGAACAGTGATTATTAATCACTTGATAATTCTAAATATAGCTTGTTATGTAATCTTAAATCATACTAAATATTTATCTAAAATAAAGTAAAATATATAAATATGCATCGATTGTAATTAATTATATTATTAAAGCAATGTATTCTAAACTTATTTGTAAAGTATTGTATTTGTATGTAATGCTGCATAATTGGTGAACTAATCCATCATTAGAATGTATGTTTCAATCTAACTATATCTATCTGAATCCACTAGTGTTCTAATAGTTATCCTCCGGTAATAAAGCTAAAGGTCTTTATTATTATTTCATTTTATGAACGTGTTAAATATTTTATATTATTAATATTATTATTTCATTTTATGAACGTGTTAAATATTTTATATCATTAATATTATTATTGAACAATGTTCACAGTTTAACGTATAATAGATCTACATTCTATGTATTTATGTGATCTATTATACCTACATAATCTATCACAATATATACTCGACTAGAAATATCTTACTCATAGTGTTACAAATAACATTAATTTTAACTGTTAAATACATTACTTATCATTAAGAACATAAAGGTAATTATATAATATGCACATTTTAAGTTATTTATAAACTACCTGATATAATTATAAAATAAAATATTAAAATCTCTTATTTATAATATACAATAATAATTAAACATTTTTTTTGTATGTTATTAGTAATTATATTTAATGTTATTAACAAAATAATATTAAAAAAATACCTAAATTTCTTCTAACTTCAAGTAGATATTTTACAAATTAAAAAAGTATAAATGTATTAGTTATTAATTTAATATCGATATAATTCATATTAAGACGAATATGATAAATAGTTTATTAATATCACATAAAACAGGCTCTTATAATCTTCACTCTATCATGCATATATATAGGGTTCATATTATAAATACTTGTTAACGTGATATTGTAGACGTAGAATTATTAGTAGACATGAATTATTAGTAGAAGTTATAGAGCTAGTGGAGAATATGTTAGGTAAGGTTGTTTTGATATTAGGGAAACCTCTAGTATTAAGTAATATGGTAGATATGGAAAGAGAGGAGTAGTGATATAGCTAAGTGAATGGCGAAAATCTATTGTGTAGTATATTGCACTAACAGATATACATGTATTACGTTCAAGGACAGGACATCTGTTAACGGATATTTTGTGAAATTTGTATTTTCCGCTTGAGTGATTTTATCATATTGCATCATGGACGATATGAGTCTAAATATAAATTTTATACAAATATCAATGCAAAAACTCATTTTTAAAGCATAGATTTCAATATGACTACAATTAATTTATGATATAATTGAATACACAATATATTATTTTGAATGCCAACTTAAATAATATAGAAAACATATTTAACTTCAAACCTAAACATAAATAATTTGTATGTTTTACTAAAATATTTATATAGAAATATTCAAGTAAAAACATGAATGCATTTTATTTTACAAATAAATCAATATCTTTGATTCAAATCATTGATATATTATTAAATATACTATGACTGAAAAGTATCTAGTTCTGAGTACAAAAAGTAACCATTGCAAAGATAGTAATAGTATATAGGATGTCATATCCTTAGTAACGATGCACTGGCATTATGATTGTGTGTAATCTCATCATGCAGTGCTGTGATTGGTTGAAATATCATTCACTGGATAGGTTAGAATTGTATTTAAACATAATACATTAAAATAGACAATTTTATAATAATGATG
The DNA here is from genome assembly GCA_964019155.1 of Osedax fenrisi. Taxonomy (NCBI): domain Eukaryota; kingdom Metazoa; phylum Annelida; class Polychaeta; order Sabellida; family Siboglinidae; genus Osedax; species Osedax fenrisi. The sequence goes on from OZ025241.1 coordinate 42,283,243, forward strand.
ATAATAGTATATTTTCTGAAATATATAGAGAGAAACATAAGATAATATAGAGGGTAATGAACCCATAAGAATATAGCTTAACCAATCCTAATTTACTGAAAGCATAAATAAATATTATTATTATTTAAATCAAGTTGATACATTGATTTCTCTTTGTTTACTCAACTTAGTTTAACTACACCAAATATTTACCATTGATAAATCTTTGCTGTAAACATGTATATTATTTTATTTTTAAGTTAAGCATTTCACTAATATATATTCTTGCAATAACTAATCAAATGATGCAAATCAAATTGGTACTTTTTATTTCAATAATAATATCCATAAATATATTTATATACAATATTATATATTATATTATAATATGAATAAAAGTCAATAAATAATATCATCGAGTATATGTACACTTTAAAATACGGAAAAATACGGAATGTTTCAAACTGAATACAACAAAATAATACTAACTGGGTGGTGGTAGGTGGCAATATTCTAACAATAAACACTAACAAGTTATCATAGCGTACATCAAACGTAGCATAATGTATTACTACAGCTACTTATTCGCATTTCTATTCTCTTTGCAGAGCATGTGGTCGAACAGAACATCAAACTTATTATCGGGAAAGAGAGTTGTCAACACCCCTTCGATGATCACAAATATCAACCTCTTATTCAATCTATTAGGGTAGGGTTACAGTATTAGCGGATACACTATTGATAGAACATATTTAATATTATTTTAAATCCCATTAGAAGAATAATACACACTTATAATGAAATATCAAAAAAAAGAGAAAACAACATCATTTCTATTACATTATTATTATTAATATTGACCATACATTGATAAATGTATGGTCTCAATCAAATACAGTTATATTATTATATCTACAAAACAGTTGAACGTAATAAATATTTCAATCTATAGAATGATTAGACATAACAGGTTAACAACAATATAGGTATAGTAACATCTCAGAATGTTATGTCATTAAAGAAATGGTATTCTAAAATCACTAAGATCATAATTATTTAATAACCAGACATTTGAATTTATAATAAATATATATTACAAAAAATCATTGTATAGTTTATTATAGTAAAATATAATATAGAGTAGGATCTAATATGATCTGTATAACTTTAATTTAACTGTGAAAATATGTCATATTTAAAAATGAAAATATGATCAGAATATCCGATTAAAGTTTAGAACATATTTTGTAATGAAGATTTGTCTTATAGATTAGTTATTAAACAATGTCAATAATATGTGTAATATAGCAAGTTAATGTAGGAATTAGCATCGATATAAAGATAGTGGATAAACAATTAAAGCATGCACCGCATTTGAAAGACACCTTTGGAATTTGTATTGATAAATTAATAAAATGGTATTTGCGATTTTGATTAGTTATATTATATGGGTTAATTAAAATATTATGATTTTTATCTATATAGAATGAAGTGATGAGAATCCTATCTAAATCTATGGATATAGATTATATATTTAAATTACAGTATGATATCTTCAATTAAAATATATTTAAATACTACAAAATGAATAATTATTGGAATATTATGTTATATTTTATATATATATAACTATTATTTTAAGTACATTAAACTTGATAATTATAAATATAATAATAATTTAAAATTTATATAAGTAGGATACGACTGCAACACCACTATTGCAAAGTTCCATAAACTGCATTCAATTGATTATACACTTTCTTTATATCGATAATGTAGAGTCATTAGAATGTATTATTTCTAAACAACAATATTTATATGTATAGTATGTAGTGGGTGCAACACACCTTTGATTTTGAAGCATCGTGAACACCCTTAACGCCCCTTTCCTCGTCACCTCAGTTCCCATCACTGTACGCAGCTCTTCTGTGTGATGTTATGTAATATTAGCTAATATCGCGATGGTAAACTATGTGTTGTTCTAGCCGAGAGGGCAATATATATGTAGATATTATTTCCATATAATTATATAAATATTAACAAGTAGCTATATTTATATATATATATATATAATGTTAAAAACTATAACAATTTTAGTGCATGGCATTTAACAGGGCAATACAACATATAGTTGTATTGGCTATATTGAATAATATATGTGCGATCAATATAATAGAAAAGATTTTGCGAAACAAAGATATAACACTTCCTATATATGCAATGTGATTAATAACCACTTTCTGCTGCTGCTAGCAATAGTATCAAATCACTGAAATAGATCGTAGTAAGTTCATCGCTGTTACCGCATAACAATGTTTTCATTGCTCTATTAAATTACATGTAATATAAATTAGCTTTTACTCGCCAGTTTGATATTTATAGCATTTAAAACCAATATATCCTATTGTTTTATTATATATTAGCATTTAGTAATTTTAGAACATTTTAGAACACTTAGTTTTCATCATATAAATAATAATTTAAAACATATTTTTATTTTACATTTTAAAAGTGTATAATTTGATACGAATATGCATTATAAATAACACATAGTTCCTAAAATTAACTCGATATAGGTGACGCTGTAATTATTTTGTATACAAAATCGAATTACACGATTTTGCTTAAGTGTTATATCTTTCCGTAGATAAATCTTTGTTTATACTATTTATAATAGGTAACGTAGAATAATGCTGTGATGGTGAATGTGGTACTAGACTTTCAATTGGAAAACGCCTCTTATACAGCCCGTTTAAATCTCAACCTAGCTAACATTCTCAGATTGAAAAATAAAGCCGGGCTGAGATTTAACTCGGAGTACTGAATGCAGAGAGGAGGTGTGCATTATAGTATTCTAATGAGTGTAGTTATATCGCATCGACCGCGTTGTTATGGACAGTTACTTAGTATCTGTAATACTTAGCTAGCTTACAGGCATGTAGAGAAAGTCTAGCATTTCCAGCGTAATTTCTGTTATAGAAATGTAAACATTACATAAACTGCCGGGTTCGACTTTTTTAAACGTTGGGACATGTTTGTGTATAAAAAATGTTTTATGCTCCTAAATGAAGCTGAAAATGCTCAGATTTCTCCATGTATATGCATTTCTTTACACCCGTCAGCAATGCAAACCGGTGATCGTGTTGATGAGTTTAGTTTTGCAGACCACTTGGGTTCTGAGTTTGATGCTGGCATCACGTGTCTCTTTAGCTGGGGCTATCACTCCATCGGGCCAGAACGAATCCCTAGTAGTAGTAGTAGTAGTAGTAGTAGTAGTAGTAGTAGTAGTAGTAGTAGTAGTAGTAGACTACTATAATATATGTATTACTGTTCACATTTAATTACATTATATATGATTGAATAACTAATATTATAATTTAAAAAAAATACTTAATATAAATTGTTTTTGTAATAGTAAAATTTGTTAAAAAGCTTGATTATTTTTGACAAAATAATATTTTTTAATTATTTATTCGTATTATCGAAATTTCTCTATTCATAAATGCATTAGAATTCATTGAATATTCAGATATTAATTTGTAAATAATGTAAACTAATTATCATATTATTAAATATAGAGATTTCAAACATAAATCATTTTTATAAGTTAGGAAATGGTAAAAATAATATTTGTAATTATATAAATCAGAAAAATGCAAATAAATTCAATAATTATTAAATTCGTTATCACTGTTTATTAACATTTATGTAAAAATATTGAATATTTATTTTTATATTCCTAATAAAAATTGAGGTCAATAATGTTCTTTATTTTGTTAACTATATACAGATAAATATTATTAATGAATACAGATTACAATATTGAATAGTAAATATACCGGAATGTTTTCAGATAAATTGTAACTTGTTCTGCAGAGGTGTAATACATCATCGTATCGACAATCTTTCTGTGTTAATATTATGTAATATTATGTAATATTATGTATATTTATATAATATATATATATTTCATATTTGACGGTAAAAATATTATAATAGGATAGCATTATTTAGTCATGTGACGTAATACATATATCATGAGACATATTACATTGAACCTAGACAATAGGAGTCTAATAATGAGTGATATCTAAGAGATTAACTGATAAAATGATAATAATGATAATCAAGATACGTACATAGTAAGCAATATATTAGAATTAAATGTTCACTGAATATAGCGCAATGCATCTATCTATATTATAGAACTTTGAACGGAATCGTAACGGGATGTTTTCTATATCTACTTCCGTATAGATTCAGTGTACTTAGTAATTAATACTAGGGCTTCAATACTACCCACTATATTGCATATTCACTGATGTTATAATAATATATTTATATTCATTAATGATATATTTGTCGACATTTATAAATATGTATAAATATATGTACAAAGTATGTATGCTCTGATAACTCTACATACATGACACTTGGAACCCGTGATGCTCAGAGCCACATAAACACAAATATATCGGGGTCTTACATGCATTCATTAGTGAGATTTATTACAAAAAATTAATATTTATTCAATTGCAGACAAACCACTAAAATATATTTGTTCACAAATGTGAAAATTAAAGATATATTTTGCAATATAAATTAGATTAATTTTAATACTTCTATACGATAGAATCTTTCGACGATGAAATTAAACATTAGGATAGTACTTCTCTGCAATGTTACTGTTGTCAGTGTTGTACTAGACTAATTAATAGAAAGATCTATAAGTCACGTATCCATACACAGGCAAAGGGGTGGGGTGTAGAGTGAAGTGTGGGGTGACGGACCTGTTTAGATTATCCCCGTAGAACTTCTTGATGATTCCGCGGATAATGTCCACAATCTTCTTGTACAACCAATCGGATCGAGTCTTCAGACGAAGGTCAAAGATTTCGTCCATCATCTGCAGCATGATGCGTAGAGGTAGATTGTCGTTGTCCCCCTGGTGAGAATAACGGGCGATTATGGGGTGTTGAAATGAAGCACAAATAATGCCAAGTAAGAATATAAATACACAAATACAATATATTAATACACATTTATTTTTATTAATGATATACCTTTTATTTAACAATTATATATATAAGTCAACTGTTGATAAGTTTTACACTGAGGGACTGTGCAAAATGTCCGACTAGGCCGCCCAGAACACTTGTACTGTTACTTCTCTATAACTACTGTTCATACACTGTTAACCTCTGTTACATTGTGTGTTAGGTACATTATTTATTGTTGTATAAATTTGTAAAGAAATCTATTCGCCGACGATTAATAAGTAAGATGGAAACCTCAGTTCCTAGACAAGACGCTTTTACAAAGAAGTTATCGTCCGTAGCACTGGATGACCTTGACATGCTCGACTAGGGCAAGTAGAGAACATGATGATGATGAGTAATAGTTTATTAACACTAATTGATGGGCTGGGTAGAAACTATTAAAATAAAATAAAATAAACAATATATTAATGGTAAACTATTTCCGAGAATATGGCTTAAAAATAACAAATACACAAAGAGTTTAGATGAGGGAATGAAGGAAGAAAAGATAGTGAAGTTTATGAATCTCATGTGTGTTATACATGGTATGAGAAAGGGACTTCAATAGAGTGGGAGCGTACTCTCTAGACTTGAACCTCTAGTATTATGTTACTGAAGCATCATTATTGTTGTGAGTATGGTTGATACTTTATTATAGAGTTTACATACAATGATAACCTTATTCTGAAGTATTCGGCCCATTCCATCGATCATAGAATTAGGAAAACTAAGGATTCCTTCTCCAACGCGGGTAACGCCCCCTATAACGTTGTCGGGCATTGATTTCACGATATTTCCAACGCTGGCTACGGAAGCCTTCAAAGGGTTCACAATCTGACCAATCAGGAGTAGGGAGGATACGTTTATCAGATGTTCACAGGCTCAATCGATAGGATAATAACATAGTGATACGTACAAGATTGATGTATATATGGGTGTGTATACCTATGTGTATAGATGAGGTTATATTTATAAATATACTACATTAGATAGATTATGATATTTATATGTATATATGTAATCACAAATAATTGTTATATTATAATATATATATAATGTTGTTATACAAAATAAGAATTGTATATATATATATATATATATATATATATTATATATATATATATATAAATATAACTTATATGCTTTTGTAATATTTTATAATTATTTAGAATACTGTTACAAAAGATAATTTTTACTTAGATAAACATATTGAGATATAATTTGACCATGAGTGAAAAATGATTGAAAAATAATTCTTTAAGTAATTTTGATAATAAAAATTGTATTTTATTATAAAATTTAATGATATTTCTTAGTTGTTGGATATATTGATTATTTTTCTAAAATAAAATTTTCTTTAGATTCAATTTTGTAGATGCATCATTAAAAAATCTCATAGAATATTCTTAAATCTTATACAATTTATTATATACCAATTTTAAAATATGCATCAATATATAAATATTTTTCAAAAAATTGTCAATTTCGTTATCAAATTGAAAAATTGTAGAAATTATTTATTAGATGTGTAGGATATTAGGATACACAAGTTCATATATTGGAATGTATGGGAATGTATAGGAATATTTTATATTAGAATCAATTGGAATTAGAATCAATTGAAAATAGATATACAAACAATTTTTAAATCAAAATAATAACACAGATACAATTATATAATAATATATCATTATATATAATAAATATATATATTAAATGTTAATTTATGTATCATGTCGATTTGGGTATCAATTCATATCTGATTTTTCTTCCATATTTTTGTTAATTTATTGTTTATTTTACCTAATAAAATATATATTATATTATATCTGATATCCTTATTAATATAACTAATTATAAAAAATTAAATGTTATACATTATTATGATACTAAAATTCAGGGTTCGAAAAAAATCCGATTTTAAAAAAAAAATCAAAAAATCCAATTTATTTTATTTAAATCGATTTATTTGATTTTAATGCAAATAATATTTAAATTGTAAAATAATATAATAAATAGATGTTTAATTAATTATAAAAATTGAATAAATAATTTTTCTATTGCTAATAGACTTAGAAATTTAAATAACTATTAATGTATATTTAAATTTAAAAAATTATATATAAATATTAATTATCTATAAAATTAAGTAAAGATATATAAATAAATAGAATTATATTATAATAAAAATGTGATATTGTGTATGTCTTGAATTATCTAAATTAATGTATACATTATATTATATGCTGTTGCATAATGCAACATTAAATAATTATTATTTAATTACTAGTTTTTTGATATTATACTGACTACTCTATTATCTAGAATTATATTCAAATAATTATGCTAAAATTATTAATACAAGAAATCAAATAAAAACGTTTTTGATAATTATTTAAATAAATTACTTTATATTATAATATTTGTACATAAATACAAGCTTTGTAGCTTTATTAACTCCCAGTCTATTTATTAATTTTGAATGCATCAATCTTTTTTGGATTTTATATAGAAACAAATAAAATTATATATTTCTCCAATAATGTCTATGATATAAATTCTTATTTATTTAACATTATATATTTTTCCTTTGATGTTTATGAATCATAATTTATGATATACAGTAAACTCCCGATAAGTCGGACTCGCAAGGGACAGGTAAAAATGTCTGCCTTAGCGAGATGTCCGACTTATCGAGATTCAGAAGATCATGTTAATAAGACATGCGACGCGCAGCATGAGTTAAATGGTTACCTAAATATGGAATTATGCAACAAATAATAACATACAATTTTGTATTCAATAATATTACTTACTAAAATTATAATATACATTATTTATATTAAACATTTCTGACATTTTATAAAAAGTCCGACTTAACCAGTATAAAAATCATAAAATGTACTATAATATGTGTCCGACTTATCCATTCTAACTTATCCGGTTAATTTAACATGGAACTAGATACAAATCCAACTAAGCCAACTAAATGTGTCCGACTTATCCGTAGTCCGACTTACCGAGAGTTGACTGTATATATATATAATTCTCATTTATTGAAATATTAATGATATAACATAGCCTCCTATATTCTTATAGGAATATAGGAGGCCATCATGAATATAATTATTATATTATAAAAATCATGATCTAATAATTATATAATATACTTTGAGAAATATTGATTTAAATCAAAAAAAATATGATTTTTTTAGGCTGATTTAAATCATGATTTAAATCATTCGAACCCTGCTAAAATTTAAAATATAGTTAATAATATATCAGTTATTATATAGAAGTAGATAATGAAATAATAAAATCTATTTCTGTTTCATTTTTAAAAAATATGATAACAAAAATCTGATATGTAAAATTTTTTTGACAGAAATTTATAATTGTTTGTAATTTATAGATATATTAATAGATATATATTTATAATTGAATTATCCCTTTGGTTTTTTTTCTTCATAGAATATTCTTCAAATTTACTATAAAATTATTAATTAACAAATTAATATTATTACAGATTTTAAAGTGTCAACTATTATTAATTATATTATTGATTGTATTTTTTTATATTTACTCAAATTAACTAATTATTAAAATATAAAATTAATAATTTACTATTATTACAAATTTTAAAGTAATAAGTATTACACTAATTTCATATTTAACATGTTTTATATGTAATATTTATTTTAAATGTATAATCTAAATATTAAATTATATAATTAACAATGTATTACTAGGTTAGTAATCTGATGTTATAAAGAAGTATTTAATTTATTTAAAGTTGCGAATAAAGTTTTTAAATATTTCTCTGTTATAATTATGAAATAATCTCGTATTTAATTGAATGCATTTATTTTTTGTTTATTTTAGTATTACTGTAAAAAAAAAAATTATTTCAGTCCTTAAAAAATATTTCAACTCTATGTGATCAAAAAATAAAAAATCTATAAACCAATAAATTATAATAATTATATATGATAAATTAAATATTTTAATTACAAGAAATATAAGCTTTATAATATAATAATACTAATATAAATATAATACAGATTAGTTTGTTGATTTTTTTTAAATACAGTAAGTATAGATAAGAATATAAATATGAAATAAATATATGCTTAAAAATGTACAAAAGCTATTTGGATGATTTAGTTTATTTGAATATATATATATAATATATTGTTCGGCATGCATAAAACAAGTCGTTTTGTTATTAAATTTAAACCCAATGTTAATTTTTGTACCATGTCAATTTGGGTATCAATTCATATCTATTTTATCTTCCATATTTTTGTTTACCCAATAATCTATATATTATTATTATATAACAAGGACACCAACTTAAACAAAATGTACAATTTAAAATGGTAACATTTTAAGATTTTGTTACTACTTATTTTGTAATAACATTTTTAGTGATTAAGTAAAATAAATAGAGATGGACAGTTTATAGAGATACGCAGACCTATACCCATATCACAAACACACCATAGAGTTCAACCTTTCTAATGACAGCATTCTTATCCTTCTCGAGTGCCACATTATCAAGGAAGGCTGTCACTATTCTCTCTAGACCCGCGTGGCACTTTAGTATTCTGTTGCTGAGCAAATTCTAGGTGTGTGTGTGTGTGTGTGTAGATGTTTACAATATAACATATATCATGGAAATAAGAGAAATAAATACAATTTGACTAGGTTAATAATATAATGAAAATCAATAAAACCTTACTATACTCTAATAATAATAATAATTACATATTAGAAGATTTGTTCTTTTCATTTATAGTTGATAAATATTATATATATTCTCATGTATCACAGAGGGCTTTAAAATAGGATCAAATAATCTTTTCTATTATTGATTCCCAGTTAATATAATCGGACAGATATCATATCTAATAGTAGTGGAAAGGCTTTTAATTATGAGTACTGGAACATGTACACACAAACTCTACAAGTTTAAAACTAGTGGTAAACTATACAACTAGTGGTCAACTGTACAACTAGTGGTCAACTGTACAACTAGTGGTCAACTGTACAACTAGTGGTCAACTGTACAACTAGTGGTCAACTCTACAACTAGTGGTCAACTGTACAACTAGTGGTCAACTGTACAACTAGTGGTCAACTGTACAACTAGTGGTCAACTATACAACTAGTGGTCAACTGTACAATTAGTGGTCAACTGTACAATTAGTGGTCAACTGTACAACTAGTGGTCAACTGTACATCTAGTGGTCAACTCTACAACTAGTGGTCAACTGTACAACTAGTGGTCAACTGTACAACTAGTGGTCAACTATACAACTAGTGGTCAACTGTACAATTAGTGGTCAACTGTACAATTAGTGGTCAACTGTACAACTAGTGGTCAACTGTACATCTAGTGGTCAACTCTACAACTAGTGGTCAACTGTACAACTAGTGGTCAACTGTACAACTAGTGGTCAACTGTACAACTAATGGTCAACTGTACATCTAGTGGTCAACTGTACAATTAGTGGTCAACTCTTGATATTGTAGGCACTTTCACTCGTGATAACTGATAGCTTAATAGTTTATAGTGATAATGCGTAATATTTATCATAATTAAGAGGTCATAGGTTAAGTGGATAAGTTGTGTGTACAATTTTACAGGTAAGACGGTGAATCAAACATCAATGTACGTATTCAGTTAAATTTACCTCTAGTATTAATAATTATACTGTAAATAATATACACGTGTGTATGTCAATTTTAAGCTATATAAATGATATATTTTTCGTTAAAAAATAATGAATTATATGATGATTATTACGTATTTTAGTTTGGTGGAGTCCTTTCCACTTATATGAAGTTTATACCTATAATAAATTTGATCAAATGTCCATATAAGCCGCTTCCATGTTATCCATGGTTTTAATGAGATCTGATCATTTTTGTAAACAAATTTTATAAGATCACTTCTAAATAGTATTTTAAGACCTATTTTATGAGTTTGGTGGGGTTTGTACTGGTGACCTACTGCCTGTGTTTTTGACGCCTTAGTTAACTAGACTATCAGGGAGGTGTAATACATAATATACGTGGTTACCTGTAGGTAAGTATTCAAGCCTTCCGATCTCTTCTCCAGGAAGTCTTTATTCATGTTATTGAACGTTTTCTTGCCCGGTAGATTCAGTCCCGTCATAGAAGGGTACTGAAACATATAGAATAGAATAGAATATTCATTTATTGAGTGAAGTCAATATTTCGTTTTTTTTTTATCTTTCATTCTTTCTTTTTATTTGTTTCTAATAGGCTACCCGCAAGTTTCTCAATATAACTGAAAATTTAACTTTTAAATATAAAAATAAATAAATAAATATAAAAATAAAATAAATAAATAATAATGTCATCGACATTCGGGTGAGTTTAGTATCATGTGGAGTTATATATATATATATATACAACTAGATCATATAGGATAATCTATTGGGTTCTAATAAGTTTAATAGTGAAGTACAGTTAATAAGATTAAGTATAATTATCTATATAAGTAATTAAGTAAATTTAGTATTTTTTAAATTAATAAAAAATTATTAAAATATTTGATACCATATTAGATTATACATGCGTGCTTCTATATATAGAAACCTCCTACACATTGAGGTGTATGAAGTCTCTCATATACACATAGTTAGAATAGGGTTGATGTGCGTTGTGATTACCTTATCATTGATAGTCATATGCATATCGTGGAAGTCGCTGTAGCGTCTGTAGATGTCCCAGCTCTCCTGATATTCACCCTTGTTTCGCTTCACTGAGATGAAGTAGATAGTGTAGGTTTGACCGTACTCTTGACAGGTGCCTAAAGGGGGAGGGGCATCAAGTGGGGGCGATTATGAACCGATAAGATTATTCGGATACAACTTACATACAATTTGTATACGTATATACGTATATTTACGTTAACATAAACATATATTCATAGCTAGAGCTATGAATAATAGCAAGCTTTACAATATACTAAACACACATTAAGGGGATTTCGCACTCGATGCAAACTTCGTGCATTTAAATGTTAATAGATAGGTAATACAGAGTACTATTATATATATATCAAGTGCTACAATTTTTGAAATATTTATATCATTTATTTTCCTTCATAAAATGACATATATGCTAAAAGGAGATAATGTTATGAAATATAATATTATTATATGAAATGTGTATTTTATTATAAATTTGTTCTACAAATTTATCAAAATATGTATACAAAATCTTTATATCTATATAACTACCATCGATATAAAGAAAGTGGATAAGAAATTAAATGTAATGTATGGCACTTTGAGATAGAGGCATGCAGTCACAGCCTACTACTAAATACCTACTACATTTTAAATTAATATTATTTATTTATACATTTATATTGATAATTACTACCAGTTTTAATTTACTATTTATATTAAAAATAAAATTATATATTTAAAATACATTATATTAACATTCCTCGCAATTTTGTGTGTTTAAATAAAAGATATCATACTATTTTATTTATTTTATAATCTAAATCCATTGATATAGATAGAAGTCACTTGAATCTATTTCGACGAAATATATAATATGACTAATATTCAATCAAAATCACTGATGCCATTTTGTTAATTATCAATAAAAGTGCCATTCGCGTATCTATCTTTTACATGTATTGCGTGCGTCATCAATTGCACAGGTCCACTTTCTTTATATCGATGATAGAACACAAATCTTTATTATAAAATAAGCTTATCAATTAAAGAGCCATATATCCTCTTTCTATATCAACAAATATATTATTATATCTAATAAGCGTTACTCTCTGATAAAAATTGAATACTTAGTTATTTTGAGAAAATAATTATTCTGAGATAAATTCATTATTTCTAATAATTATATTATTTTATAATTCTATTTATTTCATAATAAAATTGAGAGTAAAAATAAAGAGATTTATATAATGTTATTATATAAATGTAAATATATATATATATATATGTATATACAAATATAAAAATTATAAATATATAATACAGTTAAAATACTGTAAAATTATTGAATATTTTATAATAATTATATATTTAAATTTACCTATCCATAAAAAAATCTCTTCTAGAGTACTTATAAAGGATATTTTGATTTTTAAATTTCACCCAATATAAATAATATATGATTCTGAATTCATAAATAAAAATCAGATTAACTCAATTATTACAATATTTCTATACTGCAACATCTCCTTAAGGGGTTAATAATAGGTTCAATTTTAATAACACTTAGAGTCATATACTGGTGAATATCATCTCCTTTATATAATAATTATAATAGTTACTTACTGGAAGTTTTTTTTGTTTACATTAAAATAAATATGAATACAAATATTGTGTTTCTTATTGATTCTGAAGGGTTTACATAACATGCTAATCTTCAACACAATATAGTTATATATTGCTAATATATCATTATAGCAATATGTGTTTATATATAAGTATGGAAAGTGTGTACATACGTAACATGTGAGTGGTTCGTTAATGTACGATATAGAATAACAGGAAGCAAGAATAAACATAAATTAAAATATGGGTCAATAACTAAAATGTTATTATTATTATGAAAGTTATCTTACGTGAATGTAATAAATATGACGGATGTATGTAAATAATTCCGTAAGCGAAACCTATTTGTAAACACATGTAGACAAGTATACGTAGATGTAGACAAGTATACCTAATCGTGGTGCTGAGATGGACGTTGTGGTCTTGACGGTGTGGTCAGACTAACCGGTGTTGGTGATCTGGGCAGACATGTTGGACTCGCATACAGGTTTAGTGGTCAGTTGTGTGCTTAGGTAGAGACCATCATAACTGTCCTATAGAGGGTGGTAGTAGTAGTAGTAGTAGTAGTAGTAGTAGTAGTAGTAGTAGTAGTAGTAGTAGTAGTAGTAGTAGTAGTAGTAGTAGTAGTAGTAGTAGTAGTAGTAGTAGTAGTAGTAGTAGTAGTAGTAGTAGTAGTAGTAGTAGTAGTAGTAGTAGTAGTAGTAGTAGTAGTAGTAGTAGTAGTAGTAGTAGTAGTAGTAGTAGTAGTAGTAGTAGTAGTAGTAGTAGTAGTAGTAGTAGTAGTAGTAGTAGTAGTAGTAGTAGTAGTAGTAGTAGTAGTAGTAGTAGTAGTAGTAGTAGTAGTAGTAGTAGTAGTAGTAGTAGATATGTTAGATGATTCAATGATTATGATATATTAATATGTGGTACTTGGTATTCCTATGAACGATTGTGCATACTACCTTTCATAAAATTCATTATAATTTATATATTGTATTATTCATATTTGAATATACATATATTATATAAATTTGTAATTATCCTATTACGATATAAAATATAATGAAATATTAAACTTTATTAATAATGTGCGAGTGGGTTTCACACCTAGTGCACGTAATACTCTAGAACTAAATAACAATGGGTGTTCTTAATCTATAAACGTATTGATTAGCCTGATAATTGCTACAATTTTTTCAGTATTAAGTATATATTAAGTATATTTAATATTAATCTTCGAAATAATTATTAATAAAAAAACTAAACAACAGAATAATCCTATTCAAAGTAGAACTATATTATATTCTATATATATATATATATATATATATATATATATATATATATATATATATATGTTCTATATATAATAGAAAATAAGAATAAAATATACACTGAGAATCTAAAAAAATTGTTAACACAATTAATTAAAAAAATATAAATAAATCTTTTGATAAGTTTATTATTTACAAAACTAAATAACCATCTACTTTTAAGGCGACAAAACGTACATTATACAATTTAAAATTTCCACTAAACAATGTAAATAAATATAAGTAATATTATTATAAATTACTAACAGGTGAATTTTTGCGATCAGCTGTAAAATGTAGAAGGAATGCATTACATTGTGACTTTAGAATATACAATTTTTTGAAAGTAGTTTAAATAATATAAGGTGTATTCACATATATAGGATAATATATAGGATAATATACAGGGTTATACGATGATAATTTTGATTAGGTTTATTTTATCACAGATATCCGTAGTTATAATACATTCTAAGGTGAAATAAGAATATAAATAAATAAGATTAATAGATACAGATATACTAATAACAAATTAATAACAATATTAATAACAATAACAAAATGTGTAACTATCGTTTAATAACTCACAGTGTTAACTCATTCTTTTAAATAGGACTTCTTATTAGTACACGGGCATTGTTTCAGGGATAACCTGAGTGTAGTTGATCGAGATCAGCGCCCTCCCTTGGCAGATCTAACTGGGTCAACATCTGAATATAGCCAATGTTATTACGGAACGCCGTGTAATATCGAGGATCGTATTTCAGAATGTTCGATACCTGCACGCATGTTTCAATACCACTTAGATTAGAATATGATTGCTAGTAATGAATGCACCCAATGCAACTAACTATCAAGCTTTGTATGTAATTTATTATATAAATTAAATTTAAGAACAAAAATATAATGAATAAATTAAATATCACGAGTTAGTAAAGTAAATTATTATCGAATTTTAAATATTTTCTATTCTAAAAATAAATTAATTGATTATGAATTGAAGTATGAATCTTATTTAATTTAATATAAATGCTAATTATTTATTATTAATTTAGACATTAATTATAAGTATATCTTTAAATATATATATATATATATATATATATATATATATATATATATATATATATATATATATATATATATATGTATATATATAGATATAGTTATGGTTTACTCGAGTATATCTGTATATATTTTAAAAATATAAATAAATAGAAATAATATAAATTATACTTAAAATGAAATACTCAAGGAATAATAATAACCTATCATTATAATTAACAAATTTTAAATATACATATACATATTTTGTATTAAAATTAAATCTAAATGTTTTTAATTTGTATAGAAAAATGTTAACTACAATAATCAATGGAATTTGTATCAACTATAATAATATAAAGAATACATTATTCATTGATATAAGTATTATACATAAATATCTACAACACACATGATCATACCATCAACTGCACTTCATCAAAGACATTAGCGCACGGGCTCTCATGGAACACGTTGTGCTTCAATTGACGTTGAGTTATCGAATCTAATTCTATACAGGACGAATTCTGGTGACGAAATCGAGAATTAATCGTAGTGTTTATAACTAAATAATGGATATTTATGATATATAATGCATTTGTATTCAATAATGTATTACTTTAGGTATTATACATATTGATATATATATATATATATATATATATATATATGAATATATTAAAGAATATTTTCAATCTATTAATAATAGATACATTCTTCATAAAATACAAAATATAAGATTATAAATAAATATTCTTTAATAAATACAATTGAATAAAATTTGATTACAAATCCTATATTGAATTATTATAGTAGAAGTAATATAACAGAAAATAATTAATCTTAATTATCATATGAAATTGTTATTGATAAAAGTGTTGAATCTACGAATAATTCGATGGAGAATAATGATCACATCTAGTCCTATAACTCTAAATACCTAATCTTTAAGTAGAACCCTTATTTATATCGTTAAGGAGCAAACTTTTTCAGAGATGTACTCGTTGTAGATGGTGATGGCCGCTTCTCTGATGATGTCCATATCTGATGAGTCATTCAAATTTGTCTGCGCCCTTGTAGACGATCTGTAGCCCTATGGAAAGATATGGTATGGGACTAATTAAAGATATGGGTATGGGATAGATATATAATACGGGTATGTGGTTATGAATCCTTTCATCCCATCCAGGAATTTAGATACATTTTTTGCTTATAACCAAATTTCTGAAATCTCCTTTCTAGCCCTTTAAGGTACTCTATATATATATAATAATATCTGAATTTATGTATGCCTATGGTAATTGAAGATAAATTGTATATATATATATATATATAATATTATATATACTTATATATTAAAATAGAGATAAATTGAATTATTAAAAGTTAATTTCAATGAAGATATAACGACGACGACGACTAATGAAGAGGGGCGGATGAAGATGATTGACAGGTGACAGGTACTAACCGCTACGGCGAGATAGAAGAACATGTACGGTTGACCTCCGACGCCCTTCAAAAACTCCACGAAGTAGGAGACGGCCCTAGTGTTCTGTATGGTGACGTCATAGGGCAGATTGTACGCCTTACGTTGGGCGTATCTCTCATCGTCTAATTCCTGTGTGTTACATTATTATCTAGGTCACGATGTAATAGAGTGTGGAAGGTGTTATAGTATTATCTAGGTCATGAAGTAATCGAGTGTGGAAGGTGTTACTGTATTATCTAGGTCGTGATGTAATCGAGAGTGGAAGGTGTTACATTATTATCTAGGTCACGATGTAATAGAATGTGGAAGGTGTTACTGTATTATCTAGGTCACGATGTAATCGAGAGTGGAAGGTGTTATAGTATTATCTAGGTCATGAAGTAATCGAGTGTGGAAGGTGTTACTGTATTATCTAGGTCGTGATGTAATCGAGAGTGGAAGGTGTTACATTATTATCTAGGTAACGATGTAATAGAATGTGGAAGGTGTTATAGTATTATCTAGGTCATGATGTAATCGAGTGTGGGTGGTGTTACTCGTAAAAAAGACATAAGCATAAAGATTACAAATATTTGTTGGTATTAAAAATTCAAACACAGCATTTTTATGTTGATTTTAAGCTAAAAAATGACAAAATTATATAAAAAAGGTCTATGAATTTTTCTGTATGTACATACACCTTACTAATGAAGAAATGGGATACCTAGATGGAGAGTTATTAATAGAATTAACCCTACGACATACAAATGGGAGAAGTTAATGGTTAAAAATATAGGAATTTTAAAATTAATAATATTTAGTAAATTTAACATATCAAAATGATTATTGTTATTTATTATTTTGGTTTTGGTCGATTATTGTCCCATTATTGTCCCTTTATATATCCCATCCAGGAATTTAGATAAAATTTTCACTTATAACTATATGGCTCTAATGTACTTCCAAGCCACTCTCATGATAAGATATCCATGATTTTAATGAGAGCCGATGATTATTGTGTATACAATTATATAAGATCACTTCTAAATAATATTTTAGTGCCTATTTTGTGGTCCAATCTGGCTTGAACCCTCGCCCTACTACATTTGTATTTGAAACCTTAGCCAACTAAACACCACAGGCAGTTATAATAATATAATTAGGATTGAATAAAAGCCAGTCGCTATCGCACTAACCAATGCCGCATCTACTTCGGCATCTATAGCCGCAGCAGCATCGGTACTATCTTCGATTGCTGCTGCTGCTGCCATGGCGCGTTGCTGCAACTGATGCAGTCGTTTATCGCAGCAGGTATACACGTAGGCTAGACTAGCGAGGCCCCTCTTCACTTCCCCGTCTCCGTCATCAGCGTCACGTCCTCGCTGGCGGGTGATCTCTCGCCTCACCTGAGCCCCTATCTCACGGAGCTCTTCAACGCAGGTGGAGTGTCGAACCACCACTTGGAATGTATCGCTAGTCATCGCGCTGTCTCCAAACTGTCTCGTGTGCAGTAATGTATTAGTTGTGATACCGCTGCGTGGGTGATGTATACGCGCGCAGAAGTTAAGCTAGAGAAGGAGGAGGATGCGAATGTTGAATTAAATTAAATAATATTTTTTAAAAATACCTTTTTATACTTTAGGATATTTCGTAGTTTATAAGTTAGTATTTTACGAAGTCTTTTATAAATTGAATTGGAATATTTTATCGAATTCATAAATCAAATACAATATCGGCACAAAGGAGTGTACCAGAGATAATTTCAGTATCTTAATCACAAATATAGTACTCTCCAATAGATACTATCAAAATACTTAAGAGAATTAAAAATGATAATTTTTTATTATTTTGACAGAAATAAAAGTATTTCAAAAGAGCAATAATAAAAATGTAATAAAAAATGTATAACATTTTCAAATATTGCTGATCACCTATGTAACACGCTGAGAGATCAGTACCATCACATGGAATGCTTGACCTACCATCTCACTTCAGCAGTGTATGTAGTGCGTTGGTGGCAGTGTAACTTAATGCTATTGTAAAATATATCGGTTCTAGTGTGTAGGTATAATGGGT
This sequence comes from Osedax fenrisi, assembly GCA_964019155.1. NCBI lineage: Eukaryota > Metazoa > Annelida > Polychaeta > Sabellida > Siboglinidae > Osedax > Osedax fenrisi. The sequence goes on from OZ025241.1 coordinate 42,302,489, forward strand.
ATAATTAGACGTATATGTGAATATATTCTTGTTCCATTCGAATCATTGGCTACTTCAATTATTTTCAATTTATAGTTCAAATATTTACACTATCTCGCATATAAAGGGGTGTACAGTGTACACTGTACACATAGGGAGCGCAGGAGAACAAATTACTGGCACCGAGAGCCAGTATATTCAACAGGTTGAATTTTGCAGTACTGTTGCTGGCATTGTAAACAACGCATTGCATTATGATAGTGACATACATACTTATTTATATATATAATTATATATATATATGTGTGTGTGTGTAATATATTATCAATATATTATGCAAATTGTATCAAACCTAAATCTATTTCAGTAATTTAGATACTACTGCTAGTAACGGAACATATGAATATTAATCACGTTGCGTAGATGAGGAATGATATATATTTGATTCGCAAAATCGTTGATAATACGAGTGAATAATATTTATATACTTATATCCTATAAATAAATAAATAATACATATGAAATATGTATACAATAAAATATAGTTATATAATAAGTAAAAAAGGAATGGTTTAATAGCGAGCAGATTGTATGTGTACTAACGCAATGCAGGATAGTCTCGTTGATGTAATCGGACTGAGCGATATCGTTAACGAAGGGGATCAGGATACCATTAGTGATGATCTCTCTCATTATGTAGCGCAGTGACTTGTTGTTGAAGTCAACTTCAGGTAACAACAGATACAGCAGTGTTTCACTTACCACTCGTATGTATTCTGTGCGTGTGTGTTTACTATATATGTGTGCGTGGTATTATCAATAATGTTCTTCATGTAGGCCTAAAAAATAAAATTGAAAAAGTCCAAAGGACATTCACTAAAAGGCTTTTCTATAGATGTGGTATACCATATACAAATTATGAAAATAGGTTATTATTTTTAAAGTTAACTTCATTATCTCAACGCAGTTTACGGGCTGATCTGATTCTTGCCTATAAAATTATAAATGGTCTAGTTGATGTTGATTGCTCGGGGATACTTGAAACGTATTCATCAAGAAGTCGAGGTCCTTCCATTAAAGTTCGAAAAGACAAATGCAAGACTAATGTTACTCTGAATTATTTTAGTAATCGTATTTCAACTCCTTGGAATTTGCTACCTAATTATACGTGTTCAGCAACTTCGGTCAATCAATTTATTACAAGGCTTGATAATTCATTGTATTAATATTTAAATTTTATTTTATTTTATTAATTTTTATTATTCAATTATTATATTATTTTATTTTTAGTTTTATGGGGTTAATTTATTCGGTTGCATTCTCTTTATCATTATTTATCGGGTATTACGGGTGTCAGTGGACAAACTCTTGGGTCAAGTTTGTACCCCCAAGGCACAGGGATTGAGGACCCCTTTCCCTAAAGTTGATACGGTGAGTAAGTGCTTGCATTTGAATAATTCCCCTTTTTATTATTATTTTTATTATATCATTTGTTAATTTTATATCTTAACCATATGTAACATGGCATTTATAAATCATTATATATATTCGTTTATATTCGTTATTTGTTTTTTTTATTATTATTATTGTTTTATGTCATTTTGTTTGTTTTAAACAATAAACTATATCTATCTATCTATTGTTTATATATTTATTTTCTTTCATTTTATTCAGAAAATAGAAGTATTTCTACTTTTTTTTTAAATATAAAAATATGTTATTTTTTATTTTAAACATCAGATCATATTTATAATATATATATATATATATATATATATTAGGTCAAATTACTCGAAAGTCTTCTGACTATTTTATTTGTCCATTTATTGTTTTTTTTTATTTATAATGATTACAATAATAAAATTTATCTTATCTTATCTTATGTATATATATATATATATATATATATATATATATATATATATATTATATATATATATTTTATAAATACATAATATTATTTATGTATTGATATGAATATAATAATAGAATGTAAAATTGTAGTTTTACATGATTTTACACTTTTGTTAATACGTTTTATGAAGCTATATTGTATGATACAAAAAGAACACAAAAATAGAATGATTATAATCATTATAATAAATGAATAGATTACAATAAATTAACATAAAATAATATAGTATATTTAATAAAACACTATTGTGTATTGAATGAAAGTGTATCGTGTAGTTCTTATTGGTTAAAGTTACAACCCATAGGGTTAGATAGGGCTACCTCTTATGGGTTAATGTAATAACTATTGTTACGCTCCCAATAATGTAAATATCAAATTTGTATTTTATTATTAACAATAGAATTAAGTTAAAATTAAAATTTAATAGTTTTGAAAATAATAAAAATATATAAATATTATATATAATTTTATTACACCATTTATTTTAATATAATTTATTTAATATAAATTAATATAAAATGATTTATATATGTTTATTTATTAAATTAAAAAATAATTTGTATATGAAATGATAGAAAATTAATTTATTACAAAAATCTGTTTTCAAAATTATTTTATTTAAAAACGAGTACATTTTTTATTACAAATATCATACTGAATATCATACAAATTATCTATCATTTCTTTTAACAATTATTTTTAATTCAATATATAAACATTTAAAATCATGCTTTATAAGACATGTTATATTAAATATATGATATTAAAATAACTTTTGTAATAAAATCATATATTGTATTTATATATTTGTATATATATACTAAGAATAAAATGTATGTATATTCCTATATCTATAATATTATATTTATATTATTTTCTAAGCTATTCATTTTATTATTTGTAATCCTACTAGTACATTAAAATTTTACTTTGATTTTCATAGTATATTTTGTTTCTGTTACATTCAGATAAAAACGCCCAACAAAAATTGGAATTTATAGATCATTAAACTTACTATTCATATAACAAAATTATAGTGATACCTATATTGAAATTATAGTAAGAGCTATTTATAACTTACTAGTCAAAATGTAAGAAATCCCTATAATTATAAAAGGCGGTGTATTAAATCACATTATACCGCCTATATTCTATCCCTATCCTATAGCTGATCATAACAAATAGATTCAGTTCAACTTAACGGAGGAGGGGTGGAACCTTTCTCGTTGTCTTTCTTAGAGCAGATGTCTTCCCTACAGAGGTTCTTCTTAGTGGTGCTCTCTTCTAACTGGAAGAAGTACTTCTCAAGGTCATTGTCATCAACTTTAGGATTTCCTTTAGCATTCTTAGCCTGTGGATATGGAGATGTAGGTCGGAGTGAATCTATACCAATGTTAATACAACGCCATAAATTGATGTATTCAAACTTATTGACATTTGTGTTCATAGGTTCATAGTGTCAATATTATGATATCTGTACTCCAATTGATTTATATTTAAATAACCAATTGATTTAAATTTAAATAACATATATATATATATATATATATGTATATTATAAATAAATGGAACATAGTACACATATAGCATTATTAATACATCAAATATCTGGTGTATCATTATCACTATTTCACTATCACTAAACTGTCTTATATCTGAAGAGTATTAAATCCTATAATATAATACAATACAAAACTAAAGTATGGCTCACTGTCTTGTTGTCAGTATGAATGCATGAATGAATGAATATTTATTTTACTTATATACTATAAATAAATTATTAATACACATGAAATATGGATACACTAAAATATAGTTATATAATATGTAAAATAGGAATTCTTTAATCCTTTAATGGCAAGATGCTTTCAAAAAGGTGGTAATAGTAGTAGTGGTCAGTAGATGTGATTAGAGGTCAGTAGTGTGTTCATGTTCAACCTTCTCTAGTGCTTGCCGGTAGATCTGGATGTGAGTGGTAACTAGATCTACGAGATCTTCTGATAGGAACTTCACAAGGTCAACATCTTTAATTCTATTGTAGGTGATGTCATGTGTGTTAGTGTACATACTCTTAGGTTTACATATTCTTAGATATATCGCATGTATATACATATATATCGAATGTATATATATATATATATATTGCCTGGGATCTATGGCTCAGTGGAAGAGTCAAAATCTAGTAAGCGATATATCTTTGGTAAGACTCCAGGTAATTCTTATTATTCTCTCGTGTTTATCAAGAATTTAATAAAAATTAAATCAAAACACCAGACATTTGTGTTACTATTTGTATTGTATCGTCCTGGACCCTTACAGTTATTTATAACATGTACAGGTCTATGTTCAGGGCATCATTTGTATCCGCTATTATTATACGTGATCCAATAAATAAATATTATTATTATTATTATATATAGATATAGATAGATTGCATTTATTTATAAAACACTGCCGTAATATATACAATTATGATTCTTGGCAATGTGTATTTACTATTTGAAAATAATTGCACATTTTTAATTTTTATTTTTATTTAGAAACATAATATTTATATCTACAACATTCGGAAAAGTAGAGCCTAAAACAATCTATAAATACTTAAAATCAAAGATATAGAACATCACCCTTTTAAAAATAAAATAGTGCTGATAATATTATTGAAAAATACTGAAAAAACTATGTTTATATAAAACTATTTATTAATACTTATAATTTAATATTTCAAATATATTAAAATGTAAATAATATTTAGGAGATTACAGGTTAAATAAATAGAATACAAGCATTTGATTCGTTCTTTGAATGTATAGAAAAATTGTCAATCTAGTGTTCATTTATATTTTAATAATTTAAACAAAAATTACTTGTATTATCATTTCAATATTCTTATTGAAAATATATAAGTAATAACATAATTTAAAATAATATGTAAGTATATAAAATAATAACATTCGTAAATTTATGATAATTCAATTAAATATTAAAAGTATTTATATATTACATTGATGTTCATATAATAAGCATGTAAATATGATAGAAATATAAATTATTCTAGTCTATTTTTAAATTTGATTTATTCGAAATAATTATTTATAATATATTTTCTTTTTAGAAAATCTATAATTCTTGAAGCAACTATCATTGATGTAAAATTAAGTATATATTATAGGACTCTATCTCGGTGATTTATAATTTATATTATTAGTACAAGAAAAAATAATTTAAAAAAAATTGTATAAGTATAAATTGGTCTACTTTTTGAAATGGTATATCTCTCAAAATAAATAATATTGTATAATATACATGCTACTCTACAAAATACTGTTTTGGGTATTAAAATATATTAATTAATTATTGAGTTATAGTTTTTTTTAAATCCCTATATATTTACATTGAATTCTATTAAATATACAAACAATATTTATATAATTAATCTTAAATATAGTACTATCAAAATATACCTATATATATACATAATAATAAAATTGTTTACTTTCACATTTATTAGATAGAAAACACATATGATGATTTTATAAATAGAAACTTAATATGCAATGTTATCTTTACATTGAATAAATATAATTATGATACAGTAACTGACTGATAACTTATCTACATAAATATTAAACAATCACATAACATGATTGTTACTATAATTTTAAATAATAATGATATGCATTATAAAATACATATTTATAAAAAGTAAATATAAACTTCAATAACATCTATGATAACACAAATTAAAAAAAATTAATAATATTGCATACATTTAATTCTAAAAATAAACTATATTATAAATTGTTATATGTTATTAATATAGAATTTTATATAAATACTTATAATAAATATTATATATAATATATGAATTACCAGGAAAAAAACTATAAATATTAAAATAATATGTATTAAATTTTATTACAGAATTTCACTGATCTTAAACTGAAATTTAAGATTTAATACGAAATTGAATACGATATTCTGAAAAAGTTGTTATTGAATGAATATTATTATTATAGATCATATTATATGATTCATATATATATATATTTATTATTTAACGTTGAGGGAGGTATCTAACCTGTCCGATATTCTAGTGATCATATACTGAAGAGAGGCGCGCGTGTGAACTTTGAACTTGGCGTCGTTACGCGACAGATTCTTGAACCAACTGTTTATGTAGTCCCTATACACGTAGTCTATAATCTCCTGTGTTGGTATCGAGGTGAGATTACGCAGCGCAACTACTTGTATATCTATAGCGCTGTGTTCATGTGTGGGTAGTACTCGCACTGATGGTAGGGCATCATGGTTAAACCATCACACTTGGCTGTACCAATCATTACAGTTTGTCAGGTATGTGATTAATGTATGTGTTTATATACAAATATATATATATATATATATATATATATATATATATACAAATATATATATATATATATATATATATATATATATATATATATATATATATATAGGTATATATTTATATATATAAATATATTACCTATACACTACATTATTCAATGCATTCTTATCATAATAGATACCAAAACAAATCACAAGAAACCAACTAAATAATGACATCATAGCCATCAAATCTAACCTGTCTAATAATGCAATACTCACACTATACACATAACTAACATGTAACACATCATCTATAAGGGTGGAGCCGGTCATTCTTCTGTCCAGTTGGTCTAGTTCTATCTTGTTATGTAATTCCTTGACCAGCTGTATTATAGAGGCATGGTTGTTAATACGTGCGTACATTAAGGGGATTTGCACAGTTTACATTCGCGAGTTTACATGTAAAAGATAGGGAAAAGGGATATTTTTAAAAGAGGATATCTTTATTATTTATGATTTTTTTTTTTATATATATCAATAATATTTAGTTACATTAATTATATACACTTGATTATTTACTTATTATAGTTATACAATTTTCATATATATATATATACATTTTTTTAAGTATTAAAAAAAAACTATATACAATTTATATATGAAATTGTATAGATACACCTCCAAATAACTTAGTGCATATATAATGTAACTAAATATTAGTGATATATAAAAAAAATATTCATAAGTAAAAAATGTATCACCCTTTAAATATATAAGCCTTTTGCTTATCTTTTACATGTAAACTGGTGAGCATAGTGAGTCCCATTAACGTACATACACATACACATGATGAATATTAGGTGCTGGGAAACTCTTACATTTAATCTATACTAGCACCTGTACTAGCTCTCTATGTACTATCACTTATGTTCACACTTTTTACAACATTTAATTGTATTTGCACATGTTTGCACTTGCCCTTCAAAGAATAGTGCAAATCACAGCAGCACTATATAGTGCCGCACTGCTAAACTCTATTAAAGTTGAAACTCATGGATATAATTCATTGTAACACTATGCACTATATTGGGACTAGGTATAATAGTAATGTAGTGGCATGATGACAATAATAGGGATAGCCTAATAGAGACTTTAAAACTCTAAAACTGCATGTGTGACACATGTTTACAAATATTCAGCATTAAATGTAATAACATTCCGTGGGGGTGGTGTTTCTACTATATTTAGTATGCACCTATAGTGGAAGTCTGGTGATGGTAGTAGTGTTGGTGGTAGTGGTTGTAGTGATGGTAGTGGAGGTGGTAGTAGTGATGATATATTGGTAGGAGCGATAATATCATATTAGTGGTAGTAGTGATGATGGTTGTAGTAGTGTTGCTAGTGATGGTGGCAGTATTGGTGGTGGTAGTATTGGTGGTGGAAGTAGTGGAGGTGGTAGTAGAGGTGATGGTGGTAGTGGAAGTGGTAGTGCTTGTAATGATGGTAGTAGCAATAGTGGTGGTAGTGGTGGTAGTGTTTGTAGTGATGGTATTAGTGGTAGGAATGGTAGTGTCATTGATAGTTGTAGTGGTATGTATAGTGGTGAGTGTGATAATGGTGTTAGGAGGTGATGGTAATGGTGATGATGGTGGGGTTGACGGTAGTGTTAGCGATGGTAGTGATAGGAGCTGTGGTGGCAGTAGTAATGGTGGCAGTAGTAGTGAAGGTCAAACTGACCGATGGTATGCCAGTGGCCGGAGTGAAGGTCATCAGCTCCACGTGAAGATGGCTCTTCAGGTCATACTCCTTCTTCACGATGTAGCCGAGGAATCTGTGTGTGATGATGTAATAGTGTGATGGTGTAATATTGTATAGTAATGATGTCATATTGTAGAGTTATGATGTAATATAGTAGAGTTATGATGTAATAGTGTATAGATATGCTGTAATATTTTAAAGTTGATATATTAGATTTAAGATTTAATCTTGTACGGTTATGATATAATATCATATAGAGGATTGGTGTGATTTATATGTTTCAACCTCGTATAGATATTAAATATTAAAGATATATGATAGAGATATGCATGATGTATAAGAAGTAACGTTGTCAGGATTGTTCGGTTATTTTGAATTGGTTTTTTATAGATTTTTTGGTTTTTTTAAATTATACTATAATTCTTTTAATATAATATACACGAAATATCTAATAATAATCATAGAAGTATTTATTATAAATAACATTCAATATAACAATTTATTAATACAAATTATTTAATTAATAAAAAAAAAAATTCAAAAAAACCAAAAAACCAACAATCCTGAATCGTGGACATATGTTATATCCTTCATACTAGCTGACTTAATCACTAACGTGAGAATATCTCAAGAGAAACAAAGTAATTAATTATTAATATCAAGTAATGTAAATGTTTATTTAAACATTGTAATCGTCAGTATGTAGTAGTGCTGTAAATGAACTCGAACAGTTCGAAGTGTATCGAACTTTGAAAACAAATTTTTAACTTATGACTTTCGAACTTCGAAGTCAAGTATCGAACTTTCGTAATTCAAACTTTGTATGCAATTATCGAACTTGCGATCATATGTTTGATAATATAATTAATTTAAGTTATCCAAATTACCGGGGCTGTATCAGTCTCGGTTATCCAAAGCATTGAGGCATCTTAGTATCAGTTACCCAACGAATCAATGTAGATATTAGATATTAAAAAACTAAAAATAATAAAAATATAAATTAGCCACCTATGGAAATAATAACATTTATTTATACACAGATTATGTAAAAGATATAAGATTAAAATTTATATTTATAATAAATAATTAAAAATTACGATTAAAATGTAGCATAAAAAGCATCGTTTGTGCTCGCTTATATATATATAAGAGTCTCAATTTGGTTTGAGCCAATTATGTAATAGTCTTGGTTCGTTTTTTACGTGTAGAGTAAAATTTTCGGATAAGCATCATTTATACAAAAGCACGGCTCTATAAAAATGCTGGACGTAATTATATAAGTATTGATACTTTAAAAATGTTGTTCGAACAAGTATTAATACTTCAAAAGTGAGTTGATTTACAGCACTAGTGTGCAGTGATTTAACTGTATGTACAGTATAATAAACAAGCAAAGACAACTAAGTATCTTTTGATGATAAGTCATTACTTCCTTAGTTATGTATCATTGAGAAATATATCAACAGCTAATGGAGTGATACTTCAAGTGTTAATTGTTAACTTCTGGTTAGTACTATATAAAATCGAACGTGATACATAGTTACTTCACAGAATTATCTACTCCCATTCATAGGTCTTTAATTATTATTATATTTGAATTAATGTTTAAATAATTATATAAACGTGTAATTAATATAAATATATATATATATATCTGGGATGGGGTCAAATACATATTTACATTTTTTAAGTATACTACTTTCGTGTATTTGTATTATATACACTGATTTAGTAATTTATTAGTGTAGTTGACCATCAAATAAACTATTCAAATATATATATATATATATATATATAATTATTAAGTTTCTTAATAGTGAACGACTACCTTCACTACACCATGTATTATAGGTAACCCTACTATGAATGCTATTAATAGTGAATCACTAACCCCACTATACTATCTATTAATAGAATATTACTAACCCCACTACGAAAGTTATTAATAGCATATGACTAACCCCCACTATACTATCTATTAATAGCGTATGACTAACCCCACTACGAAGGCAACCAGACAACATGGTGCCAACAGCAGAACTCTCCACGGAATAGTGGCAACGATGCACGCTCCTCCCGCTAGTATCCATAGCAATCGAGTGTTTACCATAGCAGAGGTCAGTAGGTCAATAGAGGTACAACATTGCTATGTGATCGGACTATAGATATCTGGGTCAGTAGGTTGTGATATCATTAATTACGTATTTAGCATTATATAAATGTATTTTGTTATTATAGTATAGAAAAAATGTATATGAAAAATTAATGTAATAATTATTAATTAACTAATCGATATTAAACAATATAGGTTGGCATAATCATATATTTTATAATTATATATCTATATATATATATATATATATATATATATGTCAATACACTATCTATCTATCTATGAAACAGATTATTAATATTTATAATAATATTGATATTATCTTTGAAACTTCTACACATTATTGAATATATTTAAAATAAAATAACATATATATATATATATATATATACATATATATATATATATATATATATATATATATATATATATATATATATATATGTATGTATGTATATTGATGTAATAAATATACATATCATATAGATAATATTATACTGTAAATTTTTTGAATACATTAATACATTTATAATCTATAGATATACAAAATGGCTTATGGAACAACCGTGAAATTTACAAAGCGTACAAGAACAACCGTGATATTATCTTTCGTGAAATTTCCAACTGTGAAATATAATATCCGTGAAAATACAAACCGTGAAATAATTATAAATATATGTATTATATGGATATATATTACATATATATACTTATGACATAGTGTATATATACTAAGTATGTAAATAAGTATAAATATTATAAAAATATATATGTTATTATGTAAAATATAAAACCTAAATTATACAGTATATTTTTGGAAAATTAAAATCTAATTATAATCTTAATTAATGTTAACGAAGACATATGATATATCACATTAATTTTATTAAATTTATAAATATACTATAGTATATATCTATGAGTTTACGTAAATTATATATAATATAGCATTCGAATGCTCATATTGGCAGCCGATACTTTTCAAAGTTCAAGTAATGCGTTGCCTATATGTATCAATCAAATGTAACAGTTACGCTAAATTGCACAATCAAAAATATTCTGAAATAGTAACATCTATATAAATATAATATATGTATACAATAAATACACATATGAATATACCTTGTATATTAAATATACAATGTACATAGGCATTTATTTTTTATTCTTTACTTATATAATTATATAATAGTATTATACTAAGTATATGTATCCTATAGGATACCTATAGGTATACCTAATATATATATGTTATATATGTTACATAGTATGTATACATCGATGGTATACATATACCCAAGCATACCCGCTCGCACGCACACACACACTAAGTATGTGTTACGTACCACAGTCCCATATGTATGCTTAATAAGCTTAATAAGCATTGCTTATACATGTAAATACAGATGGGACGTGGTACTATGGTACGTTGTTATATTATACCATATGTTACAAAAAACCACCAACGTCCCATCATATGCTTATAAAGATGGGACTGTGGTACGTTACAAAAAACGCACCATAACATACACATACAGACATCATCAATGTAAAGAACGCTTTCTTATATAGATTATACACGTAATTAAATAATTATATATATAAGCAAACAGTAATATAATTGACATTTAATAGCAGCATAATAGCACAATGTAAACATTTGAGGCTATTACATATGCTGTTATGCTGCTATTACTATTTGCTGGGTTCACCATAGAGCTAGAGAGAAAGTTTCTCTCTAGCTCTGTGGTATGCACACACAAACACACATACACGCACATTTAAGTGTTGTTAATTAACACACACAAATAGGTACATCCTTACTTACTTACACATACGCGCGAATACACACACATACACGTATTTTCATAATTATTTATTTATAGGTATATATATATATTATATTTATATAGATGTTACTATTTCAGAATATTTTTGATTGTGCAATATAGCGTAACTGTTACATTTGATTGACACATATAGGCAACGGATTACTTGAACTTTGAAAAGTATCGGCGGCCAATATGAGCATTCGAATGCTATATTATATATAATTTACGTATAATTTATGTAAACTTCAAGATATATACTATAGTATATTTATAAATTTAATAATAAAATTAATGTGATGTATCATATGTCTTCGTTAACATTAATTAAGAGTATAATTAGATTTTAATTTTCCGAAAATATACTGTATAATTTAGGTTTTATATTTTACATAATAACATATATATTTTTATAATATTTATACTTATTTACATACTTAGTATATATACACTATGTTATAAGTATATATACGTAATATACATCCATATAATACATATATTTATAATTATTTCACGGTTTGTATTTTCACGGATATTATATTTCACGGTTGGAAATTTCACGAAAGATAATTTCACAGTTGTTCTTGTACGGTTTGTAAATTGCACGGTTGTTCTTGCACCCATACAAAATAGAATATATATATACTGTTTAAAATATTACAAACAGACTCTATAACTCAATATTATTTAATATATCAATTTTATTATAAACAAAATTAAACTAAATTAATGTTAATAAGTATACTATCAACATAGAACATATATACTCATGGTGTTGCTTTTAAATATAACATTTTTAATATCCTTCGTACGATTTCTGAAGGATATTTATTTGGAAATTGACTTACTTAGTATTAACCATAAGGAATTTATCGTAACTAATTCTAGTTTTATATTAAAATAGTTCAGTAATAAATAGGAAAAACTGCATATGGATAATGTTAATTTAAAAATTGACATCCTTACTAAACTTCGAAAGGATGTCGATAGTACACATGATCCAGATATAAATATAAAATATAAATATGTTGCTATATTCTTCGGGGATAATAGTGAGATTATGTTTCTATATATAAAAACAAGTAGTGAGTACAAACAAGGGGAAGGGACATTACATGAGTCTATAAAATATTGTGTTTAATACACGCTTGATTATTATTTAATAGAATGTGCTTTGTTTCATTGTTTGACCACATGACGCACACCATACACACACTACTTGTTTTTATATATAATAAAATGAACCTAATATACGTCTAGACCATTCCTCTGCATATAACATTGACTTTAAAGGCATTGTACTTTAATATATATATACTGTTTTCTAATTATAATCATAATAATTATGATATGAAACATTCAATTTTATATAAGCATTATGATAATATAATACATTCCCATACTATTGATGAGAGTAGAATTATGAAAATTCTAATCTCTGAAAAATTGTTTATAATAAACTTAACTATATTTGAAAAATATATCCAATTTCTTATATTATAACTAATAATTATTATTTAATAATTTATTATGATGAATATTCTAATGTACTATAACAATGGTTGTTAAGTTTAAATTAAAGTTAATAACTAGTCAATTATATTTAATCATATTAAATATTATATTTAATATAATATAATAATTATACAATTAAATTAATGTAGAAACGAAAGACGATTAAAAAGGACGAGTTGGGTTAAAGTTTAAATTTGAAATGCGAGTTAATGGTATATATATTGTATTGATATTTGTGGTTTAATTGGTTTAGTTTTGTTCTACTAGGTTTTTTTAGCTGTATTACATCCCAAAGTGAGCCTTAAAAACTCAACTCGTAATTTTTAATCGTAATCCGCAGAGAACATATATGTTAACAGTGCAACATAATTAAGTAGAATAATATGATAATAATAAATAATGAGTACATAATTAGATAGTAGTTACCTTGTATATCTAAATTTAAGAAATTGTTTTCCTAAATTCTATATAATATAGTAATATAATATATATTTTTAAGGGGAAGATCCACAAAATAATCTATATAAAAATATATATATTTAAAAAACTGTTTATAATTAAATTATATGCAATTATTATTTATATTGTTACTTATTATAGTTATATATAGTCATGTAACATGTATTATACTATCATAAACTGAATAGACTAATATAAATAGTAGATAATTGATAAATGTAATTCTATATATTTGTATATATTTAAAATAAATTATGTTTATATTACAATGATAAGAGAACACCAAAAATAACATTAAAATCCGAAATCAACACTATGATTCATTATAATGATTCATAAATAATTAGTAATGTATTTATAAACTGTTGATAAGAATCCGTTCTTACAGTAAAGTAGAGTTTTTTGTTTAGATTACAACCAAAATGAACACAATACACTATAAGATAAAGTAGTGATATGATAACTGTATTTATATACATATATATATATATATATATATATATATATATATATATATATATATATATATATATATATATATATATATATATATATATATATTTATATTCATATATAAAATGTGCTATATAGGTTACTAAATATTAGGTTTATAATTGATTTGTATTTTACCTATTATTAGTAAACTAGCCGTGATAATAACATGTGGTATTACCTTTAGTATATGGTATTACATTAGGTAAGTTACTTATAGTATTACCATATATGGGAAAGTCTCCGATTACCGACCCCTAAATGATTATTTGTAATAACTTATTCAATATTCAATATATTTATTTGAAATTGGGTAAATAGGGTAATATTATGGCAATGAATAATGTGTCTATTTTAAATTTTTGATATAATTATATTTACAAGAATAAACAGGGGAGTCGGTAATCGGATACCTGTTCATAATACCTACCCCCTTCACCTATTACCGACCACCTAAAATAATCGTGGTATAAATAATTTTAGTATTCTAATATCCAATCTACATAGTAGATATTCATAAATATAATTAATTATAAAATGCACGCAATTATTTGTTATTGAATTTATGTTTTAATAGTAATATTAAATTTAAAATTTAAAATTTATAGTAATTATATTAAAATAGTGAACATTATTATTTAATATTTAGTTATTAATCAGTATGTATATAATCGAATGGAATCATGAATCCTTAATCTATATCAATGATACAAAAACAACTTATGACATATTTTAAAGTAAAATACTGATCTATTTTTACTGGATATATATAAATCACATGGGGTCGGTATTATGGTAATTTAGGGGGTCGGTATTAGGAAAACCACATGGGTTGCTATAATTAAGATATTTTGGTTAAATAGTTATTAAAATTAAATTATTTTTATAATATTTATAAACATTTTATTGATCTACAATATTATGTGCAGTATTACGTTTTCTTTTAATTAATAAAGTATTTACAGTGATTTAAAAAAAGTTATTATTCAAATATTTAAAAAGTTCAAACAGAATATTACATTTTATCAAATAACAATTGTAGGATTGAATATTTTGTAAAACAATATACTTATTCATATTTATCATTAAATTGCTAACTGTTCATGTATATATAATTTGTTGATATCTCTTATAGTTACTGAGATACGAGAGGGGTGTGTAATCGGAGACTTTCCACTATGTAATATTAATAGATATTTATATAATTATATTAATTATATAATATATGATAATAATTATCGTATTAAATACAATTGTAAATAGTATAATGTAATGTTGAGTGGTAAAATCATTGACTTATATTGGGTAGTACAATTCAATACAAGTCAATGGGTAAAATCAGTAAGAAAACAACGGCAACAACAACATTTAATTTTAAAAAATTCCTTATTTAATTTAAATTGTATAACCCATTATCAAGCTAAGTTCACTATTTATTACCCACAATACCTTTCATAAAAATCGTCAGTTATTGACCCACATATCACCACCTCTCCACATCATCTTCATTTCCCTTTATTTACTTTAACGATTTATAATTTCTTACGCTTCCCGACACCATCTTAGTTTTTCATCTTAATTTTTATAATTTTATTATAAAATTCATAATTACTTCCACTTACTCCCACTTAACTACTTCTACCCCCAATTATGAATGACTATACCCACACTGACTTCACATGCTCCTCATGTAATAATATCGCCACTTCACTACGGAATGAGACCATTGCCGTAAGTGATTTTGCCAATCCTGTTCCAAACTCCCCAAATCTACTCTTAACAAAATGATAGTCCTCTAAAAATCTGGTTTCTACTGGTTTTGACCTAACTGTAGATATGACCATAAACGGTCCCAACGTAAGATACTCTCCAATAGCTCCTACCAAACCTATCCCACGAGCTCCCCTTACATATATAATAATCATTACACTGTACCTGCACCCCACCTATCTCCATAACACACCTATTCTACATCTTTACCGTACAGTGTACGGCGTACACCCACCACCCAACCCATCATCATAAACCGTATTCTAGTCACCCCCAACTCACCCACTGTTCCTACCATCCCTAATATACCAACTCGCCTATCCCCTGTTACCACTGATGATTACAATCCATCACTTACAAAGCTAAACCCCCTCATTTAATAACCGCTCATGCATACCTCCCCTACTCCCCCCCCCCAAATCTGATCAAATTGAATGGAAATCAATTAATAATCCCCCAACACTCCACTTATTAACTTTCTTGTTGGTAAATTACCAACTATCTCCCACACAATCAGTGGAGCCAATGAAACAGGTAATGACACAGCCTATCTGAAAAAGCTTTTTCCTCCATCAATATCCAATCCCAGCCACATATACACTATCACCGCACCCCACACTCACCCTAATCCTCCTTCTCCAACCTACCCAAACCCCTATCCATCACCTATCTTGATCATCATTCCAAAAACAATGTTATCCGCTCTCTCCACCTCTTCACCCAATTCAAGTCAGGTTCTGTGAACCCCTCACATATTCCCAACGTCTAGCTCGTAAAGACTGCATCTCCACCATCAATCATCTGAACTCCTCACACCCCATCCCCAACTTCAATTACGTGGTCCGCGGCACCACACATTTTCACATCGCCTTAATTTCATATGTCCCACCCGATATTGTGATACCTTAAACCCCCTACTCATACCTCTCCCCTTAATTCCCCCTCACCCAACATACCCCTCTCCCCCTCCTTTCCCTCACTTCCCTTCAATCATACTATTTCCCTACCTCCCCACAATTAACCACCCTCCACCCCAGCTCATTTCCCTCAACGCTGCTCTTATCAACGCACTCTAAGGATGGTCTATCTCTTAAAATGCAAATAAAAATCATTGCATTAGATAACATATAGTGATACAAGATAAATTAATATTTAGAGTGGCCGACGACGTTTTAAGGGGATTCGCGGCTTTTTATATAATGTATTAAGATAGGAGATGTTTTTTTATGTATATTAAAAATGTTTCAGAACCTAGGGTTTTGATTCGATTTACATTCTGTAAATTTCATATTGTTAAGCAATATAATGTCAATATAAGTTATTTAATTAAAAAAAATATGTTTCACTGAAAACTCGAAATATTTTGAGACAAAATATGATGCTAAATTAAATTATTTTTTTTGTAATTGTTTTAATTTGTATATGTTATACTATTTCTAATAAATATCATTTAAGTAAACATTATTATACATATAATAATAAAGATACTGTGCACATTTCATCAAGTTTGGATAATTATTGAGAGGGCTGAAAAATTTATAAGATTCAAAATAAATTAAAATCAATATTCTGAGAAAATAGAGTTTAAAGTTTGACTACATTGATTTTAAATTGTACGGTAATATATGTTTATTAGTTGTATATTTGACTACATTTCTAGTATTAAATTATAATATAATACCACACTAATATATCGATAACATTATTATTATAATATTTATTATAAATTAACAATAATTATATATAATAAGCTATATTTATGACAGTTTTTAAAAAGAAATATTTTTTTTACCTCAATCAAATGTTGATATTCTAGTGAAACTACTAGCAAAATTATTCGGTTATATTACTTATTTAATCGATGACACGTTGCAGTATTAATTAATATAACCCTAATGGAACGAAAACTATTACCGCATTTTGTATCTAAGTCTTATTTTATTTGTTAATGTATTCTCTATAATATTTATAATTTTTATAATATATAACGAATCTATTTTAATAAATATTCATATTAGCCATCAGCTCACCTTTCTCTCGTACCTTCAACATTTCCCTTATCTACCGTCCTACCTCTCCCAACATCAATTCATTCCTTGATGAATTTAGCCTATTTCTACCCACTATCACCTCTATCACAATCATACTAGGTGACTTCAACATTCCCAACCCACCTATGATCCAGTCCTTAAACAAATTTCTCACCTCATGCAACCTTGTACAACACCTCACCTTCCCCACCCATGTCCATGGTAACACTTTAGACCTAATAACTTCCCCCAAAACTAATAAAATTGTCACTGACCATTTCATCGGACCATTCATCTCCGACCACTTTCTCATATTCCTTACCCTTAGTCAACCCAAACCCACCAGACCCTTCACTACCAGAATCTAACGCAAACTCCATAGCCTCCCCATACCTGCTTTTATCCCCGATATTTCTTCCCTTCCAACCTCAACGTCTGCTGAACTCCATACATCTCTCTCCTCAACCCTCGATAAACACGCTATTCACTAAAACCTCCATCACATATCCTGACTCATCCTGGTATACTATATCCCTACTGAAACAAATGCGAATCCTTCGCAAAGCCTTCGAAAAATCCAACTAAAACATCCCTCCCCTACTTCACTTGCCTACTACAATAACTTAAAAAATCTCCACCGAAAAGCTATAAACGCCAAAACCTCTCACATCACCCACAAATTTTACAAACTCGCTAATGATAGTGCACAGACTTTATGACCAACTGCTTGGTCATTCACTTAAAGCTCCTCTCCCCACTACTACCCCTTAAGAACTACCACTCCTATTCGACAAATCATTCAATGACACACTTTCCACCACCCTTTCCATCATTCATACCCCTATAATTACCACCACTCCCATTACCTTTCCCTTCCCCCAGGAACAATTTGAATCTCCCCCAATTGATTAAATCATCTCCTTTCTCAAATCAACCTGTTCAACCTCATCCCTTGACCATCTTCATTTTCCAATACTAAATCAGATAATTAACACTGTAGCAATTCCCCTTCATCAAATCATTTGCGGTTCATATTCATCCGGCTACATCCATCCCGATTTCAAAAAAGCAGTCATTACCCCTATCTTTAAAAAGCCCCACTTTGATTCTCTGTATCCCTCCAACTACCGACCCATCTCTAACCTCTCAATCCACTCTAAGATCCTCGAACGCGTAATCTGCTCCCAACTTATCATATACCTTACAACCAATAAAATCCCCAATATCTTTCAGAGTGCCTACCTTCCCCATAAATCCACCGAATCCACGCTAACACTCATTACCTCTGAATTACTTTCCGGTCTAAAAAATAACTGTGGCTCCAAACTCGTCCTCCTTAACATGTCTTCCGCCCTTGACAACCTTGACCACAACGTCCTCATCCACCGACTTTCAACCATTGGCATTACTGGCATCACCTTTTTAACATTTACCTCCTCCCCATGTTTCAAATCATTACCGACTACCCAGACATTTCATTTCAAACCTATGACGATGACCTTCAACTCTACCTAAACTGAACCGATTCCCCCACTCATGCCCCCAACCGACTCTCCTCCTGCATCAACTCCATACACCAATGGCTTACTTCCAATTACCTTAAACTTAACCCCACCAAAACCAAAGCTATATTTATCTACTTACTCCTACGTTCCTCCACCCTCCCTGAACCATCCCATCTTACTAAACATGACTACCCTCCCCTATTATAAACATGTCCGTAACCTTGGCCTACACATCGACTCCACTCTTTCCCTTGATACTCACATTGCCCATATGGACACATCCATCCACTAACACTTACACTGCTTCCGCCTAATTCGACGCTCCATTCCCTTCCTCACTGCTGTTGCCATCGCCTCCTCCTATATACTCCCCCGACTATTCCTTCGACTATTGCCACAACCTACTATTAAATCTCCCTGTCTACAAACTTATTAAACTGCAACGTCTTCAACATGGTGAGGTATGTTGCGTCCATCTACTTCCACGACGTTCCTTTGATTCCATTATACCTCTCTTCAAACAACTACACTTGATCCCAGTCTCCTACCGTATTAAATACAAACTTTCCCTGACAATCCACAAGCCATACATCACAACTCCCTCGACTACAATGCCTCCCTTCTGCATCTACACACACTCACTACTCCAATCCACACCCGATCCTCCAACACCTTCCTCCTTACTACACCCCACCTACACAACCTACACTTCTCTCATATACGCTCATTTGCCCTATCTGCCCCTTATCATTGGAATTCTCTACCCTACCACATTCGACCAATGACATCAACCTCCTCCTTCAAACGTTATATAAATACATACTACTTCTCCCATGATTTCTCCCCAACACATTAATCTCTCACACGGACAACCGATTGATCACGTAAAGTAAAGAAATAAGTCTGTAATACTATACATATGGACTACTTATGTAAATGATACCTATCCGATACTTTCATTTACGGGAAAAAATGAGCCAGAGCCGAACCAAGACTCTAGTCAAACGATCCCGATCCAAGTTGAGACTCTTACAAAACATAACGTATCTAAAATTATGTTTTTTTGAAGTTACATTTTAATAATCATTTGAATTAAATAATGATCTGTGCCAACTTCGCGATTCAGTTAATATGTAAATTTCATCAAGTGGTGTAAATAATAACGAGCTTTTTGATGACGAGCCGAAACTTTTGGTTATTGATGCCGAGCCGAGACTTTCATTTTCGGAAAAAAAACTATCTCGAGCCGAGATGAGATTCTAGTTAAACAAGCCCGAGATGAGACACTAACAAAACGAGACCTATCCGAGTTGATACGTTAACTTAGACTGATTTTCTCTCTCAGTTAGAATAGGTCATACATGTCATAATAAACATATTTGGAAAGTTTCATCACAAAATATGTAATATTGGTAAAGCGAAGTGTACTTTAATGAAGAAATATTTCATTTATTTTACAATGTAAATTTCTATAAATGGACATTTTTTCTTATGTATTTTATATATTTGTGCAAGTGCGCGTTGTCATAAAAATCAAATATTTGGCAATTACGTGTATAAATATATTATAATATTAATAAAGTAAAATATTATTTAAAAATTTAAAAATTAATTTAATTTTTTTTAATTTTTTAATTAATTTAATTAATTTAATTTTTTAATTTATTCGACAATTTTTTTGATAAATTATTTTAATTAAGGATCACATTTTGTTGTGAGCCTATAATTGATATTTACGAGGTATAATAAAAAAAAATATTTAATTTTCTGACAAAAAATTTGTTACTACTATTTTACCACAAAATTAATTTTTTGTTAAAATACTCAATAAAAGTCATTTTTTGAATAAATATATGCTATTTTTATAACAATAATTATAATTTTATATTCATATAATGATGATAGACATATATAATATATATATTTTTTATTTATTATTCCATTGCTAATTTTTTATTTCAATTTAGAAAAAATTTTAAAATTAAATTAAAATTTTCGTAGATCGATTTAATTATTTAAAAAAAATATTTTAAAATATTTCTTAAGGAGGTTGTTATATACTATATATATGCTAATATGCAATTTTTACTTGTAAACATTTTTTTCTTTCATTACTGTAATTTAAATTATTTCATAAATTTTCAATGTAAATTCCTATCTATTTTTGAATATGGTTTCGCTTTCTGAATTATTGTCAGATTTCAATTATTATTTTTGCATTATATCTGTAATGATTAAAAGGAGTTATTCCGAGAGAGATGGCAATTTTACATGAAGGGAACTAAACAAGTAACCAACATGGACTCTCCTACTGTATATACACCTTAATATATTATTAACACAATTATAAGGTTTTATATCTTAATATATAATATCATTTTATCATATTATAGAACAATTATTATCAATAACTTGTCATTGATAAATCCAAGAAAATATTATCATATGAAGAATAAAATCATATGGCTTTATTAGATATACAGTATATACTACAATAAAATATATATTATATATCAACCTATATATAAAGTCATATGACTATATTAGATATTCTAAAATAAAATAAATATTAAATATATATTATATGTCAACCTATACATTCATTTTAATTAAATTTGTATAGAATACAAAAATATAACTACCTAAGGTTATTCGATTAGATGACATTATACGATTGAAAGGGATATTTTATTTGTATGAAATATCAATAAAGTTGTAGGTAATATAGGTAATAACAAGTTTAGAATCCTGATATATGATAATTATCATTAATGCATTATGATTAATCATATATGCATATATGCATATAAGCATATATAGTTAATAGTAATACATCTTGTAATGTTTATTCATAAAACTGGTAATAAATGTATAAGAACACGTTGTATTCATATTTATTTTATGATTCACTTCAATGGGGAAAAATAATTTAATAAATAATAATTATAATTATTATTTTATATCATATAAGTAAGTTGTTCACAACCTATGGGTCATTACCCACATTTTATAAAATTATTTGAATATCAACGGATGTTGAAAAAAAGATGACAGGACATATTAATGGTTTTAATAAATAATATTTATTATTAAATTGTTTACATATTATTATTAAAGGTGTATCAAGTAGAATACATAGCTTCCTTGCCAGGATTAGTAAGGATCTGGTGTGGAGCTCATCAATTGTATTTGGCGTTAGAGGTGATTTATACAAATTCGATGTTAATGAAATGTTTGCCTATAGGGCTACATTAATTAAAGTATACTTTAATAAAATTAATCTGATTTTTAAGAAGGCAATTCAATTTAATAACTAAAATGAGATCTAAATATATCAATGTAATACAATTATAGAATACATATATTATTGGATCGAGGAAACTTAGTACGAGAATACTTAGATAGTACAACTAATATAGAAACAAGTTTGTTTATAAATAACACTGGAAAAGATATATTGAATTTGATAATGAAAATTAGTAATATTTCTCCAGAAAGAGATGTTAATAATGAAAGTATAATGACCGGAGGAATTAATATTAGTCTCAATAAATTATTCAACTTATCAGGACAAGAATTTGGAAATATAATTATTAAGCACAAGTTAAGACTATTTAGAATTTGATGAGATAAAGAATAGAATTGATTTAAGTTTTCGTGAAACTATTATTGAAAAGATAGTTTGGAAGTTAATGCATTTCTAACTTTTTAACTTCATTAATATTAGATTTGTATTAAAGATAATTATAAGAATTTATTTAATTTACCGGACTGCTATGTATAAATCCAGGAACTTCATCAGTTGAATAAGATTGTTCATTATACAGTCGATAAAAACTGAAGGAAAGACCCATCTTTTAAACATTTTACTTGAATTATGTATACACTCAAAACAATATATTTATTTAATAAAAATATAATAAAATTCTTATTTACTTGTACTTCATTATTGATTTAAATACTATATATATATATATATATATATATATATATATATAGTATTTAATCAATATATTGATACCAATACAATGATACTAACATTATTGCAATGACATGCTATATAATATATAGATAGATCTATATTGATCACATATAGAAAGGCCGAATTTAAGCCGAATATAAGGATTTTTTAAGGCCGTAAATAAACTAAATTCGACATTTTTCCTTAAATTAGGTAAATGCCTAATTTAACTCACCCTGGTCATGACTCATGACCCATGACTCATAAATGAATAATATAAACTATAATATATATATATATATATATATATATATATATATATATATATATATAGTAATATATAGTAGGTAATATATAGTACATATTATGTATCAACAGATTTTGTAATTAAATAATATAATTTTATTTAACATTATTTTAAACTCATATGAGAGCGGTTTCTATATATTGATCGTTGCTATACAATAGAATTGTAATTATTGTAGAATATAAATTTAGTTATCTAATAACTAGTTCACATATTTTAAAGATGGTAATAGGTAATAGTTTATTAATTAGAATACTATTAGATATTATGATAATTTATCAGTATTTACTGATCGGGTGTATATGTTATAATGTGATTTGAAATCGTGCTAAGTTTATATAGGTATATATATAAATATAAATAAATATAAATAATTTCTATAGAAACTTGACACGATTACATCAACAATACAAAATATGCATCATATGAGGAAATACTGACAAATTAACGTAATTTCTAATAGTATTCTAATTATTAAACGTTTACTTATCCTTAAAATATGTGAATTAGTTATGACTTAAGAAAATTATTAGATGAAAAAACCTAACAAAAAAAAGTAACTGAAGTTCAATATCGATATAAATATGAAAAATAGGTAAGTTTTATATTTACATCGATATTGAACTTCAGTTAATTTTTTATGATAGGTTTTTTTATCTAACAATTGCTTTAAAGTCATGTTATATTCACATATTTTAAAGATATATATATTGTTATTGTTATTGTTATTTTTATTTGGTGGAGTCCTTTCATCCCATCCAGGAACTTAGATGAAGTTTTCACTTATAACCATATATGGCTCTAATGTCCCTTCGAAGCCGCTCTCATGTTAAGGCATCCATGGTTTTAACGAGAGCCGATCACTTATTTATACACAATTATATAAGATCACTTCTAAATAATATTTTAAGACCCATTTTATAAAATTAATTAATTGTCCGGATGAGGGTCGAACCCGTGTCCTACTGCTTGTGTGTCTGACGCCTTAGCCACTGAGCCACACAGGCAGTTAATATCATATATATATATATATATATATATATATATATATATATATATATATATATATATGATATTGGAGGACAATTTATGGGGAGAATTTTCAATGTAACATTAGTTTCTAAAATATTAAAAATGCGTAATATAAAATAATCAAGGAAAGCAGGAATTCTGAAATAATAAGAATATTTATGAGGATATATATAGAAACATGTGTGTCCATATTAATATAGCTTACATATTCTCGAATTTAAGATAAATTACACCTTCACTATCTTTTACATATAAAATATAGGGAAATACATATATATATATATATATATATATATATATATATATATATAGTATACTATATAGAGATATAAATTATATAGATATATATATTATATCATATATATTATATCATATCATATACCTAATATATATATTTATATATATATATATATTCATTGATTTCGAATTTGATATTACATAATATGTACTACATATCAAGGTACATTATACTGAAATAATGTCGACAATATTTGCAAGAAATTTTCTATAGAACTTGCAAGTTGTAGTGGGATACCCCATTTAAAGTTACTAAATTTCCGGAAAATAAGTGAAAGTATCCTAATACTAACCTAATACTAACTTTAACATTAAATGTTCTTAACATTTTATGACTCAATATTTATATATAGGACTGAATAATGATCCTGTATAATATTAATAGTAAATAATAATTCTGCAATACAATGATGTAGATATATATATATACATATATATATATATATATATATATATATATATATATATATATATATATATATATATTATGAGCCGATTGAGGCCGCGGACCCCGTTATTATCACTAAAATGACATCGTAGTTATTGTTATTTACTATGGCGCCACACGGCGACACAGCGCTATGTCACGTGTTCCCGCGTAATACGATTATTACATCATCCCAGAGGATCACTTCGGCTCCGTCTCCCCCCCCGATAGTGAAGACGAGACTCCCCAATAACCCACGTGATCTACCCGCCACCACCGTCCACGTTAATCCTATAAGTAAGGGAGTGAGCGCCGGAGTGCGGGCGTCGGAGAGGGCGTAATGACACGCCCCCTTCCTCGAAGGCGGTGGCGACGCACCTCGATGGCGATATCGTCCAGCACCGACAATAGAAGATATAATATCGTTTGTTAATAATAAGGCTCTATTGATCCCAATTAGTGGTCGCCTGTAATAATCGCCTAACGATGCTGCTGCCCTCTATCGCCACCACCACCGCCCCCAATACCATCACCGTCGCTGATTGCGGTGTCGATTGGTTCTAACGCCATCAGCTGACCTCTCTCTCTCTACGCGAACATTGACCGCTG
Source organism: Osedax fenrisi (assembly GCA_964019155.1). Lineage (NCBI taxonomy): Eukaryota > Metazoa > Annelida > Polychaeta > Sabellida > Siboglinidae > Osedax > Osedax fenrisi. The sequence goes on from OZ025241.1 coordinate 42,328,840, forward strand.
TGGTATACTTATATATAATACATAACCGTCTCAAGATCATGCTGCCCACCACCCACTTCGCTCTGTTTACATGCCTGCTAGCCACCGGCATATTAACCTCCACTAAAGGTACTGTCTAACTATATAGTATAGTTTAATGTATACCTAATAGGTAGTACCTATATATATATATATATATATATATATATATTGTTTAATGTCTATATATATACATAATGCAATATGCCTTCTTATATTAAATATTATATTATATATATATATATATATATATATATATATATATATATATATATGATATCGTATATCTATAAATTATACTTTTATTTATAATAAATACATATTATATACCTATATATTATAAATTATATTCATTGTATATTTTGTTAATTTTCATACATTTTTCTTATTTCCCATAACAAAACAACTATAGTTTTATATTATATTAATCGTCTCGGATCTATTTATAAATTATCCGCTTACTATTTTATGATTTTTATTAGACTGTTAGGATTACTAATTAACATTCTCTAAGGAATACATGATTGGTTCCGTTAGTCCATGTAATCATCAATTTATCATATTGTTACTTGGAATAAAATGAGACGTTTTACTAGGCCTATAAAAATAGTTTCAGTAATAAGTAGCAGTTATTATTTATATTATAAATTAGTAAATTGTCTTTAAAATGTGGGTTATATTTTTATAATTTACATCATATTATATATTATTGTTTCTAAAGATAGATAGAGATAGTTACAAGAACTTGATGACGAGCGGTATCAAGTATATTTACTAATACGTTTATGTAATGAAAATCAATTAAAAGAAAATATAACTGACTTAGTTTGAGAAAGAAAATGTTGACAAAATTATAAAATGAAAATAACTGATATTACAATTAATTATTAATATTCAATACATATATTTATACGTATACATTATTTAACATATACGTTCAATTCAATTCATTTCATTATATAATCAGAAATATCCGGTAATTGTGGGTAAAGATGTAATATTTGCACTAATGTTAGCCTCTTCCTATCTATTTCATGTTTAGTGAAAATTATGGATGTAACTATATACATTCTGCAGCTATGATATAAGCTTATATGGATAATATATATATATATATATATAAAGATAACATTATATAATTAATATAATATTAATATTTATTAATGTTGCTCATTTAAATATTAAAAAAAAGGTGTATCCATAATAATAACGGTACAATTGTCACCTCGCATCAACTAATATATTTGTAAACTTAGTTAATAATACATATATGAGTCATCATTAAAACTTAATTGTCTCGCATAACAGATAACACATGCATCAATGTAGTTAATAGTTATTAAATGCATATATGTATGTATGAAAGAGGCGATATATACTTTGGTAACGTGTACCTATTATTGTAATTACCATATATATGCATGCGTATACGCAGTACGGAGTGTACTCTATACAGTACAGAGTATACTCTGTATAGTCTAGAGAATACTCTGTATAGTCTAGAGAATACTCTGTATAGTCTAGAGAATACTCTATACAGTCTAAAGAATACTCTATACAGTCTAGAGAATACTCTATACAGTCTAGAGAATACTCTGTATAGTCTAGAGAATACTCTGTATAGTCTAGAGAATACTCTGTATAGTCTAGAGAATACTCTGTATAGTATATAATGTAGGCTATATGCCGAATATCGCATTCAACCCTATAGGGTATATTGGAAACACGGGTAACAAGGATATCTAAGAAATTATAAAAAAAACAAGTGTATTATTCCATATATTAATATAGTATATATTGCTAGTTTGCCTATAATATACTGTGTACATTGTACACCGTATACCATGTTATGTACACAGTACATTGTTTATATTGTTATATACACTGTATACATTGTATACATTGTTCCTATATACCGTATAGCACGACATATACTTCTGTTACTCGTGTATGCGTTGATACATTGATGTACTCTATAGAGTAATATATATATTATAACATACATATTTATATATATATATATATATATAATATTTATATTTAATAATTGTTGCCCATGCCCATGCATTGGTGAATACATTTATGATGAATGAATGAATGAATGCATTTTATTTACCGAATATTTACTATAATAATCGGAGGGATACCAAGAAGCTATGTTTAGCTTATACTAAGGATACCCTTAATAACATAATAATAATAATAATAATTATAATAATAATAATAATAATAATAATAATAATAGTAGTAGTAATAGTATAATGGTAATAGTCGAGATATGATAATATATCTTATATCGATAATGAAGTCACATAACGTAACATAATATGTAAAGTCTCGGTAAAGTGATATAGATGATGGTTATTATTGAGGAAAGTTTCTATATATAAGATATAACATATATCTATTATAGGTATATATCCTATCATATTTAAATTATAAAAAACCATAAATAGGACTATTGTCTTACTAACAAATCCCAATATAGTAATCTATATTATTATCATACCTTATCGTTTCTATTGTTATCATTATTAGTATTGTTATATCGGTGATCACCTTTATCATAATAATATATAATTTGTATTATTATTATTATTATCATTATTAAACACTAATAATAAAACACTCCCAAGAATATTAATTTGATATATTACGAAAGTGTTTATACAAGTAGGAATACAATCAATCAATAAATACATCAATCAATATTTAATTTATTCATTAAAATGTTTGTATATATAATACATATGTTAGATACGTTGAATTATCAATAGGGATATGAAGGGATAATGAATTACACGATGGTCCGTAATTAGAAATATATTCCTAATAACGACCCCTTAAAATATGCTTTATATATATATATATATATAATTGTAGTATTATAATATCCATTAAAAAACATATATAGATGTAACGACTTTTTAAAAAACACGAAATTTATTAATGATTTAATGATAAATTTTAATTTAATATACATTAAATTTTAAATTAAATTATTACTATCATGATAAATCCAACTTTTGATTGGATATTAAAATAAATCACGTGGTATCGGTATTTGTATAATTCAGGGGATGTAAGTAATTTTAGCATCCGTGTGGATGCTATCATTGAAATAATTCTATTAATTACTAGTAACTTCTAATTATGTTTTTTTCTATGCTACTAATTTAAATTATCATCATATGATACATTACATTTATTTGAATTTATAAATTATTTACCATTAAAATAAAAAGTATTTATAAAAATATTAAAAAATAAAATACAAAATATTACATAGGTACCTAGGGGAGTGCCCGAATACGGATACTCTCAGTATCTCAGAAAGCATAAGATCCACAAAAAAAATTTAATAAATAAAATATTCATTATAATATAAATAGTCTAAAAAAGTATTTTTTATTGTTTAATTATTCAAAATATTGATGATAAATTGATTTTATTACGCTTTTAAATTTATGAAAACAAAATCCAACCAAAAATATTCTAAAGAATATACAAATGTATCGATATAAAATATAACACTATATTATTAAAAAATAAAGCATTCTAAAAATTATATATATAATTTCTATAATTGTTATCAAATATTTATTAAGTTATAAGCATATATCTAGAGGTCATATAAGTTCCTAATACGGACACTCTAGATGTAGTAATACGTACAGTGTACGTACATAGGGTGTACGACGTACAGTGTACGGTCGTACACCCTATAAGTTATAGGCTATAACCAATCAGATTGAAGCGTGTTAACTATTCTGATTTTCAAAAAAATAGCGTGCGTTATAATATTAATACCACCAATAAAGCTAAATCTAAAATTTGTATTATTTAGATAATTAAATTGTATTATTAATTAAAAAAATAATAAAATTAAATAAATTATTAACTAATTAAATTAGAATAAATTATTCATAAAATTAATTATACATAATGTAATTGTAATTTGTCTGATTGATTCATCAATAATATATAGTATATATATACTGGTATATAGGGTATCCGTATTATAACACAGGGTGTCAATATTCGGTACCCATGTCCAAATACGGACACCCTCGTATCTATGGAATTTAAAGATTAAATAAAATTTTAAAATCACAATAATATCTATAATCATATAATATTAGTGTATTGTAATTTTTGAATAAAATTAATGAGTCATAAAATGTTTATTGTCCATAAAGTCCATTTATTGTTAAAGTGTCCGTATTAGGTTACTTTCCCCTATATATATAAATATAAATAATAAAAGTAGGTAAAACAATAAATACCATTAATAACAATAAAATAAAATATAATAAACCGTAAGGAAATTAATAATTAAAATAATAATGACAAATAATATTAGTATTACAGGTTTCTAATTGAGATCCATTGTTGTATACATTTGTTGAATGTTTTATGTGATTTTATGGATCTAATATAGGGTGGGAGTGAATTACATAGCTAAGAACGAATATAAGTCATTGCAGAGTATTCATTATTGAAGGAAGGAGAATATATTTGTGGTTGATAGAAGATGAGATGCATGGTTTCAAAGAGATGGAAGGGAAGATATTTGTAATAGAGAATCATAAATATAGGATTGAAAATTCGAAGAGTAGGATATATTGAGGAATGAACAATATATAGTATGTGATAAGAAGATCGTTTGTTAAATAGGAACCATGGAGGTAAGAGTTGGTATGAGGAAGTAGAGGAATTATCTCGAATATGTAGGTTATATATTGTACGGATTGATTAACGAATAACTCGATTTAGGGGAGATATAGAGGAAACTGAATATGAGGAGTGAGGAACAGTAATATTGTAATTAAACATTAATACATGAGATGACTATGGAATTAACTAGAGTTTAATTAATAATTTATTATTATTTGATAATATATACGATAAATATAATCATATATATGAACATATACATATACAGTCAACTCTCGGTAAGTCGGACTACGGATAAGTCGGACACTTTTCCCGATCCATGAGTGTCCGACTTACCGAGAGTTGACTATAAAGTAATTAAGTAATTCATAAAATTAATTTTTCGATTTCATAATTATTTCTTCACAAATTAAGTGGATAACAAAAACGAGATTTAAAAAAAAATGCATACGAAAATAATATGGAAAGAGAAAATATATAAAATAAAATAATAAATAATCATAATAAAAATGTTCATAACAAAAGTAGTACAATTAATATCCGTATTAATTAGCGATAGTGCTATGTAAATATGAGGACTAACCTTCACACTAGATACCTACATCGTATATCAGTCACGTGCTTAACCTGTTGGTAAACCTCGACTAAGCCTCTACTATAGTATCGTGTACGAATATAGTTCGTATACGAAATATATATCCTATACTCTGTTTTATAAATATATAGTAAATAACATATTTGTTAGCCATAAATATATATTATCCAAGTCGGCATTTTTAAATATTAAAGGATGAATATAAAGTGTGAACTGATAACTACAATTTAACTATAATAATATAGTATTATATTACAGTTTATGGTTATATTCAGTATTATCGTTTTATAAATAAGTGATACTATAATAAATACTATATAGTATTTAATAATAGAAAATAGTGATGATATGCAGACATATGGTATCAGGTATACCACTATAGTGCTAAAGAGATTAACATATATATATATATATATATATATATATATATATATATATATATATATATATATAACTATAGTTAATATATATCCAGTGTCTTAAATATAACGATAATACAGTTATACATATTGGTTTGAATAGTAATATGATGTGTATCTTTGTGTATACAATCATCTTTATATATATAAGAGTTCTAAATAATATATATATATATATATATATATATATATATATACTATGTAAACATAGTTGTACAATAACAATGTTTCTGTAGTACTCAATATAATCAGTATATATATATGTCTGAGGACATAATTAGACTGATAAGGCTTAGTTGCAATACGACATATAGGCGAGCTCTCGTGTGTATGTGTTAGCACGCAATAGTAGCGAGCTGTACGATATGCTTTACTATAGTAGCCACGAGAGTCTGTAAATATCATTATTGGTACGCGGCCACTTATGTGTATGAGTATGTGTGTGCGTGTGTGTGTGCGTATGCGCGCGCGTGTGTGTGTGCGTATGTGTGTGCGTATGTGTGTGCGTATGTGTATGAGTATGTGTGTGCGTGTGTGTGTGCGTATGTGCGCACTTATGTGTATCGACACCACCTCTATCACTAGGGCCGAGGTCGACCCGCTAATCATGTAATGTATTACACAATAGGGTCATTGTGTGTGTGTAGTACACGGGTAATGCGGTGGTGGCGCTAGTGTCGCTCTATTCACCGCGGTCCTAGTAATCAAGACGGGTCGAGGGGACTGGCGGGGGATATGTGTATTAGAGCTAGACAGATAGAGCAATGGAGATAGAGATAACGATAGATAGATAATAATAGGCTAGGCATATGCGCATATATCTCGAGATAGAGAAATGTAGATAGATAACAATAGAGGTAGAGAGATAATGAGAGAGATACATATATAATGAGAGAGATATATAATGAGAGAGAGAGATATATATATAATGATAGAGAGAGATATAGAGAGATATAGAGAGATATAGAGAGAGGCAGATATAAAGATAGAGAGAGAGAGAGAGAGAGAGAGAGAGAGAGAGAGAGAGATAGAGAGAGATATAGAGAGAGGCAGATATAAAGAGAGAGAGAGAGAGAGAGAGATATATATATATATATATATACATATATATATATATATATACATATATATATATATATATATATATATATATATATATATATATATATATTTATAAAAATATAGAAATGGAGATATATATATAGAGGGATAGAGATGTAGAACAGTTTAGAAAGAGATATATAGAGAAAGAGAGAGAGACGGAGAAATATATAGAGAGAAAAAGATAGAGAGAGATATAGATAAATGGAGAGAGAAATGGATATATATATATATATATATAGATATAGAGAGGTAGAGAAACGGAGAAAGAGAGCTATAGATAAAGAGAGAGAGATGGAGAAATATATAGATAGAGAGATAGAGTAACGGAGATAGAGATATAGAGAGATAAAGAATAGATAATGAGACAGGGTTAAAGAGAGAGAATTTAGAGAGAGTTACGTGCACATACGAACGCACACTGTGGGCAAAGTATGCGTCGCACGTCCTCACTGAGTTGGATAGAGAGTGAATTATCGCACTGGATTAATGACGTAACAACCTTAAGTGAACTTGAGAGTTCATTATCATGGGTGTTACGTAATGAACTTGTTAACTATGTGCCAACTCGGCAAATCGATACCGTTCGTGTATTGTAACAAGTTCGGTAACTAGGTTACTACTGTTAAACCCCTCTATGTGGAAAACTGTTAAACCCCTCTATAGGTATATACTGTTAAACCCCATATATAGGGAACAATGTTAAACCACTTTATAGGGAACACTGTTAAACCCCTCTATGGGGACACTGTTAAGCCCCTTTATAGGTATATACTGTTACACCCCTCTATGGGAACACTGTTAAACCCCTTTATATATATATATATATATATATATACTGTTACACCCCTCTATATGTATATACTGTTAAAACCCTTTATAGGGAACACTGTTAACCCCTCTATAGGGAACCTAGTTTTAAGTATAAACTAATATATCATAACTGGTATACTTTCTTATAAAGAAGTAATGTATGTGTAATAGTCACATTAGCACCTTTAATTTAAGTTAAATAAATGTATAGTTATATCGTGATATATGTAACCACGTTATTAGGAAATCGCAAGGATAAAGAAAGCCTTAAGTATTAAAGTATTATACATAGACTTCTCTTGGGAACATAATCCAATGTACAATTGTTGTAATTAATTATTTTTTTACTATAAATAAACTAAAAACTAATGTTCGAAATTAAAGATAAATTTAACTAACAATACAATTTCTAAATATAATTATACTTGTGTCATGAATTTATTTATATAATAAATAGTTTATTGGTATCATAATTAAATCGATATGAAACAATACAAAGGACTGGATAATAGAATACATATATCATAATACTTATGATTTTCACATGATATCTAGGAAGTTAACAAATATTAAATAAAATAATATATACAGGGTATACCCTATTATTATAATAATAATATATTAATAATAATAATGCATTTAATATTAATGAGTTGTTGCATTACATTGATTTAAATATAAATCCACTAATTAATCTACAAATTAAATACAACCAATCATTAGAGAAGTTAGAAACCTATATGGTTTGTTCATAGATTTAGAGTACTAATGGTACTCTAAATCTATGGGTTTGTTAGACCCAGATAGTATGGATAAATTCCTAAGTATTGATCGATCCCTGCTGTGTGCATTTGTTGAAATCTTCAACTATCTATAATTGATCATAGCTATGAATGAATACATAACTATATATAATTAACGGTATCACCAACAGAATAACATACTAGAGTAAATATAGAATATTATATTAATACACATACAATTGGAATAGCTTAGTAAAATAGGAACATTTCGTAAACAAAATTTGGTATATATTTAGAATATCAATTTTATTTATTAATATTAGTATATTTAAATAATCTATAATATTAGAAGGAATGCATAACCCAGTAACTGAAAGAGTTCATAGTTCATAAAGAGCGGCACTTTACTTATCGCACCTCTTAAAAGGGAGCCACGTATTCTCTAGGTACATATATGTATTAAACAGTGACTTATCAATATCACCTATATATATCTATAGGCAATTCATAATGTTGAATACAATTACCAGGTAAATATTTAATCTGCGATGAAAGTCACAATAATTTAAGAAATTAAGTCTGCCACTTGCATGTAGATATTTTTTATTATATAATAAGTGTTTATAAACTAGTAAACATTATCTGAAATGTTCATTACATGACACCGAACTAATACAATCTGAATAAGGATTCCAAATAGAGGAATAATAGTATACTATTGTTATAACATATGTATTATAATCAGCACGATTTCTGCAGTGGATATAAACATCTAAATATATTAATATATATATATAGGTTATATAGAAATTATTCACCTGATAATTCAATGTTATCCTATTTTGTTATCCAATTATCCTATTTATATATGCATATATTTAAATGATGCATATTTGTATGTAATCTTATACATTCATTAAAATAAATGTTTAATAAGTGAAGGATAATGATAAATGTTATGTTTACCAAGTTGCATGATGTAGGTCCTAGTATGTCCTTTTATACATACATATATAATAATACTCAGAGTTGGCTTAAAAGCCTAGATGAATGAAAAAGCAAAAGCTTGTCTGGTCATTCACCTATTTACGAAATTACGAGAAGTATATTAGTAAACGATAATATATAAATAAAATATATATATAAAAATATATAAAAATAAGATTTTATTAAAAATGTATTACATAAAGTGTATATAATATAAAATATTACAAACAATCAATCTATAATACTATTAAATTAAATATAAATGAAATAAACATAATTTTTTTTTAAATAAACACAAATTTAAAAAAATTTAAAACAATACTAGATATAAGGCTGCTATTAAGTACAACAAAGGATAATACCATTGTCACCGAGTATACCCAGGATGCGTAGAACATCAAATTTCAGGTAAGGGTGCTCCAAATCCTATATCATTAGGGATTACACCATTGCCAGAGGTGTAAACGCTGATATCCTTATTCCCCGATGCATACTATACATCCCTAATACACCCAATGATTCAAGCATATCCAATCATGCACCCAAACACACCCACATACACTAATATATACTAATATATGATAAAACAAAAAAAAACAAAAATTATACATTATAATGATAAATATAAAAATTATATAAATTAAATTAGAAATTAAAAAAAAGAAAATAATTAATAGTACACTACAATAATTTTAAAATAATATTAAATAATATTTCTCGTAATCTCTCTCATCATGTATAAAACATAAATATAAATTGTAAAATACTAGATAACTTATAATAACAAATAGTAAGTAACATAATGCATAACTGTAATATATCCTACATATATATAATATTATATAAATTAATATATAATATACATGGAATAAAAATAAATCATAGATATATAGAAAACATATAATATATAGAATAAATCAAGAAAAATATTACCATAATAAAAAAATAATAAAAGAAACATTTTTTTTAAATCAAAAAAAAAAAAAAAAAAGTTTATATATTTATCAGTAGAAATATTAAAATATATATATATATATATATATATATATATATATATATATATTATATCCTATATAAATATCATATATAAATATCATATTATATATATATATAATATATATAATAATTTCTATAATATATATAATAATTCCAATGAATATATTTAATGATGAATCACAAACATTGCAATAATTGACTAATAAATGCCAATCAATACCATCCATTATATCATATATGTAAAGTATAATGACATAATGCGATTAATTATAATCTTAAGATATATTATTAAGATATTTCATATGTATGTTTCTATAGTTGATATATATATATATATATATATATATATATATATATATATATATATATTTATGTGTAAATAATACAAAGGTATTATGTGCTAGTACCGATGCCCTGTAGGCTTGATAATAAAAACTAAATATATGTAGCCTGTAGGCTGTAGTTGTGCATAAATACAGATATATTATCGTTATATAATACGTACATTATTGTTTACTATGTATACATACACTATATATAGTATATTATTATAGTATATAAATATTTATATATTATATATATAAGTATTGTTTTTCTACCCATAATATAATATTGTGTAGAATATATATTATTTAACTATATAATATAAGAATTTTCTTCGGAATTACATATTTAATTTATATTTGTGTGATTTTAGACCAAACATTATAACTGTGACTACTATATTATGTTACTCGTATGTATCTATAGATGTAATGAATAGAGTATACTCTATTCACTATAGTGTTACCACATGTTAAACACTATATTTGTAGCGAACACTATATTATATACAGTATATTGTTTACTACACTATAGTGTTAACACAATTAGTATAATTAACATATTAATATTACGTAATAATATCTAATAACCCTCTTTAAAGTAAACACGAGAGGGGTGGGGCGATAATATGATATGTTAATGATCGAATGTGCGTTTCAATCAGGTCTTCGCACGTATATGTGAAAGTGTTGTATCATATATGAAAGTGTTGCATCATACATCACTACTGAATCATGTTATAGGATGGTATAACAATGCATGATTAACACGTTATATTCATATATTATACGTTATGTAAATATATGTAAATTAATATATATATATATTTATATAATAATAATAATATTTATTTATAGGAATCTCATATATATATATATATATATATATATATATATTGAATAGAATACAAATAACGGATACAAATGGACCCCTCAAGAAGTCGTAGACTTATACTTATTATAAATAACTGTGAGGGGCGCGGACATTGTCCGGCGGACAATGTAATACAAATAGTAACATTTTGTTTATCAAGAATTTAATAATTGTGTTTACATTACATTATAAGCACAAGTAAACTATTATCCTGCATGGATCAGCCGTTGGTTGTCTGTATGTCCCCCCACCACGTGTCTCCCCTGCCACCAACACTAGTGGCGCCACCACTCGGGCTTCAATCGTAAGATTACTCGCCTCTACGGTCATCTATTATGCAACCGGTGACGCCGCCTAGTGGCTCGCTTTATTAAATATTAAACTTGCGGCCAGCGTCCACACCTCTACATTGATTTTATGGCGGGCGAGACGTGGGTCATAATTTACAGGCGACGAATTTCATTGGTCGACGATAATGCATGTACACCGAAGAACCATGATTTATAATATGTTATTTTAGGTGTTATATATATAGTAAATATATATATATATATATATATAGTAAATATATATATATATATATATATATATATATATATATATATATTGTGGTACATGTCGGTGTAATGTGTATATTGTTAGTGAGAGGCATGCCGTGCCTGGCACGTATACTTGATAATTTCAAGTTGACATTATATTGCCAGTTGTCTTATTCTTGGAACATATAGGATCCCTATGTCATGGACCTAACTTACCCACATCCTTGAAGTTGATTTCAACCTCATTAATTCAATTAATGTTGGCTACTCTTGGGTATTACATTTTAATAATGTTAATATCTCTGGTTTTTATAAATATATTATTCTAATGGAAAACTAACTAGTTAAATTTAATGTTTAATTTAATTATTTAATATATATTTTTTTTTTAATGACTTTACATTTTAAAATTGTGTTTTATTTTACTTTTACTTTTACAATACTTGTTATTCTCGTAATTGTTATTTAGGAAAGTTTAATGGGTAAACCACTCGTAAATATCACGATTCTTCGTTAACTTTGCTCATGAATAGATTCTAATATTATATATATGTATTATTATTATTAAAAACTGCCTGTGTGGCTCAGTTGACTAAGGCGTCAGACACACAAGCAGTATGACTTGGGTTCGAGCCTCGTCCGGACCATTAATTAATTTTATAAAATGGGTCTTAAAATATCATTTAGAAGTGATATTATATAATTATGTATAAATAAATCAAAATAATTATAAAATTATTTATTAACACCTCGTATTAGTTAACTTTTTACATTTTTTGTTGTGTTTAGTTTCTTTATCTTTTACTATTTTTTTATTTTATATTTTTTCCTATTTTATGCATTTATTTCAGTTGTGTTATATATTTTTCTCCTTTTAATATACATTTATATATTTAGACGTATTACCTATAAATCTGAAACCATAAATACTACAAACAAAATGTCAATGAATAAAATATTCATAATTAATTATATATTTATATAATTAATATTTTATATTATATATTTATATTATAATTTACATTATATAATTATATATTTATATATAATTTATATAATTATATAATGTAAATTATAATATAAATATATAATATAAAATATTAATTATATAAATATATTAAATACTCTAAATAATTATTTTTTTAATTTTTAATTATTTAACATAATGCTGATATATCTAATAAATTGATTTTTTTATTATATTTTTTAATTTATGAAGAACACATTTCAACTTAAAACCTTCTCAAGAATATACAAATGTATCAATATAAAAAATAATAATATATTATAAAAATTAAAGCATTCTAAACATGATATACATAATTATAATATTTGTCATTAAATATTAATTTAGTTTTAAGAATATATCTAGAGGTCATATAAATACCTAATACGGACACTTTAGATGCGTTAATACGGATATATAACCATATAACTATATACCATATAACCAATCAGCGCGCAGCAAGTGCATATTCTAATGTTTATACAAACCACGTGTGTTACAATATTAATACCACCAATGAAGCTATATCTAATAATTTTATTATTTATATAATGCACTTGTTATTATTAATTAATAAAATAATAAAAATTAATAAATTAATTACTATAGTAATATTATAATAACATTATATTAATATTGAGTCATAAAATGTTAAGATCATTTATTGTTAAAGTTTCCGTATTAGGTTACTTTCCCCTATTTTTATTATATATTACATTTTATTTTGTAGTTAACTGAAAATTATAACAATTTTCAAGTACAGTCAACTCTCTCTAAGTCGGACTACTGATTAGTCGGACACATTTAGTTGGTTTGGTTGGATTTGTATCTAGTTCATGTTAACTTAATCAGATAAGTTGGATTGGAAAAGTCGGATTTTCTATAAGTCGGACACATATTATAGTCATTTTTATGATTTTTATACAGGATAAGTCGGACTTTTTATAAATTGTCAGAAATATTTACTTTAAATAATGAATATTATAATTTTAGTAAGTAATATTATTGAATACAATATTTTATGTTGTTGGTTGTTGCATAATTCCACATTTCGGTAACCCTTGAACTCACGCTGCGCATCTAATGTCGTATTTGCATGTAATTCTGAATCTAGGATAAGTTGGACATCTCGCTAAGTCGGACACTTTTCCCGGTCTCTTGCGAGTCCGACTTATATAGAGTTGACTGTATATACTTTTATTTACACATTTATTCAGCACGATTTTCATTTACACGAATCAAATTTCAATCCAATCAAACTAATAATAGGTATATATTATATGTAAAATTCAAATTGACATTTTATAATTAGTTTTTTATTGTCCTTTTTTATATTTTATATTTGTTATTCTTGTAATGTTGTTATGAAGTTGAGTCGGAAAATACCTAATCAAGCTTTGCTTTTGTGTTTTCCTCAGTGTTTTCACTTTATCTGATTCTAATATATATTTGTATATTTATCTATATAAATAAATATATTAAAATGTATATTATAATTATAATAACTGAGCGAATAATTACATTAATATTATAGTGAAACATGAGAGAACACGTGATCATTTCGTAGACTTATAATTAGTCTATAACTTACAATGGCCATGAATAATGTTTAAATATTTAACAAAATATGTATATAACTGGTTGGTTGATGTAATAAGGGTATACATGTATACATTGTATACATGTACGCCGTACAGTGTATAGTATACATTGTATACACTGTACGGCGTACAGTGAATATATCCGTATACGGAATATATTAGTTATAGAGTAAATATATTTAAATATAATCAACCTATTTAGTAAATGAATTCAATTAATGATTTTTTTTAAATTCTAAATATTCCTATATATTTATATATTCAAGTGCATTGAACGAAGGGAGCTTATATATAGCTTATATATTGAGGGGTTTTATAAATGCGAATATATTGTTTAAGATTATTCGTATAATAAATTATTTTAATTAAAATTTAATAACAATCAGGTATATTATATTTCTTTATAATAAATTATTATATATAAAATATCAGATATTAACAAATGTTATTAAGGGGACGGGCTACCCTTCAAATTATGTAAAAAAAATTATTTAAACTTTTTTTTTTTATATTATATGTAACTTATACAAAATATTATCTTTAAAATGGTGTTTAAATTATGTTCATTACATTATTCATTTTGTTTATATTATATTATATATAACAGTATGATTAATTATTCTATATATATAATATATGTAAATTTATATAAATTGTAAATTTAGTGATAATTTGTGATAAATATCTTAATTAATTATTTTTTTTTATAATTAATCATTTTTATATTATTTATGTTAATAATTATTAAAATATATTCAACCATATGATAAAGCTATATGTTTATAATAAGATTGTTAAAAAATTATTACAAAAACTTTAATATTATAAGAGTTTATACATTTTTAAAACATGCTATTTTCCCTATCTTTTACATGTATACTGTTTATAAGTAGCTGGTGCCCTTAATGAAATTAAAACAAATTTTAAATTTTATAAACTACCAATTATAAATGAATAACAGATTATGTAAATTATTTACATTTCTACTAAATATAATATAGTACCTATATATTGTGATATTTTATTATAATATATCCAAAGATTTTGCGAACAAAGATATAACACTCCCTATGCATGCAACGTAATTTAGTAATAGCCCCAACCGCTGCTAGCAGTAGTATCGAAATCACTGAAATAGATTTAGGTTCGGCTCTGTTTGCATACAACAATGTTTTCATTGCTCTATTAAATTACATGCAATATAAATTAGATTTTACTCACTAAATATATACTTATAGCATTTAAAACATACATATCATATTTGTTTGTTATATATTAGTAATGAACACTTAGTTTTCATCATATAAATATTAATTTAAAGCATATTATTTAACATTTTAAAAGTGTATAGTTAAATACGAATTTACATTATAAACAACGCATAGTTCCTAAAAGTAACCCGCTATAGGTGGCACCAGGGTATTTTGTATACAAATTCGAATTACACGATTTCGCGTAAGTGTTATATCTTTCCTTCGGAAAATCTTTGATATATCTTTATGAAATAGTTAGTTGTAAGAATATTATTATATGTATATCAGTGAGGGTTTTTATTTGATGAACATTTAATCAGCAATAAAATAATTCTGTAATTAAATATAACAATTAAGAATACGATTCATATTAAAACAATATGTATCATATACGTATATAGTACATTATTATACTATTATTATCTGTATACTATATTATATTAGTATTCTATATATATATATATATATATATATATATATATATATATATATATATGTTTATATACAGTATACATTAACTTTGATAACTAGCCTGTTTTTATATACAGTCAGTTTAAATGTGCGGATCCGCAGGTTCATTTTTATCGTGGGACAGATTTCTTTCATCCCGACAAGGAACTTAGACTTTACAGTTTTTACTTATAACCAAATAGCTTTAATTTCCATTTATTAATATGTCGCTTTGGTATTAAGGAATCCATGGTGTTAAAGAGGTCCGATAATGTTTTTTAAAATAATTATAAAGTATCACTTCTAACTATTATTAATAATATTGTTAAAACTATATTAAATAATACTGTATTGGTATAGAAGGAGTTTGAATCGGTATCTTACTGCCTGTGTAGATTACGTATTAGGGGAGAATGCCCTAATATCGACATGCACGTAATATCGACACTCTAGAGATCTCCTAAAATATAATTCCAATCAAATATTAATTAATGTATGAAATGTTAATCAATATAATTCTAATTCATATAAGTATAATTTTTTTTTAAATATTTATATATTTAAATTATAAACAACAAACTGATTTTGTCATTATAACTTAATTAACTTAAATAACTCAATTTTTGAAGTACAATATCGATTCTCAATCATTTAAAAATGTAGGTATTTTAAATATTTAAAATAAATATTATAGATCTAATTATTTTGTACAATGTACACAAATATTGTTCATAATTTATTACAAAGTTATATACTTTTACCTAAGCAATATACATTTCATACATTTTCACCCTAATTGCACATAATATCGACACACCTGTTATTTCAGAGTTAAACAAACTACATTTAAATTTAAAATATCTATTATAAAGTATAGTAGTATATGTATATTCCTATAGGTATAGTATACTTAATACTTATAAATAACATTTGGAAATATTTAATTGAGAAATACTAAAGTTATGGTGATTTATTGTTAGGGTGTCGGTATTCGAGTATTCTACCCTACAAGGATTTAGGCAGCTGCGCTAACATGAGGTTATATATATATATAAATATTCAAAGCTACATTTGTCATATAAAATATGAGATATGTGATGAGTTATTAATGGTAATGTCCGCATTAATTAAACATAAACACATACACACACGCACACACATACATACCTTCGTTTACATGTTAATATTGTAACGCATTATTATTATTAATATAATTAATACTCTTATTAATTAATAAGTGAACAATCCGACCTAGATAAACTGGTATTACATTGATAGTAGAATTGATACACTGGGAACGATGTAAAGTGTATGTACGCCGTTCTATTGTCTATAGTGTCCTATATGTTATTTGAACTATTTTATTATCGGCCATGACTCATGACTCATGACCGACATATGTCATGCATGTCATGAATGTATCTGTTTCAAAGGCTAGTTTACGTCATTTATATAGAACTAGAGAATGGGAGAAAACGGGAGAGAGGGAGGTGGGGGCAGAGAGAGAGAGATTATCCGCTAATAACATAACCTCGATGACCCCATCACGGATAGTCCGACGGGAATAGGATCGAGTAATCATCTAATCGGATAGAAGGGGATCTAGTGGCGGGCGTTCTGACCATCCCATGAAATATTCTAGAAGTAACTGAATAAGCACTGCATACATCCAGACTTGAAAAATGAACGACAACATCCTACATTTATGGATGGCATACGAAACAACTATTATCACGATTGTGTACGTTAAGATGGAGTGAAGTATTACAAAATAGTTTATTATATTAAAATCATAAACATAATGATAAAATAAAACATTTTAAATAAAATCGTATACTCGACCACTATTCTTAGCAATACTTTTCTATTTCTTGTCAGATATATTATATTAGTATATAGTATATAAAGTATATATATATATATATATATATATAGTATATATAGTATATATACCTACCCGTAGTTGGTTCAACATTAAATCTCAAACATATTTCACATATGGAGCTCGCCATATATTTAATATGATATCATATATTCGTAATCTTGGAATTCAACAAATTATTGATGTCTCATTTCCTATCATTCAACGAAATGGATATTTTCTGCATAGCGTCAATTTATTAGTATCTATGATATCCGATGATGATCAATATATTCGAAAATTATCTATTGACAGAATACTAACAATTCTGCATGAGAACAATTTAGTGGAGATAGAATAAGTGAATTCAAAATTCCTCAAATTAATTTTAATACCTCAGAATATTATTCCTTAATAGAATACAATGAAGATTGGTTAGAGCCGCGTATAACTTAGCATTATTTATTTAACACTAACTGTTCATTAACTTTAACATTTCCTTTATTTCCATGTCATATATTACATGTAGCATACTCAACCAGTATAAAGATCTGTAAGAATTGTATTTGAAACTTTAGAAATGTTTTCAAATCCAAACGATCGAAATTCTAGAATATATTCAACAATTTTATTACATAGGGTTTTACCGAAATTTGATACGAAACGTCAATTTACATTTTATTTATTATATTTACTTTTATTATTTGTTTTTATAAATACTTGTCCATTTATATACGTATATGTATTATATAAATATATTGCAATATATTTTATAAAAATATTAATTTAATACTTTTAATTATAAAATATTAAAAATTTGAGATTTGTTTTAATTAATTTATATAAATTACATTAAAAATTATAAATAAATGATCGATTTACAATTTTTTTGTACATAATATTTTTAAATAATTATATTTTATTATAAAATAAAAAAAAATAAAAAAAAATATGGTATTATTTTGTATACAAAGTTTAATTTTGTGTTGATAAAATTGATATAAAGTCTTTTTTTTTAAATATTATTATTATAATTTAAATTTTATATTATCTTTTCAATATTTGTATACTTTACATAAAACATAGATTTTTTAAATAATATAAAAAATCCTTAATTTACATTTTTCAAAAAATTAACATTTCCGAGAACACAAATTCCGTACAGGAAATGTATTATAAGGCAAGAAATTAAAAAAATATATATTTTAATATTGAAATATTGAAATATAATATATATTTAATAAGAATTTAGATTATTGGTATAGTCACTATAGTGACTATAGTATATATACTATATATAGTATAGTGTGAATAATATTGGCAAATATTTTTCTAAGGAAATTGCTTCGCAAAATCATTGTTATTAGTATACAAAATCATGAGTTATATGTAGTATACATATACTCCATTTTATAATTTGTGTCTCCCCCATGTTAAATTTCTAGGGGCAGGCGCACGATCCCATGTGGACCAATTTTTGTTATTTTTCGAATATAATATAATTATATATATATCAGTATGATTACAATATAATAAAACATTGTAGATGATAACAATTGTGTACACTCCTTCTTAGTGTACGGCGGTACAGTGTACGCACTGTATACAGTCCATATATAGTGCACGTAGTCGTATACGTACACGTGTGCGCCGCACATGCCGGTGTGGATAACTTCAAACGATGACGCATGCACTGGCGCTACTGTAATCTAATTTATAATAGGCGGTCCTTCCCCTGGCTCCTCCCCTGGCTCCTCCCCCGACTCCTCCCATTAGATGAAACCCCCCGATATATCGCTGCGTTACGTAGTGGCAACTAGTGGCGACTTACGACGGCGGTGTCCAGGGTTATTTATTAATTCTATTACTAATAGCGCAGTCTACAGAATATAGTCGTTCGTTTAATACATCAATCATACTCAACAGATATATATATATATATATAAATAAATATATATATATATATATATATATATATATATATATATATATATATATATATATATATGTGTTCGGAAGTATACACCCCTTATTTACATGTATATATATACTATAGTACTGGGAAAAATGAAAATATGCTATTATTATAGGCTTATTTGACCGGCTGGATTTGTGCGTCGTTATTCAATGACATAACTGTTGACAATGAGCATTGTTATCGTGGGATTATAACCTGCAGGGAACACTGTGAATACGCCCGCGGCATTATTCATCATTCATAATAGTATTCCTCAATTGTATAATATTGATATAATGCTTCATTGAAAAAAAAATTATATTGTATTCATTTTAAATAAATTCCATTTAATGTTAAAACATTGATTATTTACCTGACGAGCATAGGAGATTTATCTATAATTATAGTTTACTAAAATTATTATAACTTTAGATTTACATAAAATAATAACTAGTTTTTGAATGTATATTACGCCTTCGCTCCCCGTATAGATTTCAATAATATGTTTATATATATAGGTTATATATATATATATATATATATATATATATATATATATATATGTGTGTATATGTATATGTATAACGAACATTTAAAATTGTATAAGTGTAATAACAATATAATGGCACATAGGACATACATAGGACATACATATCACCGATTTGTAAAATAATAAATATTCCAGATATATCCATAAATGTTATAATATATTATGTGTAATCAGATATTATATATATAAACATATATGTTAGGTTGTTTCTTATATCCGAAAATTATCATAATATAAATAATTTTTTTTCCTGCTATATATATAGTTAACTATATAAAAATTATATTATATGAAACTCTCAGAATTTATTTATATTATGATAATTTTCAGATATAAGAAACAACCTAACATATATGTTTATATATATAATATCTGCTTACACATAATATATTATAACATTTATGACTATAGTTATAACTATAGTTATAAAATTATGATTTCCAAAATACATAATTATTTTAAAAATAGAACCGAGATATTTGTGCTTACAATTTTTAATTGAATATATATAATACAATGAACATATATGTTACCTATAGGATATGCATACAATAATGCATCAATGATAATAAAACAATACATATACACACATATTTATACCTGAAAACATTTCACTACATAACCATAATAATATGTAGCTATACAAATGCTATCCTCTTCCTTATGTGATCCTCCTTATCTATAGGCATTATCACCTTACACTGTAAATATTACTGTAAATATTACTGTAATCTTTCTGTAAGTCTTACAGTACCTTGTATTCATCGTATCATATGTTATTTTATTGGAAATATAATTGATTTTCATATAATATATTTTTAATAAATAATATATTTATTTTTTAAATAATTTTAATTTTAATTTTATTTCCCCAGTCTTTAAATGGTTAAAATGGTTAAACATATATCATAGGCATTCATTATATATTCAATATATAAAGTGGACTGAATTCAAAAATAAATGAAGTTATACAATATAATTAATACATGATTATAGTTTTTATAGTTTATCGCAATATATTAAGATACTAAATTGGTATATCTTATATAATTGTGTATAAATAAATGATAAGCTTGCATTAATATCATTGATGCCTTAAAACGAGAGCGGATTTGAAGTAACATTATAGCCATATGGTTATAAGTAAAACTTCATTTAAGTTACTGTATGGGATGAAAATACTCCACCAAAATAAAATAATTATAACAATCTATATATATAACATTCATATATTTATTGATTTCAAAGTAAGCTTTCATTATGATGACTGTATCACTATATATGGTTATGGTGCTATAGCATAATCGAATACAATAATTACTTAATATCAATAATTAAAGTGAATTCCATCTAGGGGAAAGTCTCCGATTACCGACCCCCTACTAATACCGACCCTCTCGTATTTCAGTAACTATAAGATATATCAAAAAATTATATATACCTGACCTGTTAGAAATTTAATGATAAATATGAATAAGTATTTTATTTTAAACAATATTTAATCCTACAATTCTTATTTGATATAATGTAATATTCTGTTTTTACTTTTAAAATATTTGAATAATAACTTTTTTTAAATCATTATAAATACTTTATTAATTAAAAGAAAACTTAATTTTGTGCATGATATCATAGATCAATACAATGTTTATAAATATTATAAAAATAATTTAATTTGAATAACTATTAACCAATATATCTTAATTATAACAACCCATATGATTTTCCTATTACCGACCCCATGTGATTTATAATATCCAATCAAAATAGATACGTATTTTACTTTAAAATATGTCGTAAGTTGTTTATGTATCATTGATATCGATTTAGGATTCATGATTCCAGTTGATTATATATATACTGATTAATAAATAAATATTAAATAATAATATACACTATTTTAATATAATTAGGGGAAAGTAACTAATACGGACACTTTAACAATAAATGGTCTTAACTTTTTATGACTCATTATTTTTATTCAAAAATTACAATATATTAATATTATATGATTATAGATATTATTGTAATTTTAAAATTTTATTTAATCTTTTAATTCCATTGATAACGGGGGTGTCCGTATTCGGTACCCATATCCGAATACGGACACCCTGTATTATAATACGGACACCCTATATACCATTAGATAAACTATATATTATTGATGAATCAATCAGACAAATTACAATTACGTTATTTATAATTATTTTATAAAAAATATATTGTAATTTAATTAGTTAATAATTTATTTATTTTTATTATTTTTTAATTAATAATACAATTTAAGTATATAAATAATAATTATTTAAGAATTATCTTTATTGGTGGTATTAATATTATAACGCACGCGATTTTTATTAAAATCAGAATTATTCATACGCTGCGCACTGATTGGTTATAGGGTGTCCGTATTAAGACATTTAGAGTGTCCGTATTAGGAACTTATATGACCTCTAGATATATGCTTATAACTTAATAAATATTTGATAACAAATATAGAAATTAAAAATACAATTTTTAGAATGATTTATTTTTTAATAATATAGTGTAATATTTTATATCGATACATTTGTATAATCTTAAGAAGGTTTTAAGTTGACATTTTTTTTCATAAATTTAAAAACATAATAAAAAAATCAGTTTATTGGATATATTAGCAATATTTTGTATAATTCAAAAATAAAAAATACTTTTTTAGACTATTTTTATAATTATGAATATTTTATTCATTAAAATTTTGTTTAGGATTTATGGTTTCTGAGATACCGAGAGTGTCCGTATTCGGGCACTGTCCGTATTCGGTTACTTTCCCATACTATAAAGTTTAAATTACTATTAAAACATAAATTCAATACAAAATAAATGTCATGAATTTAATAATTCATTATATTATTGTATATTACTATTTTTATTGGATATTATAATACTAACATTATTTATACCACGATTATTTTAAGGGGTCGGTAATAGGCACATGTATCCGAATACCGACCCCCTGGTTATTCTTGTAAATATAATGATATCAAAAATTTAAAATAGCTATATTATTCATTGCCATAATATTACCCTAATTATAAAATTTCAAATAAATATATTTAATATTGAATAAATTATTACAAATAATCATTTAGGTTTCGGTAATCGGAGACTTTCCCCTATTTATTTCCGTCAATCGAAGGTCGACAACTATGCCATTTAGTAACTCATATATGTATACAGATATACTTTATTTGTGTATTATTATAGTAATAATAAGCCTTTGTATCATATTATCTGAAGTAGTATTTGTGAAATATAAGCTTTTGGTCGTGAGTGAAGTAAATTCGATTATCAAAACACTTCGGAAGAGATGTGAAAAGCGTATACGCTTATGTATACATGTAAACACGTGACGATACAACATTAATAACGGTGACAAATAATGATTTTCTCGTCTGCGCGATATTAAAATGTATCGACCACGTGATTATTTTATTATATACGATGTCCTACTCGATGTCCTCTGATACATCAATGTCAATTAATATCATAAACGATAACGTAATTAAATTATATAATAGATATGTATATATTATATAAATCTATAATATATATATATATATATATATATATATATATATATATATACATATATATATATCTATAATATATATATATATATATATATATATATACATATATATATATATATATATATATATATATATATATATATATATATTTAGATATATATATATATATTATAAATCTTAACTTAATTATATTTGACATTTCTAATTTAAAATCAGCGGGTTAGCATGCTGTGAAGTTTGTATATTTCATAATAAAACAATCGTGTATGACAGGTCAGTGAACCTCGGTTGCGTTAGTGTAATGTGTCTTAGAATAAGGCCACTATCGATTATGTAATCGATCACTGGGTCACTGGTTACGTCAGAAGTTATGCTTAACATATATGTAGAAATCAAGGTTATTGAATAGTTAATTTATAATAATATATGACTGATCTGATATTATGATAACAGTATTTATTTATATATATATATATATTATTGTTTATTGTAAAATCTCACAATTGTTTAGAATATATTAAAATTAAAATAATATATTAATAAATGCAATATTATTATTATATATTATATATAATTGTTATACAATATAAAATACGAGGTGATAATAATCTATAAATAATTATTATCTAAATGGATGTATTGATACATGATAATTGTTGTTATTAATTATGAAAAGTTAAGTCTACTATTATACATAGTATAGTATACTATACGTTAGTTATATATTATATTTATACTGATATATTATATTTGATCGAATTATATCGATATCTATTTCATCTGCGCAGGTAGTAAATATGATTCTAGTTATGTTTGTATTATCATATTATGTTACATCACAAGCTGGTTACTGGAACAATATAATCATTATACGTCCTTGTATGTATACATATCTCTTCTATAGATTACAGATTGTATATATATATATATATATATATATATGTCAACAGATTTATTATTATTCTTAAATTTATTATTTCAAAATATCACGATATAAAATCATAATGTTTGATCTTATAGATTATTATTAGAATACAATGTAAGTTAGTCGTTAATGGTTAATATAAGTTATACAATATACTCATAGAAGTATTATGTATTCGATTCATAGTCGCCATTTAATTTAAAGTTTGATTTAATATTTAAATTAAAATATAAATTCAACGATTAATAAATGTCGTTAGTTTTATAATGCATTATATATATATATATATATATATATATATATATATATATATATATATATCAAGTATGTTTTATGGGATTGGTTCTTAGATGTGGGGTCGGTAATAGGATACAGTATCCAATTACTGAACCCAGTTTATTCTTCTCTATTCATATATATGCAGAATTCGAAATAGAATTCAAAATAATAAATTAATTAATTAAAAAATTTTAATTAATATATTAAATATTAGGATCATGTGAACAAACGTCCGTTCGCGTACTTGTACTTGTAAGGTACGCGATTTTAGAATCGCGTACCTTACTTATTTAATGAAGGTACGCGATTTAAAATCGAAGATATCGATTATCTACAGAGTTTTGTATTTTGTACCCATTTTTTATTTATTTTATTATATATATTTATATAAGAACAACAATAAATCAAAGAACAAGAACATGAATTTATCAATGATATCAATTATCTCCATTGTATGTAATTTACAAGTTTATCAATAATAAATGTACTGGTCCAAGAATATAACAAATATGCTGATATTATACTATGAGTTTTGTATTTTTCACAATAGATATTTGTGTATATTTATTATATATTTATAAGTAAGACACTTAATAAAACATATAATAAAACAAACACAAATATCTATTGTGAAAAATACAAAACTCATAGTATAATATCACCATATTTGTTATATTCTTGGACAAGTACATTTATTATTGATAAACTTGTAAATTAAATACAATGGAGATAATTGATATCATTGATAAATTCATGTTCTTATTCTTTGATTTCTTGTTGTTCTTATATAAATATATATAATAAAATAAATAAAAAATGGGTACAAAATACAAAACTCTGTAGATAATCGATATCTTCGATTTTAAATCACGTACCTTCATTAAATAAGTAAGGTACGCGATTTTAGAATCGCGTACCTTCAATAAATATGTAAAGTACGCGATTTTTAAATCGCGTACCTTCAATAAATATGTAAGGTACGCGATTCTAAAATCGCGTACCTTACAAGGTACGCGAACGGACGTTTGTTCACATGATCCAGATATTATATTAATATATATATATATATATATATATATATATATATATATATAATATATTTAGGGAAAATCAAAAATGACCAACTAGCAACTCACAATTGTCTTATAAGATACATTGTAATTTGTGAATCGGTTATTTTTTACTTTCCCTAAATATATGTTAAGGTCGGCCATCTTAGGACACATAAATCGAGTTTCCAAGCATGTTGAAGACGATTTACGTGACTACCAATCTAGATAAACTATTAATCTATGGTAGTTCAGCACAGAGATTACGATAACAGCTAGTGCCATCTAGTAGTGTTAATGAAGGTGATTCATCCGTGGTCACGGTCCAGTGGTTCCCTATCGATTTACAATCAATCGTCGTTGACATAAACACCAGTGTTCTATTCCAGTGTTTCTTTAGTAGGCGTTTTTATGTGTAATGCTTACTTGAATCTATAATAATTATACTCATTATTATTATTATTTATTTGAAGATTTTTAATTTTGTTCGTCTAAAATATAATAAATAAATATGAATACGAGTTTATGATTTCATTTTTACGTTTATTAAATATATATATGAATATATATATGAATATTCCGTATATTAAATATATATATGAATATTCCGCCATGATATATCACTCTCTATAGAACAGTGGTTCCCAACCTAGGGTCGCGATTCATGACCCACATTTGGGTTTTTTTGTAGGGTCATGAGCCAATTTCTAAAAATATATATATATAGTTTGTATTATTCATTTATGACTAAAGTTTAATATTAAAAAATAAAATTGGTCATGTGGTCATTGTATATTTTTAAATTAAGAATTATCAAAAAAATGGTCATGATGAAAAAAGGTTTGGAACCACTGCTATAGAGGGTGTGGTATTGTATAAATAGTGTCGGTATATCGATATGTCTAAGACTAGACATCATATTAACGAACAACCGTATTATCCCACAATGTACATGTATCGTGTTATACCGTGCTGCTATAGTATGATATCTCTAGGGATCACATGTCAACGGTTACATGGTCTATATATACACAAAACATGTATATATATATACTATAGTATATTATAGAATGTATAATATAAGATATTTGTTACGTGCCCTAACTCTATATTATATATGTCGAATTAATAAAATAGCCCTTACACGAATTAGTTGTATATATATATATATATATATATATATATATATATAGTATATGAATAGTATGGGGTAGTCATACATCATCAGTCATTGAACAAAGTAACTCTGACCTAGCGGCATATTTAGGTTGGAGCTCCGTACGGTTGCCAAGAGGTACGTGGCTTTCCTACTAAGTCGTGTGGGTAAACAATGGAAAACAATTCCGTGAAATCGATGCCACGATTACATCGATTTCTCTCTCTACAATCGATATTTAACACTTTAGAAAGTCTCTCTCTCTATATATAACTTTGAGAACAGAGTAACCTCTAATTAAGGCTGCTTTGTCATTAGTTTTAACTGTTTATTCTCGTATACACAAACACACATACACACACACATATATATATATTATAATAATAATCATACAAATTATTATTATTAATTATTAGAAATTGTTGTGATTGTTCATAAATAAATAAATATAAATATAGATATTCCGGTTCTTATAGATTATAAATGGCAGTGTAAATATTACTTTACTCTATTCTAGTGTTGTCGTTTAGCCAATAGGCTGTATATATATATAACAACATATAAGTATGTATATATATTAGTATATATTGTTATTAGTATATATATATATTGCCGTTTAGCCTATAGACTGTGTATGTATGTATATGTATACATATATAACAATATATCGTATCGATATATGAGTTTAATAATATATAAAGACACGGATGATAATAACGTTTACAACAAATAATATGAGCATTCTAATTACAACATAAACTAGCGGTTTATTAGATGTGTCCTTGAATTATGGTTTAATAACTTGACTTATGGTTTAATAACTTGACTTATGGAGGATAATATATTCAAACTAATAGCGCTGCCTTCTTTTTATAACACATAATGAACTGTAAGACTAGTCTTTAGGAGGAACGCTTGAATAGCTTTACATTCGTGATGAGTCATCACCAGGGTGAGTCATAAGTCCTTGCTTAAGTCCTTGCTTATAACTAGATATAACTAATATAGCCAGCAGTCGTATGAAAAGTAAATAATGCTTGTGTTCTTTACCCTAGAATAAGTGTATACAATTAGTATATATATATACAATTGTATACAAAAGAAGATATATCTTCTTATCTGTAGTTTTCACAAGTGTTAATGATTCACATTCATACAGTAGGATTGATATATATATATATATATATATATATATATAGGGACCGAAAAAAGTGTCCGACTTAGTGAGATGTCCGACTTATCCGAGATTAAGAATATCATGCAAATAAGACATGATATGCGAATAATGAGTTAAAGTGTTACCGAAATGTGGAATTATGCAACAATAAACATAATAAAATGTTGTATTCAATATTACTTACTAAAATTACAATATACATTATTTAAAGTAAATATTTCTGACAATTTATAAAAAGTACGACTTATCCAGTATAAAAATCATAAAAATGACAATAATATGTGTCCGACTTATAGAAAATTCCGACTTATCCAATCCAAGTTATCCGACTTATCCGATTAATTTAACATTGAACTAGATACAAACCAACCAAACCAACTAAATGTGTCCGACTTATCGAGAAGTCCAACTTATCCGTAGTCCGAATTACCGAGAGTTGACTGTATATATATATATATATATATATATATATATATATATATATATATATATATATATTACCTTACCTATCCAGGTCGAGCTTGCTCGGCATAAATTGTGTGTAGAGCTGAGTTTCCATAGGATCATCGGCCCATATTTCTTCATCTATATCCGAAGCGATAGGTAATGAATATATGTGGTAAGTGGTGACGATAACTCCAATCCACCGGCTCCCCGGGTTGCGGATAGAGGAATGACCATTAGATATAATGGTTAACTGCGAATAACCAATAAGCAGTGTTGGACAAAATCCAGGCTGCCCTTTGGCAAGGCATAGTACCTGTTAGCCACCCGATCAGGGTTACGTGAAGACATTGGAAGCAGGATGTTGGATGTGGTAAGGCGGAATAAGTTTCGGCGAGGCACATGATTCGGTAAAGAATACTGTTAACGAATGTATGGAGTGGCGACCGTATTCGTTCAAATAGCCACTGAAAGTATATATATATATATATATATATATATATAGATTTTTATAAGTTTAGTTTGATAAATTTACCAGCCCATGTAATATGTATCCTTATCATGACATATATATCTGTAGCCAGATGAAATCTTATTTAATTATCACATGTTCCATATTTTCACAATACGGTATACGAATATTATTGGATAGTTCAAACGAGATCTCAATTAACCTGGTATTAAGTAGGTCACATCGCATACAATATAGTTATTAAGTTTCGATTTATATTTCACACTTTTGTGAGGTATTTTAAGATTAATGTGTCTACACTATTCTCAGATGTCTGTGAAATGTCGCATTTTTTATTTTCATTCATTAAATTGATATATTTATTATTTAAGTATATATATATAATCAAATAAACGAAGTTAATATATATGAATTGGTTATATATTTCAAAGTTTACATTATTCTATAGATACAAGATGTAAGTAACGTATTATTTACATTCAAATGAAATTAGTTACATATGTAGTAATATTAGTTACATTATATGTATGTGTATGTTTATGTGTGTGTTTATGCGTATGTTTATGTGTATGTTTATGTGTGTGTATGCACGTATCGTATACGATACTCGCATTTGCGTTTATAAAGATACATAGTGAATATGTATAATATTGTACTGGTATATATAGCGCTTGTGTAAACCGCTATACGGGTTAACTACGAATGTATCATCGTTAAGTTACGTAATATGTTGTCGGCTATAGTTACTCAATATTAGGTAATAGTTGTGTATTACGTGCGATACCTGCATATTGCTAATACGATAGCTAAGCAACGATACTGATGGCAATGTAATCATGTCTAGAAGTACACATAATACAATAATCACTATTGTTACAGGCAACACGCGGCCTATGTCCATCGGTAAACATCTCGCGCGTGATATATTGAGATATGGCGAGATATGGTGAGATGTGGTGAGACGTGGTGAGATGAATGTATGCGTGTTCGTGTGTGTCAGTGTGTGTGTGTGTGTGTGTGTGTGTGTGTGTGTGTGTGTGTGTGTTGGTATCGGCTAGGATAGATATATTTATAAACACACACACACCGACTGCTAATAGAATTAATAATTAAAGAGGGTCAACAACTTACAGCTAGTGTTATTGTTGTGCCACTCTATAGTTTTCGTGTGTGTATGTGCATGAATATGTGCGTGCGTATGTGCATTCGTATGTATGTGAGTGTGTGAGTGTGTGTACCCATAAGCATGCAGTATATCGTAACACACATGTGTGTTACGCTGCAGTGAATACAATGCAATATTTGTAATGTATTATATATAATGTATACACACGTGCATATATATATATATATATATATATATATATATATATATATATATATATATATATATATATACTTTCTTACCTCCCTGGTTTCAATTTAACAAACGCTTCTATTATTTCATACTATATATATTGTTAATTACTAATTATAATTCTTTCCTATTATAATACATTATTCGAATTGTCCCTCATATATATATATATATAATTCTCTATTATAAAGAAATTCCCTCCCATCTCTTAAAAAATGCATGAATTCATCTTATCTTATATATATATATATATATATATATATCCATCAAGGTAATACCCCTATTATAAATCCCTCAACAATAAATGATCGGGCCATATAGTGGTCCTAAGCTATAAAATTCACTCCCACCCTCTATTAGATCCATAAAATTCCATAAGATCTATCCAAATATTGATATCTGGTGGCAACCTGTAATACTAATATTGTTTGTAATTATTTGTTCATTTATTTCCTTCCAATTTATTTTATTTCATTTTATTATTTGAAATTGTATTATTGTATACAATATATTATTGTATATATACATATAATATATTTCCTACTTTTATTATTTGTATTTCTATATATGTATTCACTTGAGAGATCATTTATGATGTATTTAAGTGTCTAACTAACATTTATATTCAATATATATATATATATATATATAATATCATAACTTATACGTAATGTATGACTCTCACATAAATAGTAATATTTAAATAATCATATATATGTATAATATATGACACATATGTGAACGTATGCTTCCAATATAATAATGTTTATAAATAGAATTCACAATTAAAACTTCATTAATCAAATACTTCACGAAAACCGGAAATTACACTTCTACACATCAAATATAATTCCACCGCGAATACCGACCTTCAATAACCTAGTATCCTACTCGTCATATTCTCCTTATGTTGTACTATTAAATACCCCCATTGTTATTTCTAATGATTACTATAGTATACCACTATAATTAATTGTTTACGGTCTTCATTTTTAAATATTTAATGATTGGGCCAATATTATCTACGCTATCTTACTATATAGAATTTAGTTTACATATAACACCCATACATAGACGCTTATATATATATTCTTGTATATTTGTGCGAATTCGTATATATATATATATATATATATATATACATATATATAATATGTTATTCATTATTAAATATAATTTTTAATTATAATTAATATTATAATAAATATTTAAATGTGATCTAATTTGATTATATCACTATAGTACAGTATAAAATATACCTATATATTAATATAGGTGTATATAATACATATATTTGTAATAGGAAAGTTATGTACTTCATCTTCAAGGAAGGGGAAAGTAACCGAATACAGACAGTGGCCGAATAAGGACACTCTCGGTATCTCAGAAACCATAAATCCTACAAAAAAATGTTTAATGAATAAAATATTCATAATTATATAAATAGTCTAAAAAGTATTTTTTTATTTTTTAATTATGCAAATATTGCTGATATATCCAATAAATTGATTTTTTTATTACGTTTTTAAATTTATGAAAAAAAATTCAACTTAAAACCTTCTCAATAATATACAAATATATCAATATACAATATAACATTATATTATTAAAAAATAAAGCATTCTAAAATTATATATATATAATTTCTATATTTGTTATAAATATTCATTAAGTTATAAGCATATATCTAGAGGTCATACAAGTCCCTAATACGGATACTCTATAGATTATATTTATATATATATATATATATATATATATATATATATATATATATTGGTGGTATTAATATTATAACGCACATGATTTTTATGAAAATTAGAATAGTTCATACGCTGCACGCTGATTGGTTATAGGGTGCAGCGTATGAACTATTCTAATTTTCATAAAAATCATGTGCGTTATAATATTAATACCACCAATAAAGCTAAATCTAACATTTTTATTATTTAGATACTTAAATTTTATTATTAATTAAAAAAATAATAAAAATAAATAAATTATTAACTAATTAAATTAGAATAAATTGTTCATAAAATTAATTATAAATAATGTAATTGTAATTTGTCTGATTGATTCATCAATAATATATAGTTTATCTAATGTTATATATATACCCTATAGTGTGATCGTATTATAACACAGTGTGTCCGTATTCGGACATGGGTACCGAATACGGACATCCCCATTATCTATGGAATTAAAAGATTAAATAAAATTTAAAAATCACAATAATATCTATAATCATATAATATTAATATATTGTAATTTTTGAATAAAAATAATGTGTCATAAACAGTTAAGATCATTTATTGTTAAAGTGTCCGTATTAGGTTACTTTCCCCTATAACGTATTAGCACACATGATGTATTCGTTATTACTGAATGCTGTGTTATTAATCATAACTTATGAATCATAACTCGCATTGATATATATAACATATATGTTAGATAGAAATTAGTTATTTTGAACACCTAATATGATGTAAATTCCATAATAGATAACTTTATTTTGCTATTTTTAGGTCTTAAAATAATATTTAGAAGTGATCTTATATAATTATGTATCAATAAATGATCAGCTCATGTTAAAAGTTTTAACTTAAAACCATGGATTCATTAACATGAGATCGGCTTAGAAGGAAAATTAGAGCCATATGGTTATAAGTGAAAAATACTTCTAAGTTATTGTATTGGGTCCATCAAATAACAATAACAATAACAATAACAATTTATTCAATTAAAAGTGTTTATAAACATTTATAAATAACAAATCAATATATATATATATATATATATTTATGTATATTGTCAATCTTTCTAACATAATACATTTATTTTTAATTATAATTACACACAAAATATATCCCGTTTGTTTATATAGGTTTATATTAGTATCCTATGTATATTGTATATGTGTATAAAATACATCTTATTAAATGATACACAATTACTTGAAATTAAAAATCGTAACAAATTCATATGATAAATTAGTTGATATTAAGTAGATTTAAATACTAATTTTTCTATTTAAGTACTAACTGTAAAGTTCATAAGTAATAAGCAGTAACGTATACCTACACCTAACTCTTTAAACAATTCATATCTTTTATAATATTTTTTTTTGTATTTTATGTACATAAGTATTATTATTATTATGCGCACTGCTATTATTTCTATTGATTGATAATTGATTTAAGCAAATACATAGCCGAAAATATAATCGAAAGTATAAAGTATAAATATTTGCTAACGATAACATACGTTATAGAAATAAACAAAGAATAATTATATACGAAATTAAAAAATTAAAGAAATTAAAACGTTTTACAGTTTTACCGTAAAAATAAACGAAAAACAATCGAAAGTAGAAATAAATCATATAGTAAAAATAAACGAAAAATGGAAATAAAAGATAGGGTAAAAATAATCGAAAATAGAAATAAAATACATTATTTTGTAAGTGGGATCGAAATATTCAATTTCTACTTTAACTTTATAGAATTCTTCTTATCTTTGTACCCTGTTTTAGTAATACATTATTAGTTATATAGTTTAATATTTAAATGTTAAATTTTAAATATATTATAAACAGAACATGTTAAAAATCAAATAAACCAATACTAGAATAAAACAAATACTAGAATGAAACAAAAAAATAATGTAATACTTACCAATTATTATTATTATTATTATTATTATTGTTATTATTATTAATATACAATTATTATTATGATATTTTTTTATTTCATAATTATTATTATATTATTAATATTTGATATTTTTGTTAATATAGGCTACGTATAGCTTTTGAATATCCGTTTATATATTAATTCAATATTCAGTAAATAAATATTCACTCATTCAACTGAACTCCTTTAACTTATCCTACTTCAGATGATGTACGCAGTACGGAAGTCTGCGAGAACCAGAGGTTGAA
Source organism: Osedax fenrisi (assembly GCA_964019155.1). NCBI lineage: Eukaryota > Metazoa > Annelida > Polychaeta > Sabellida > Siboglinidae > Osedax > Osedax fenrisi. The sequence goes on from OZ025241.1 coordinate 42,363,974, forward strand.
TATCACTTGTCAAGGTCGTGAACAGATCATGATGATTACTGCTAACTACGGCCGTATGAGGTAGGCTCATACACACACACACACACACATATATATATATATATATATATATATATATATATATATACTTATCCAACACTGTTAAAAAAGCGTTTAGTTTGCGTGAATTAAAATCTTTAATCGATGTCCGTCTAAACAAAATGTTGGGCACCTTTAGTTACGCCCTATATTATGGTTTAGGTCGACTATCTCCTAAAGGATTTGGAAACCTTTAGTTATACCGTTCTTCGAACTAAAGGGTTTGATAAAATAAATTACAAACTCTTTAGTTACGGACTTATTTTACTAAAGGAGGATTTGTGTGAATACCCACTAAATGGTTATAAATCCTTTAGTGGGACCATTTTTATACAAAAGGGTTTCATGATAATATTTATTACTTTTCATAAATAATAGAATTTCATAAAATATTATAGAATTATTTATCAGATGTATTTATAATTTCAATTATTATAATTAATAAATCATATAATAATAACATTTTAATGTTTTAAATATGATGTTATACATAATATTTAATTAATGTAATATCATTATATGTCCAATCTAGAGCAATTAACTAAACATGATATCCAATTATATCATTTAATTGCCAATTTAATTACAATGTTATTGTTTGTCAAGGTAACTTCACAATTGCTCTGACAGTAAAAATACTTGGGATATTTTGAATAATGTGATAAATAAAAAAAGCCTAACCCACTCCCTGATACATTTAAATCGTGTGGAATTGAAATCACAGATCCATCTAAAATATCTAATACATTTAATATATTTTTTAGAGATATTGGTATTGAATTAGATGAACATATTAGTAATAATAATGTCGATGATTACACATATATCTTAAAATCACCTAATATAAATAGTTTCTATAGATACCAAAATTATCTATAGATATTTTAGATTTAAAATTTAATATAATTTTTAAAAGCTCATTTTCATTACATATAGTAATATATATTACTCCATGTAATGAAAATGAGCTTTTAAAAATTATATTAAATTTTAAATCTAAAATATCTATAGATAATTTTGGTATTTCAATGAAGTTATTAAAATGAAGTTATAATAACTCCTTTATCTTATTTAATTAATTTATCTCTTGAAACTGGTATTGTACCAGCTATATTGAAAATTTCTAGAATAATACCTTTATTTAAAAAGGGTGATACAAAATTATTTACTAATTACCGTTCAATTTCACTTACAAGTCAATTCTCAACAATTTTAGAAAAAGTATTTTATGTTTGTTTTTATTCGTTTTAAATCATTTTAATATTGTATCTAATAGTTCGGTTTTAGAACAAATTTAAATACTACTCATGCAATTTTTAATCTTCACACTCAAATATGTAATAGCTTTAGAAATAATAAAATAGGTGCAGCTATTTTTATTGATATTAAAAAGGCATTTGACACGGTTAACCATGACATTTTATTTAGTAAACTAGAAAATATAGGTATACGTGGAATTTCCTTAAAATGGATTAAAAGTTATTTTACAAATAGATATCAGACTGTTAACTTTAAAAACTATTTATCTGATAAAATTAGAGTTAAAATTGGTGTTACACAAGGAACAATTTTAGGTCCTATTTTTTTCTTATTTATAGTAATGATTTAATATTTTCATCTTCAATATGAAATTTTACTATGTTTGCCGTGATACCACTTTGTATTTTGATGATTGTAATCAAGTATTTCTAGATACACTAATAAAAAAGGAATTATTAAATATAAATAAATGGTTTATTTCAAATAGACTTACGTTAAATATTAATAAAACCTGTTATATGTTATTTAATAATAAATTATCCCATATTAATATCTCAATAAATAATATAAATTTAACAAGAGTTAAATATACAGAATTTTTAGGTATAATAATTGATGAGAATTTAGATTGGAAACTACACATATTATAACTAAAAAATAATTTGGATAACTAATGTAATTTCTAAATTTGTAAACCAAAAGTCCTTGAGGCATGTATATAATTCAATTTTGTTACCACATATTAATTATTGTATAATATTATGGGGTAATACTTATAAGACTAACACATTATGCATAAATATTTTACAAAAAAGAATTATTCGTATTATACATATTAAACCTTATCTTTATCATACTAAGGATTTATTTAAATTCAACAATATATTACCTTTCAATGACTTAGTAAAATATAATACTTGTGAATTCATGTTTAAAGTATATAATAATGTTCACCGTGAAATAATAATCAATCATTTTAGTAAAAAATCTATTATTTATCCAAGTCGTGACTTAATATTAATAATAACTTTAATATTCCTTCATCACAATTAAATATATGTTCACATTGCTTTATAATAATTGGTCCCTATTTATGGAATTTACTATGTTACTTCTTTAAACAAAAATCACATTTAAATAAATTCAAAAAAAAATTAAAATTATCTCTTATATTAAAGATTGATTAAAATAAATAAAATGTTATTTTTTCTGACATAAATAAAATTAGTTTTATTGTTTTACTTTTATTACTTTATGACATAATATAAAATTACAAAAACATATATTATTAATTATAAATTATCAGTATTAAAAAAAATGTATTTAATTAAAAATTAAAAATTAAATTATATCTTTTATCCGATTGATTAAAATAATTTCAAATTTTATTTTTTCCGACTTAAATAAAATTAGTTTTATTATTTTTACATTTATTACTTTCTGACATAATATAAAATTACAAAAATATAAATATAAATTAATATTATTAATTATAACATATCAGTATTAAAAAAAATATTATTTAAAATTGTTCAGTATTATAATATGTTTCTTTTTTATTATATCATTTTACCTATTTTATCTAATATATTTGTTTCTTTTTTCTCTTATTTCTTTTATATTTAAATATTTACTTTCTCCTATTTAGGTTCTCTATGTTTTATTTTATTTTATTTCATTCTTGATGTATTTCTTCGATTTTAATTTTATTATTTTATCATTTATTTATATTATTACATGATGATTACATTTAGTTACATGATAAGTTTCATTTTATTTTTTTTTATCATATATATGTAAACAGGAAGTCATATTATTATAACATTATTATTTATTTATTATTCTTATCTATAATGAAACTTATCATGTTAATAAATGGGTAATTGTCTCGATAAGCAACACTGCTTCTATAATACCCTTGCATTGCCTAAATATGATAATAATAATAATAATAATAATAATAATAATAATAATAATAATAATAATAATAATAATAATAATAATAATAATAATAATAATAATAATAATAATAATAATAATAATAATAATAATAATAATAATAATAATAATAATAATAATAATAATAATAATAATAATAATAATAATAATAATAATAATAATAATAATAATAATAATAATAATAATAATAATAATAATAATAATAATAATAATAATAATAATAATAATAATAATAATAATAATAATAATAATAATAATAATAATAATAATAATAATAATAATAATAATAATAATAATAATAATAATAATAATAATAATAATAATACAAGAGTTAGGTAATTATATAGATTGGATAACAGATATGGATTATTAAATACTATTTAAATTTTAAAATAGTACTTTTTTACATAATTAAGAATATTACATTAAATATAAAATTAAAATAATAATTGATTACTAATCAGTTATAATATATATATATATATATATATATATATATATATATATATATATATATATATATATATATATATATATATATAAATTTTATAATATAATACAGATTTTAAAATAGTGAACATTTATAAAATAATATAATTTTACTTATAATATTAATAATGTTGTCATAATAATTTTGTTAAAAAATACATTTTGATATAATATTTATGCGAATCACTATTATGCATTAATAAAATATTACACGCTATAAGCAAAGATTTTCCGAAGGATTCGCAAAATATAAGCTATAAGTGTGTGTTTATAGTTCTCAATCTAAAATAATACTGAAATTAGGAATAGGTTTTGAATAATATTATTTTTAACAGTTCAGGTTAAGGAGTATTTGTGAGAAATTTCCCCCAACTTTTACTTGTTACTATTCCGATTATAAATTGTTGCTCACAATAAATCAGATTTTTTATAATCAATTATATTATAATCATATTTATGCATTATAAATCAGTAGAGGTATTTTATTAGATTGCTTTTCATAAAAAATTTAAGCAAATTTATTTTTGGAAATTCCCTCCACTTTCAAATCCATAAAAACGCACTGGCGTATACACGCGTACGCGTCTCGCAGTGTGAGAATGACTCATGCACTTATGTTGGTGTAATTAGCCTGTGGCTATGTCCTTACCTGTGTGGGTATGTCCTTAAATATGTGTTCTAACCTGCGGGTATGTCCTTATCTGTATGCGTTCTCGCCTAGGTGTATGTCCTTATATATGTGTGTGCATATATATATATAAGATATAGACTTACCTATATACCCGCTCTACAAATAGCTTACCATATCTCTCATACACAATCACATTCACATGGACATCGCGCTCTCTCTCCCTGTCGTTGTTCACTATGTTATAACCACAATGAAGTATTGTATTGTGTACTCATGTATTGTGTATATTAATTAGCACTTATATTAATATGAATTTTCATCTTTCCAATTTATATAATTTACGTACACAATTTATTTTACAACGAAATCTGCTCATAGTAGCATTACATATAGTAAATACCTGTTATAGTAAACATTTTCATATAATTCATTGTATTTCAACCTATGCACATGCATATAAGTTTCTTCGCTTATAGTAAACATTGTTTATAGTAACTAGTCGCATATAGTAAACCATATTTTCTCATTATTTGGATTTTAATCGCTTATAATAAATATACTGAAAACAAATTATTTCATATAAAATATGACAATATTTATTAAGGTTAATTATTCGTTTACGATTGCATTATTTACTCAAGATTTAATTTTAAAATAGATTAGTTACTCATTGATTATTAAATGATACCCTATATCGTAGGTATGTTTATAGTGAAAGTGATGTCCGATAATTTATTGTGACAGGCGTCCACTAGATACATTACGACAAACATGTGTACACATTGTGTACAGTGTACACCTACCGATTACATATCTACATTATAGTGGTATAATGTTAATCGTTTAACTATTATTCATTGTTTTAAAAACTTTAACTTTTTTGATATTGTGATATTGACGATGGTTATGTATGACAGTTTGCATACTGTGAAGATGTCAAATATGTTGTAGTGTGTTTATTATATATGTATAATATAAGAACCCGCGATAATATTAATGTTGACGAATATTTAAATATTGATAATAATATTATGTGATATAACAATATCTTAGATTATTCTATAGCTTCTAAAATATAAAATAGAAGTATTAGTGATGACGACGAAACAAGTGAAGACATTAAAATAAAGGCATCTATATATATATATATAGATATTTTAGAATATGTTGAACATATACATAATTGCATATCACCTAATATTACAAATAGCGTAGATGATATATCAATATATTTCAATAAAGTTAAATCAAATATTGAAAATATACATTTACGAAAAACATTAAATAAAAAATAATAAACTATAAATAGTTATTTACTAAATGATACCATTATATATACCATTTTATTTAATTGTCATATTTGTATTATTAGTATTATTATTATTATTACTTATTATATTGTTTTTTTTTATCATAACAATTTTATATATTTATATTAATAAGAAATTAAACATTTATATTTATAATTTAATAAAGAATACATACTTACTTACTTGGTGCCGTGGCCATCATAGGGGAAAGTACATTACAATGATAGCGATAACGTTTTATATTAGAATGATCCATAGCAATATATCAAAGTTGACGAAGAAAAAGTCTATAGACTCTATAGAGTAATCTAATATATCATCTATCTAATTTCGCGTTGGTCTTCCTCTTTTCACCTTCAACATATCTATGGAGAATAGTTTTAGCGAACAGACCCCCGTGTACATTCCTACCCGATCCGTAATATATCCGCACGTGAATATAAAGTGTTGTTAATATCATTGAAGTGTTGTTAATATCATTAAAGTATTGTTAATATCATTAAAGTATTATAATGCGTACTAATACGGTACAACGTAACCTGCTGACCCTCACACCAATAGAAACTATCGACCCTACATGTCGTGAGCCCGGCACAACACACCACCAGTATTAATATGATGCGTCGGCCTACTTAATTAGTGACCTACTTAATTGGTTTAGTTACGCGTAACTACTACCGGCGCGCTGACCGGGGAGGCTTGCAGTGGTATTGACCAGTGGCCGGACTGACTTGTAGTCACGTGGTAGTAGTGGTCAATCGGGAACCCGACACCCCGTATGTGTACGACCCATTAGTAGGTAGTGTATTGTTGTGATGTGTAGGTATTCATCAGCATTAATATGTATATATATATATATATATATATATAAATATAAAATATAATATGTAATGGGTACGAATAGAATCAATAGCACGTGGTACACCGATGACAAAACAATCGTGTCTACACTAGTAACTACATTTATAAACCTCGCTACAACGACATTCCTGTTATTGAACGTCTACATCAATACTAATATTTATATTTTAACACTTATTTTTATATATGTTTATATATATAAATAAATATATAGTAAATAATTCGATGTAGTAGATATGGGAAAGTAACCGAATACGTACAGTGCCCGAATACGGATACTCTCGGTATCTCAGAAACCATAAATCCTACAAAAAATGTTTAATGAATAAAATATTCATAATTATATAAATAGTCTAAAAAGTATTTTTTATTTTTTAATCATCCAAAATATTGCTAATATATCCAATAAACTGATTTTTGTATTACGTTTTAAATTTATTAAAAAAATTTCAACTTAAAACCTTCTCAATAATATACAAATGTATCGATATAAAATATAACACTATATTATTAAAAAATAAAGCATTCTAAAATTATATATTTAATTTCTATATTTATTATAGAATATTCATTAAGTTATAAGCATATATCTAGAGGTCATATAAGTCCCTAATACGGAAATTCTAGATGTCTTAATACGGACACCCATCATATAACCATTCAGCGCGCAGCATATGAACAATTAAGATTTTCATACAAATCGCGTGCGTTATAATATTAATACCACCAATAAAGCTAAATCTAAAATATTTATTATTTAGATACTTACATTGTATTATTAATTTAAAAAATAATAAAAATCAATAAATTATTAACTTATTAAATTAGAATAAATTATTCAGAAAATTAATTATAAAAAGGGGTAATTGTAATTTGTCTGATTGATTCATCAATAATATATAGTTATTCTAGTAGTATATATGGTGTTCGTATTATAACACAGAGTGTCCGTATTCGGTACCCCCATTATCTATGGAATTAAAAGATTATATAAAATGTTAAAATCACAATAATATCTATAATCATATAATATTAATATATTGTAATTTTTGAATAAACATAATGTGTCATACAATGTTAAGACCATTTATTGTTAAAGTGTCCGTATTAGGTTACTTTCTCCTATAATGGTATAGCATGTGATAAACGTTACATCTGACCATAGTGGTATTATATACATGCCAACAAACAAATGTATTATCATGAACCATTATACAATTGTATTAATGTAAAAAATAAGATACCGATATCGCAATAGTAGGTACCCTATACTATATACTATCTATAAATAATACTATTATAATAGTATTATAATAGTAGATAATACTATTATAATAGTATTATCTACTATAGTACTTATGCAATCATGGTATATTATATTTGTTATATGATTATTACGAGGTTTATGAATTATAATTTTAATCGCGGACATTTCATAATTCTCTGAGAAATAAAAACGGATATTATGTGTACTAGAATTTCTTGAAGAATAACAAACTGTAGTCATTATAGAATACTATACACATTTCCTAATACCAATATAGTAACTATAGTACCAATATAATAACTATAGTACCAATATAGTACCAATATATATTATAAATACTATATTTCTTCCGGATTATAAATTAGTTTAAATATTAACCTATTTATTAATAAATAAATAACATCAACTCTATTTTATAAGAATTATATGTTCGGCTTTATTCTCTTAAAATTACTAAAACTATAAGACGCGAAATTTATGATTGAATTAAAACGTAGACTAACACTATCACATTTAGTTCGTATACCTATATATATATATATATATATATATATATATATATATATATATATATTTACAAAGACTTGTTGAAATAACAATAATAATGTAATATAATACAAATATAATAATATGACAATATGTACAAACCCGGTGAGACGCAAAACCAAAAGTGTATCGATCTCACCGAGCGGCGTTCCTTTTATAGGAAAATAACGACACGAAATAGACAAACGATAACAAATATAAAATATAAAATGAATAACAATTTATAAAAATTATAAAATAAAAATATATATATGGATATGACATAAACTGAGAGTGAAGCCTAAAACAATTTATGTATACATATATACCTATATTATAATACTATAATAATGTATACATAATGACCGAATTTAATTAAAATTCAATTCGACATAAATGTATATTACCTTAATAGAGATATCTGCAGACTTCACTTTAGAAGATATATATATATATATATATATATATATATATATATATATATCGAATACAATACAAATAACGGAATCAATTGGACTCACCAAGAAGTCATAGCCGTGTTATAAATAACTGTGAGGGTCCCTGGACAATAAAAAAAACATCTAGTAAATTTGTTTTCTCATTTTGATCCATTTTTTATTAAGTTATTTAAGTTTATTAAGTTATTGATAATAACAAGAGAAAAACAAGAACTCTATGGAGTTAAATTCGGTGTATACATATTCTAGTAGTAGTATATATATATATATATATATATATATATATATATATATATATATATATAAATATAATTCAATAGATTGGGACCGTAATTTCTAAAAGCTCTAGAATATAGATAATATTTACTAAGGTCCGGTAGGTAAGGAGATGATAAGAAGATGATAATGAGATGATAACAAGATGATAACTTTTGTAACGAAGATAAGATAACATATTGTACATTTTTGAATTATATCAGACATATAGCTAGGATTGAAAGAATACATGCAGTTATGGATTATGGAATGTATACGTAGTTTATATCTGAGGTAGAAGGGTTTCCACATATGAGATTATTGAATAAGTGTTGTGACAGATTGATACTATCGTGTTATATAGTAAGTAGTACGTATTGAGTAATGGGTAATCCGATGTAGTGGAGCAGTATATTAACAGGAAGTATATTTAGTAAGAAGAACAGTATTCAAGTCGTATGATGACATATGCAATGCACGTCGTTTATTTATTAGTGTTTTAGTACGTTTTCTGGAAATTTACGTCCGTATTTTTTTAATTCTGAATAGGTGACAGTTGTAAGTTATTGTAATGGATGATATGTGACTCTTAAAGGATTATTTGTCATCGAAGATATCTCCTAGTTTTTGGAACAATGGAAATAATGAATTGAAATGTTCAATATAAGTAGACAATACAATAGGCTGTAATATATATGTATTATATATTATAGTATACTATAGTATAATATATGATATACTATATTATACTAGCTTACTAGTCATCGTTATTATTGTATATGTACTCTATAATTTCCTTTTACACTATACGAATTGTATAATTGAATAGTATTTTAAATACAACTACTTATCTATCTATTTATATATATATATATATATATTTATGCTATCTATATTAACTATCACAACTCGATATTACGTATCAACCGTCACTATAACGCCCCTCCCACCTTAAAGTCTAGGTAAATGCGTGCATTTAGACTATGGACATCTCGGCTGTAAACAGAACGTGTTGTCGGTACTAGACAAGAGGTGTTCCGGCGTCAACTCGTGTCAATTACGCGTGCCCCACCACTCGCTATCACTTCCGGTCAGTATAGTTCCGGTCAGTATTAAGTGCTGACAACTATTTATTTTCACCAAGTTGTACACTTGTCAGTAATATGTATTACATTTATTATTGTAGTGTGTCTATTATTATTATCAAACTATAATAGTTTTATAATTATTATTAAATAGTTTACCTATTTATGGGGCTCTGGTATTTCAATATTAATGTATTTATAAATATTTATTAGACATAAATATAGTTTCTTATTTTTAATAAACATACATTATTTATTTTTTTTACATTGTTTTAACATTTATCAATAATGCTACTTAAAGACATATATGTATACATATATATATATATATATATATATATATATATATATTGTTATATATACAAATATAAATATATATATAGAGTTAATGATTAACTCTAGTTAATAATCCTGGGTTAAGGTCCTGATATGGCTGAATTATCTAGATATATTACTCGTAATGCGAGGCCATTATCTACACTGGTAACGTAAGATAGTCTATTTAAATAGGGTATTATCGCTCATGTATTAAACATAGAATATAACGCCTAAATGCGCAATAACTCTCGTACGTTTCCGGTATGGATTCTGTCTGTATGTCTGAGTGTCTGTGTGTCTGTGTGCCTACGTACATGCGTAAGCGTACTCGTACGCGTGCGTATGTCCGTGTTTACTTCTAGTAATTATAACGACTTCGTGATGATTGCTAGATCGTGACGTCACCGCGAGCGCAGACTAGGTCAAGTACTGGTACAGCCACCTAACGGTTACTATTAGTATCATTATCGGTGTGGGTGGACGGCTTGTTAGTTAGTATCTAGGTGGGCCGGTTCTATTATCGAAATCGAATACTTCCGACGGTTCTAGACTAAACGGAGCGTAATTATTATATCCGTAATGTGCGATGGGCGTAATACATCGGAACTGATTATGTGAGTCAGGCCCTATTATCATATTATGTTACGTTATTTCTACTATTTATTACGTTTTTATAGAAAGTATCTAACCTGTTTACGCTATAAATGTCATATCCATATTATAATAAGTTATATAGTTATATATTAAATAATTATTTATTATGCTCATTTATTTAGTAAATTACTATTAGTATTGTAGTTGTTTAAATCACTAGGGGAAAGTAACCTAATATGGACACTTCACCAATAAATGGACTTAACATTTTATGACTTTATATTTGTATTCAATAATTACAATATATTAATATTATATGATTATAGATATTATTGTGATTTTAAAATTTTATTTAATCTTTTAATTCCATATATAATGGGGGTGTCCTTATTCGGTACCCCTGTCCGAATTTAGATACCCTGTGTTATAATACGGACACCATATATACCACTAGATATCACTATATATTATTGATGAATCAATCAGACAAATTACAATTACCCCTTTTTATAATTAATTTGATGAATAATTTATTCTAATTTAATTAGTTAATAATTTATTTATTTTTATTATTTTTTTAATTAATAATATAATACAAGTATCTAAATAATATTTTTTTTAGATTTAGCTTTATCGGTGTTATTAATATTATAACGAACGCGATTTTTATGTAAATCAGAATAGTTTATACGCTGCGCGATGATTAGTTATATACAACCTATAGGTTGTCCATATTAAGACATATAGAGTGTCCGTATTAGGAACGTATATGATCTCTACAGATATATGCTTATAACTTAATGAATATTTGATATCAAATAAAGAAATTATATATATATATATATAATTTTAGAATGCTTTATTTTAAAATAATATAATGTTATATTGTATATTGATATATTTGTATATTATTGAGAAGGTTTTAAGTTGAATTTTTTTTCATAAATTTAAAAACGTAATAAAAAAATCACTTTATTGGATATATCACCAATATTTTGAATAATTAAAAAATAAAAAATACTTTTTTAGACTATTTATATAATTATGAATATTTTATTCATTAAATTTTTTGTGTGGATCTTATGCCTTCTGAGATACTGAGAGTATCCGTATTCGGGACTCTCCGTATTAGTTTACTTTCTCCTATATATATAGAAATATTTATTTTCGTTTATTAATGTTAGAATGACATTATAATGTATAATTATGATTTTAATACACAATTATTAAAAGTTATATACAAGTTTTAAAATTTAAAATTATATAATTTTTATAGTTTTTAATTTATTTTATTCAATTCAGGTTTATTTTTATACATTTCAGGCTTGTTTAGTATTATATTTTTTTTTCAACATTATATATCTTTTAGTTTAGTTTTATTTTATTTATTGTCGTTTTTTTATATTTCTTTTTTCTTATATTTATATATTAATAATGTAATTTAGTTCACCATAAATTAATAAAGTCTTAACTTATAATTTCATAACTGGCGAACTAAAAAGCGATTCTAATATAATCGATAATATAAATAAAAAATTTTTACAGTGTAAATATTATGATAATTTATTAAATTTAAATATATGTTGTAAATTATCTATTATTCATTTTAATGCTCATAGTATTACAACAAAGTTCGATTCTATTACTGATTACCTTTTATATTTAAAAATAAACTTTACGAATATTGTAATAACTGAATGGCTTACTATATATAATAAACACATGTGTATAAATATATTAAATATGCATATTTAATATTCCTAATTATTCATCTGAACATATATTAAGAAATAATAAGCGTGGAGGTGGAGTTTCCATTTTCATTAATAATAATATTCCCTAAATATAAATTAATTGATAATTTATTATTATATGTCAATGATGCTTATGATATAGTTACGATCTCATTTATATACGAAAATATAAATTATTTACTATCAGATATATATTAAGCACCAATTTAATATAATTGAATTTAATGTTATTATATATATATATATATATATATATATATATATATATATAATATTATAATACATTTAATCGTCACCTAAATAAAGCATTAATTTTAACAGGCGATTTCAATATAAATAATCATAATTCCAATACAAGTACTATATTTTGTATTCCTACTCTTTATTCCTTAAATTTAATAGCGTAAATCACAAAACCAACGTAACCTTAAAATGACATATTGAAAATTGTATTACTCTAATTTTTAATTTAATTTAATTTAATTTTTTTTTAATATAAGATTTTTAATTTTATGTTTAAATATAATTTAGTTGTGTAGTTTTTTCCTATTATTTGGTTTATTATAATTTATAGAATAATGATGGAATTTTTTTTTTGTATATCGTTGACTCTTAATTCATAAATTTTTCACATTTTATATCGGGTAGTATGGATATATTTGCTGGCTCCAAATATTACCAGTGTATATATATATATACTATTGGCGAAATTATATTCCCTAAGGTTTTTTACTTGATGAACCCACTTTCGGTTTATATACTATGGGTGTTTATTCTTTATGAGTTGATGATTTATATTAATATTTGAATATTTTACTATATATATATATATATTTATACACACCCATATACATACACATACATCTACACATATACACACATACACATACACATACATATACACATACACACTAATACACACATACACACATTTATATATAATAGATATTATATTATATAATATAATTTATATATATATAATATTATATATATATATATATATATATATATATATATATATATGTATATATATATATATGTATGTGTATATGTATGTGTATGTGTATGTGTGAATATGTGTAGATGTATGTGTATGTATATGGGTGTGTATAAATATATATATATATATATATATATATATATATATATATTTATACACACCCATATATACTATATACGTATAATTATTTTGAATTCGACCTAACTAAATAACACGTTAATAATATGTAAATGTTAATACATAATATGTTAACGTTGCCGTCTATTTATAGAATTTCGATGAAACCGGATGTCCGGGTGATCTTAAACCGTACCTGCACACGACCTTCAAATGCGTACGAGGTAGTATACACGCGTGACGTATAAAGAGGGGGAATTCGTATCATAGTCGTGGCCGTTAACAATATATAATTGTGTTAACATTTAAAACAATGCGATGTTTTAACAAGCACGATCGTGGAAGCTATGCATGTCTGCGGCCCACTATGGGTACGCGTGTCGTACGTGCGACCCACTATGGGTACGCATGTGCGCTGGTACACTGGTAACCTACGTAATTAGCACGTACTTGACGACATTGCCGAAACGTGAACAATACCACCCAATTATATGTCGTCTACCTATAAATAGGTATATATATATATATTTGTATATATACACGTATATATACACGTATACGTAGTGTATTTATCATCGTTTATATTTAGAATTTGTATATTACTATATTTCTATAAAATATGTCAAGTATTAAATAAATTACGAATAAATGTAATAAAATAAATGTATATATATACATTTATATAATATTATATTATATTCAGATGTAATACTATCTAACCCTATTTTTCCAATGTTATTCCACATTATATACCTCATTACTTATTCGACTGCAAATATATCGTGTAATAATCGTATAACAATAGCTCCTATTGTTGTTCCCCTTTAAGTTACCGACATCGGTATGAGTCCGTTGGGTTGTCTGTCTGTCCTCGACGCCCGAGTGACAGCCACATCCGGTTACCTATCATCTTCTCGAGGAGACTGCCGGATGTCGTCGATAAACTACGAAATGAAGGTCGTATCACATACGCATTCGAGTACTATGTACGGCACACATTGTACGCCATACACACAAATTCGCCCACACACACATATAATATATATATACTAATATTTATTTTAATATTTATCTTTTATGTTATTTTCTTTTCGTTTACACTAGTGAGATTGAAAAAATATACAAGTTTATAAATACATAATTAATTACTTAGATACCTATATATATTATTATTATTATCAGATTTAGGTATAAGTACCAAGGTAATTGTAGAAGGATTGCTGCTTGTCTAGACAATTACCCTTATATATATATGATTATAATTATAATTTCATTAAATAATTTGCTTAAAAGTAATATTATTTTCATTATTCGTTTTACCTTTATCTGAAGAGCAGTGTAACTTTTATCATATTGATTATACGGATTCCTTTATAAAGATGTGTATCATGTAGTTATGGGTGCTAAATAATAATGTTTTATGCATTATGCAAAGCAACTTAAATTTAATAATTTGATCCTGATCTAATACTTTTGGACCAATTAAAATATTCCTATTAATAATATGCTAATTCCTTTTTAGATTATGTATACATTTTATTGAAGATGTTATCACCTGGTCTACTCTATAATATGCATACTTGAAATAATAGTAATGATATTACAATATCATGATATAATATGCATAATCTATAGATTATTAGGACATCTAAAGATGTAATTAGTGATTGACTCTATAGAGTCATTGTAGAAGATATATCTTATATGACTCTATATAGTTAAATAATTCCAAGTTATAAAACATAATCAATAGTATCTATAATAGTAGAATACAATATTATATAGATATAATATAGTATGAAAAATATATGTTTTAGTGGTAACATTAATAAGTTTAATTTTGAATGAATTTTGGAGTCATTTATTAAAAATGAGCCATCTGTTAACCTGTTCAACAAAATCACTTTATTACTATTTACATTTTCTTTCCAGTATTGTTGTATATCATCTGCATGTATGAAATAATGAATATCTGAGAACTGTTTGATAACTAAATAAAGAGGAACACAATCTGTATAGAGAATAAAAAGTGTCCTTGAACAGAACATTGTGGTACTCCATACAGTAACTTTACAATAAGGGAATATAATCCTTGTATCCATATATGGAATACGTTCTATTGGATAAATAATAAATAATGCAGTCTAAAGATGAATCAGTATATTTAATTATATCAATAACAATATTGTGGTATAAACTATCGAATGCAGACGAAAGATCAAGACGAATCAATTGTACGGATTCATAATTATCTAAATAGTTAAGTATATCATATGATAGTTATATTAGCGCAGATTCGGTATTATAGCCTGTTCTATATGCATTTTAGTCTTTAAAAAGAGTATGGTACAGTAAGTAATCAATAATGTGTCTAATACAAATATTCTTAATTATATTACTCAGTAAAGTCAATTGTGATATGTCTATAATTAGAAAGTTTAAGAAATCTAAATTTTATTTTTTCAATAAAGGGTTATTTCAGTATATTTAAATACACTAGAAAATAGATATCCATAAGGACAACAAATGTCAAAATGTTTAATATTATGGAACAAGATTAGGTATACGTTATTTAATTAGGCTAAGTTAAATATTATCACTTGGAATAATTAAAGTGGAAGAAATAATTATTTGATATATATATATATATACTTCAATTATAGATGTCATATTCAAATCAATATAATTATATGTTGATCTTGAATATGAATAAGGAATAAAGATAGAAGATTAAACATATATGTAATTTAATTAAATCTGAAAATAGCAAATTTGGAAATAAATTGAGTATAAAGTATACTTTAACACGTTTTTATACGTACCTACATCGTACATCTTACATATATATATATATATATATATATATATATATATATATATATATATATATATATATATATATAGTATACTTAAAACGTACTCATGTATAATGTATTTTCATAATGACAATATTTAATAAATTCAGAACATATTATATCGATAAATGTTACTAATCCGTAATCAATAATTGGTTTCCGTGACGCATTAAAACATACGTCGTTGATTTCATCCCATTTTTAATGATTATTATTATTCATATATCTTTATTTATATTACATTTTTTCTCATAAATAGGCTGATAATCCCGTATTATAATTGTTAGTTTAGCTCTGTCTTTGTGGCATACTTGTGATAAGTAATTTAGTTTTTTTTTGCGAGTTGTGATATGACTCGGGGAGTATGGGTGTCAGTATACATTCTACTGGCTCTAGAATATTCCCATGGCATAGGAATTGGTCACCCCTCACCAGAAAGTTGAGCAATTGCAGATCAAAAATAAGCTGAGTTACATCATTTATTATGCATACCTATTCATAACTAAACATGTACTCTTATGTTAATATCATGTATATTGTTATATTATTTTACTTATGGCATGTGTAAACCATCATTCTTATTGTAATTTATTAGTTATCATTAAAATATTGTTATATGTCATCTTGTGTGTCAACACTAAATAAACTATATATATATATATATATATATATATATATTATATAATAAAACAAATTACAACTATATAAATATTACAATTACAATAACAATAGATAGTGCTATCGTTAGAGTTATATTCGAATGTACTATGGTCTAGTTTATAAACTGCAGTCGGCGGCTAGTATTACGACGATAATTGTGGAGAATAGGCGAGAAAAGGCGAGAAAAGTAGTCGATAATGATGCTTAATTACCAGCAGTGGTGTTGTTATTATCACGACAGCGTAGGTTATGACCCCTAACTGTTGTTCATGTGCACTAATTAATACACAGAAGAGAGAATTCTCTTAAGATACGTTTAATACAAAAATGCTGTCGTTTTAACCGAGAGACGCTCATTACGAAGAGTATACTCTTTATCTGTATTCTGATTACCTAGCAAAGACTATCTAAATACAATATATAATAATAATAATAATAATTATAATAATAATAATAATAATTATAATAATAATAATAATAATAATAATAATAAGTATTATAATAATAAGTATTATTATTATTAGTATTATTATAATTTATTTATATATATAATATGTTATAATAATGTATACATTATTGATGTTTTATTTTTATTTACGTTTTGTGATCGATTTTCGCCAAACATCTATTATTAGACATATTTTTATTTATTAATAAATGTATTATATTTCGTTTTTGTAATAATATTGAATTGAATTTTGTATTGCCACTTAGCTGTGCATAGCAATAGAGTATCGCATTATATATATGTATTTAATTTATTGATAATATTATATAAAAGTTTAGGTTATTTTTAAACTAAGTCCTAGTTCGGCCCAATACCCCATGGGGTATTGCATATGCATATATATATGCGGGACCTACTTTGTTTTAATGTTGAGCTTCATTACTAGTTCAGGTTAGAGATAATTCAGTTTGTAGTGCTTCAGTTCAAGTTAATTTCTAATAGGTATACATACTACTAATATATACCTGTTCTAACATAACATTTCGCGCGTATATGTAGGTATGCCTACTAAAAATATAGTTAATATATTCTAATAGAACATGTTTTACATACTTAATTAAAATACATATAAATATTCGATATATATATATATATATATATATATATATATATATATATATATAGTTATCAACTAGGACCTATATAATACGAATAGTTTACCAATATGCCTTCACTGAAACTTTACTGTTAAAGGTGCGTTAACACTAACAATTTCCGCTTAAACCTTTTAGTGTAGGTACTATATTATCCAAATTAATTACAATGAGAAAATCACGTTTTAATTAATTATTGATTCATGCATAATTTTATAAGATGGATTTATATGTTAGTTATGTTGTTTTACTCAATACATATATTATATTACATTATATAATTAGTAATATTATATTATTGCTAATAATATTATATTATTAATATATAGGTAGGGTCTACATTTTAGATAATATATATTATAATATATATTTAGATATATATAATCAAAATATGGTCTTATAAAAACATGATTTATACATATTTATATGACGAATTAATTTATATTTATAATTAGGTCTATCAATATTTCTTTATGTATTATCTAAAGTAATAAAAGTTCACCACATTTGTTCAAAAAAAAATAGGACCCATCCTAAATCGACCAAGAAAACTATTTTTTTATTAAATTTATATAGTTATTTATAAAATTTGAATTTCGCTATATTCTGACACACTCGAACTCTTAATTTTAATTGGTCGAGATATTCTTTAGCTATTTGCCTAGTAGCTCTCAAATAATGGTAATTGAAGAATTGGAAATCTTATTTATATATAATATACCAAATTAATATATTTAATGTTATATTATATATTATATATTCTAATTATATAAAGTAAGCTATTTATATGTACATACGTAAATAGAATATGCTATTATTAGTACATAATGATGATAATGTATATAATAGTAGTAATATATAATGTATATAGGTACTATTAGTGGTAGGCGGTAATGGGTAATATCGGGCATACCTGCCAATACGCTATTACGCCTAGGTAAATAATATTACCTTTAGTAGCTGATCGATAGGGGAGACGCGGCCACTCTCGTCCTTCGATAATTCGATTGGACGGCGATTTCGCGCTCGAATTGCTATTAATAGATTTCTCGATTCTTAATTGAAGTAATTGACCTCGTCATTATCGAATATAATAATCACCGTTAGGATTGAGACGCGTGAACCTCGCTTTGGGTTTCGTTTGTGGAGCCGAGTTGTTCTAGCCGTGTTAACAATTGTTACTTGTATGTCAAATGTATCCATCTGCTTCTAGAATAGTTTTATCCTATATATATAAATACCTTTTTTGTATACAGATATACCTATATATACTTTTGTAATGTGTTGGTTACAAATATTGTTTGCATTGCAAATATTAAAATAGAATATAATAATATATATCGCATAACAATAAATATAAATTACGGAATATGTCGTTAATAATTATTATTTACGCTAATTTTGAAAAGTTCATAGTACATTACGTAATTACGTAAATCATATGTATTCATTATTATTGGGAATTACAAAGTCTTCTAAGTCATTAATTATTAAATGTTATTATTATAATATAATATTTAATTCATAAGTCTTTACTTTATGATGTAACGCATACCTTATAAATAATACCTTATTTGTGAAATATATTCTGTGTTACATCATTTTAATAATTATTACCCATTTGTATATAAATCCATATGAATGATGTGTCTTATGATTATTGAAGTTAGTGTAACAGAAGAGTGGGAAAGAACGCCGTTAGTTGAGTGTGTATTCAGTAGGATGTATATACCATATATTGTCAATATGACTATAGTCTGGTCAAATAGGTAATTATCTAAATGTGTATTTGTAATGTGTATTATCAGAGATTGTGGCTTAATTAATGATGTGCTTTAAGGCTTAATGCCCTTAAATAATGATGTATTTTAATTACCGAATAGTAAGTGATTACATAAGCATACCTAATAATACATAGTAAGTAATACACACCTAAATATTATTCTGATTTATATTATTATATATAACTATAAGTTATAAATTAATTATTGTAGATGTTTATAATAATACGACATACGTAACGATTTCTATAGGCATCACCCGGGAAGAGATGGATACTAAAACTTATTGATTTCTCGAACACGTACCAAGTGGAGTTATACGCCAGAATATCCGAACCGGGCAAGGTTTCTATCACCTCGTATTATCATCGTTTAAATATTTAATATAGGTAAGGGAAATTAACCTAATATCGACATTTTAACAATACATGGTATTCATATTTTATGACTCCATTTTAACATTTAATATTTTATGACTCAATTTGTATTAAAAAATTACAATATATTAATATCATATGATTATTGAAATTATTGTGATTTTAACATTTTATTTAATCTTTCGAATACGGACAGTGTCCATCGGACACCTTGTGTTTTAATATGGACACCCTATATACCACTAGATAAAAATAAAAATCGCGTGTGTTATAATATTAATTCCACCATTGAAACAAAATCTAAATTTGTTATTATTTAGATAGTTAACTTGTATTATTAATTAATAAAATAATAAAAATTAATAAATTAATTACTAATTAAATTATACTAAATTATTCATAACATTAATTATAAATAGTGTAATTGTAATTTATCCGATTGGTTCATCAATAATATATAGTTTATATATTAATGTATATTATATCTTATGGGTATTGTCTATGCGTATTAAAAAAATTGTATCTTCTAATTGTGTATATATTATTATAATGTGTTTATTGTGTATATATAGGGGAAAGATGGGTAATGCGGCCACTTTTAAATAATGTTGTATAACTTTATAAATATTAGTTCTAATTCGATAATGTTTTCAATATAGATACATCTTATGATATTTAAGAGGACTGCCGAATCATTTTTTAATTTTAGCGTATCTAATTGAAATTATTAAGGTGGCCATATTACCCTCCATAGAGGGTATGGTGGCCACATATTGCGAATAATATGGCTACCTTAGAAAGTGGAGTTAATCCACTATATGGCGTTACTTTATATCAAGTTTAGTCCAATGATATCACATCAAGTATAATATTAAATAACACACGCAATTGCGTTGCACAATTAATTGTGATAAATTAATGGTTTTTATTTTAATTTTATAAATTACTATATTCATTAATAGGCTATATCCTAGTAAATATATTTGTATGGTTAGGATAAAGTACATGTTGATTCAATCAATTTTTTAATATAATGACGCACGCAACTTATCAATATATACAAATATTGATTTCAGATCATATGATTGGCTTAAATCATCGTGAATTGGCCACATTACACGCTAAAAAGTGGCCACATTACCCGCTTCTAGGTATAACGCTATATACACTATATAATAATTATATAATATTATTCACTAAAATAAATGGATTTTAAACTTTGTTGTAATTAAATAGTTCTTTAATATGCAATTTTAATTTTCAATTTATATTATATATTGGTGATTTAATATATGTTTTACTAAACTTTTATTTCAATTTTTTTTAAAGTAAATCGATTTTTTGTATTTTTTATATCATTTTTTTTATTAATTGAAATACATTTAATTGATATACAAATTATTTTTACTTATTTGAACAATTCTTACCAATGCGCATATTTCATGTATATATTTTTTTGATTGGACTTATAGTTTATGAGATACGCCAAGTGACCACATTACCCTCATGGCTACATTACCCATCTTTCCCCTACGTAATGTTTTTAAAATATATAATATCAGATATAACTTATGTAATTATAGGAAATCCACAATATAGTGCAATATAGTGCATGCACTAATAGCATCTGCTTGTGATTAATTTATTATATATGATAATGCTTTTAATACAAAATATTTAATATATAGGTAATAAACCTACTGTTTATATGTAAATAGATAGATTAGAGTGATGTAAATCTAAAAATTCATTTGTAAGTAGTAAACCTAGGTACTAACTAATTTCAAAAAATTCCTTTAGTATTATATTTATATTATATATATATATATATATATATATATATATATATATATAGGTAATCTATACCTATAGGTATATAGATATATCTATAAATAATATCCGTTTCAATAAATATAAATATCATTTATATCCTTTATAGTCTATTGAAAAAGATAATAATATAGAATTTTATCTAGTCATTATTAAAAAAAACATAAATCAGAATACGCCTATTTGAATAAAAGCTATAAATTACAATAATAGAGTCAACGTATTTATTCAATAAAATGTAAGAATTTAATACTATAATATTATGAAAAACATGGAGCTAATTACTTTGTAGAAAAAGTCAGTAAGAAAAGTTTTTCAATTAAATTCAATTGAGTAATTTAATAGCGGTAATATAAATAATGATATATATATATATATATATATATATATATATATATATATATATATATATATCAATATAATTTATTTTCTCGCCTATATATTTAGAGAGTATACTCTCTAAATATATAGGCGAGAAAATAAATTATTATGAGGAGTTGATTGGAGTATATAAACAAAACAAAGTACATAATTCGTATAATGATAATTATTAATACATGATAAAATATGTAATTTACATCATATAAACCCCCTTATTTAGGGGTCCCACTATCAGTATTTCCGGAAATAATGTCCGGAAATTGTTTCTAGAAAGCGATTTTTAGCAAGTTGTAGTGTGACCTACGGTAAGCCATTTCATACTTTTAGAATTGAAAAGACCTAGATGATTCTTAAAGGAAATTACACGTGTATTAAGATGTCATTAATAAAATAAAGCTAATTCAGTAGTTTAATGGCGTTATGTGATTTAAAAAATACATGAAATATTATATGTAATATCTTCGGAATTAAAAAAAAATGTTAACTATTAAATATGATAGAATTTAATAAATAAATGATGGTTATTATAAAATCAATAATATGCTTAAAATACAAGAAAAAAATGCAATATGCCACAATTTTTTTTGGAGGCCATTTTAAAATTTAAATAAAAATTATATTATAAATTGTTAATTATAATTTTTTTTTAAATTATTAAATTAATAACTAATACAAATAAGGTAATATATATTGCTATTAATATGTATATATATAACATATAATTATTATTCTTATAACAAATTTAAAAACCATAAATCCTACAAAAAATTTTAATGAATAAAATATTCATAATTATGTTTTTAAATTTATGAAAAAAAATGTCAACTTAAAATCTTCTCAAGAATATACAAATATATCGATATAAAATATAACATTATATTATTAAAATTAAAGCATTCTAAAATTATATATATAATTTCTATATTTTTTATCAAATATTCATTAAGTTATATGCATATATCTAGAGGTCATATAAGTCCCTAATACCGACACCCTATAACCAATCAGTGCGCAGCGTATGAACTATTCTGATTTTCATAAAAATCGCGTGCGTTATAATATTAATACCACCAAATTGGTGGCACCAATAAAGCTAAATCTAAAAAAAATATTATTTAGATACTTATATTGTATTATTAATTAAAAAAATAATAAAAATAAATAAATTATTAACTAATTAAATTAGAATAAATTGTTCATCAAATTAATTATAAATAATGTAATTGTAATTTGTCTGATTGATTCATCAATAATATATAGTTTATCTAGTGGTATATAGGGTGTCCGTATTATAACACAGGATGTCCGTATTTGGACATGGGTACCGAATACGGACACCCCAAAAATCTTAAGGTGGTAACATCTAAATATGACACCGGCCCTGATATAATTATGCCCCATGTATATTAATTAATAAACCATTTTATAATTATTTATCTATCTTTATTACACATTCTATAGAGTATACTCTATATGTACACCTATAAGTACATCATAGGTACTACATATATATATGAAATATACGACCTCATTTTAAAATATAGGTTACCTATTACCCAATCATATGGGGCCTATCTCCATATGAATCGGGTCATAGGCCTATTAATATGTCCATATTTAAAAAGTCGCTAGTGCCCTATCCCTTATATGAATAACATATTATCATCTTCCTTTCCAATGGGATATCCCCTCTTTTAAATATTCTATCATTACTCCAATTTTTAAACAAATTACTTCAAACCCTATAGGTTATATAGCCTCTTATGAACCTAATTACCTATCTTCCAACTCCCTTTTAATATAACAATTCTTTAAATAATTGTTGTATGTCAACTAAATATGTTTCTATCACTAAACTCTTCCCATGGTGTCCTACTACTTATATTTCGTTGTGTTGACTCAACTAGTTAATAAATAAGCATTATGATTTACATTTATAACATTATGATTTACTAAATATCTAAGTAGGTGTAGTACTATAGTAGGGTAATTATTACTACTATAGTAGCTACTATATATAAGCTACCCTAGGGTAGACTATTAACTACACACCGCCGTGTTCTCTCAGAACGTGACAATCTACCAAGGAGGACGCAGGGGAAGAGGTACCTCTCCCGCCACTCACCAGGGCGGCAGCACCGGTACTAGTATGCCTACCCTGCGTAGTACTGTTGTCTACCATAGTCTAGGTAACGTCATCAACGTAGTGCTATCTCCTTGGAGGTCTCAGGGACGCTATTTCCTTCACTATACACGTTAGTGTAGGGGTGGTTACTATTGTTATCACTGTGAATCATGGGTGTAATATTAAATAACATATATATTTTAGAAATATGTTTAATCTATATATCTCTAATGTAAATATATATATACATCATTATAAACAATATGTGATATATCTTCTGTATAAATTATAGGCCTAGGTATTAATACATTTATTAAAATTTTATATATTTATTTATTTTACTTCTTGTTTGTAAACTTGATGACTAGTTTATATACTTCCCTACTAATACATTCTATAAGATATAAAAACTTAATGTCAAAAAGTTTATCTACATATTTAAATAGCCACTCTTAATACATTATGTTAAACAAGTATATTTATTAAATAAACAAAATAATTTTAAAATTAATAATAGGTATGTTTTTAACTTTCCCTACTGTATAATTAGT
The DNA here is from genome assembly GCA_964019155.1 of Osedax fenrisi. Taxonomy (NCBI): domain Eukaryota; kingdom Metazoa; phylum Annelida; class Polychaeta; order Sabellida; family Siboglinidae; genus Osedax; species Osedax fenrisi. The sequence continues at coordinate 42,389,596 of OZ025241.1, forward strand.
AAGATTTTATTTTTTGTAAATACAACATTATTATAATTACCTAGAATCTAAGGCCTAGATAATGCGAATGAGTATCTAAAATATACTAACTATTAATTCTACTTAGATATTCTATATGAAATAAATTGCTTTTTTTATGAAAATTCCATAAAATTATATAAATAATTAATCAATTATATAATATAAAGCAACTATAATCTACATATTTTCCATTGATCAGAAATCGGATGCGTGTCCCCTGAAAGAGTTAAGGGTGCCCGTATCATACTATTGAACTCAGATCTAGCAGAGATTAAGTGTAAATACACAACATCCGAACGATTCAGATACAGACTGCATTGCGTACGCAATCAATGGCAGGGCAATAAAATAAACTGTTCTACGGGTATGTATATTGCCGACCTACATATCCCCATAACAGCTGCTCATTTCTAGTTTTATAACCATTTTTTTATTTTCTTATTTGTTATTAATTATGATATACACATTGGTAAATAAATATCATATTATTAAGTATTTGTTTCGAAAACATGCGTCTCATAAATCTCAAAGATAATATAAACTTCATGTAAGTTATAATTAACTGAATAGAAGACAACTCGTCTAAAGCAACGCGACTGACTTCCACCTATTTTGTGTTATCTAATTATGTGAACCATATTTTAGATTATTTTAGATTATCTAATATCTACTCGAATTTATGGTGATGCAATAAATACTATATTCGTTTACTACTTATTTTATAAATATCTTACCACTTTATACCATACACTAAATAGAAACACTACTAACAAGTATATAACGATAACATGATAGTTATTACATCACCATACCACACAGATATCATCGGCTTCAGCGATCAGAAGAAGAAAACACAGACGGTAGACTTCACTAAAGGTAGGTCATGACCCCATGCAATGGTACACTATATAGTGACTGTAAGACACACCCACACTGCACACGTAGGTCTGTCGCTCATGTTGATGCTGTCCATAGCATTCCTGATATCTAGTCTGATGCTGGTCGTAGGCCTGTACTACTTCAAGAGGTTAGGCTTATCTTGACGAATACTACATGCTATCTATGTCATTCTTAGCTTCGCTGATACTAGATGATACATATCTTTATTATTGTTATCCGATATAAGTTGTTTAATGTATTGTTAAAGCTTATCAAGATCCTTATATTTTGAATTTAATGATGAATTTAATACATATTCTAGGCAAACATATTGCGCTCTAAGTGTAGAATCAGTTGGGAGTTATCGAAATTAATCTATTAAGAATTAACATTAATATCAATTATTGTAACTATTATACAAGTGTGTAATAGGAAACTTTAATATAATTCATATCGTAAGAGCAGTGGATAATACTATAATCTATTTATAATGTAAACATATAATTATAATAGATGTTTGCCACTAAGTAACACTACCTCATAAGATACGTAAACATAATTACTCCGATTATCAGGAGGAGTGGGTTCCAATTGACGAGGAGTGGTGACCATGGGACCGCTAAGCTCTACCACGACGCCGCTACTTACGGGCTAGGTGGCGCCGGTAGTCTCTATTCGGAGAGGATCGCGATACCGGAGTCAGGGGCAGCAGCAGCTACCACTATAGGTTATTTTTCACATTCAACTAGTTTCTGAAATCATATTTTAATCAATTTACTCGCGAGAATATTGCCGCTTGATAAATCACTAATATAAAATTACTGAAATAGTTTAGAAGATTTCACCCAATGAACAATCATACTAATGATATCTTTAATTATTATTTATAATTCAATAATTTCGCTTTACGATTTGTAAAAGTAATATAAAAGTATCATATATATTGGCAATGTTCTATACATATCCGGTACCTATCTAGCACTATATCTACGGTTACAGCGGCATGCGGGTGCGCCACCTACGTATCGAGGAGAGAACTACAGACCGCTGAACGCATAGTGCCGGCCTACTTCCTATTGAGGGATGGTGGCACAACAGACATGGCAGGCGGGGATACTCCGCAGAATGTCGACGACTACAAACCACGTGATATTATGTCGTCATCCCCATAGCAACGCCCCCTATTGGGGTGGTTGAGAACTACTCTCCATCTCTATCTCCTCCCCGCGTATTGTACGTATCTTTTCAACTACAAAACGATTTTATAATAAAAACAAAGACGCTGACATTTTTCGCTTGTTTTATTATCATTGTAACGTGTGATTTATAGGGCTTGAAGATGTTAGCTATATATATACATTATAAAATAGTTTAAACATCGGCGTAAAATGCTAGCTCATAAATATACAAGTCAAACTCAAAGTGTATATATATATATATATGCGGTATACCGCACATAAATCAGACAAACCCCTATAACTAAATTATTACAACGTAAATAATTATTTAATATAAAACGTTTATTTATTAAAACGGTGGGGGATATAGATGTTGGCGAGGGTAAGGGGAGGAGTGAGGAGTTACGCCGCTTTCTTGGTTCTGTTCTCTAGTTTCCACTTGCCAGTCATCTCAACGGGCAGCTTAACGTAGGCGGGGCATGCCACCTGTCCGGGCAATTCACAGATACACTGCCGATCAAAGGAGAAGCCAAAGTTAGCTGGGTTGTGAGAGCGTGACTCTTCGCGTTGCTCCTGTTCTATTTGTTCTCTGTGCAGGGCAATGTGTGGTAGTTGTATAGGTGTGGCAATATGGCTGTAGGATTATGCACATATACGGATGCGTGTATATATATGGCATGTATATTTGTTGGCATGCATGTAGGCGCATATGTGTGGATAGGTGCATATCCGTGGGTGTGGGAATGTATTTGCATGTAATTGTGGGAGTTGGTTTTATGTGGAATTTATATGGCAATAACAGGTTTTTATGTTAGTTTTTGCAAGTAAAAAAAAATAAAATTAATAAAATAAAATGCATAATAAATAATTTGTATTCAATGAATATATTATATATCTAACAAAATAAGATCACATTAATTATATTTATTAAAATTAAAAATATTACTTATTTAAAACATATATATATGTTATAATATATTATAATATTATTTGTTTATTATATTAAATTGTATACAATATATAAATAATAATGAATAATGAAAACAATATATAATACAAATTATTTATATATATATCAATATTTTAAATAAATACAATTTCATTGTTCTCATAAATAATTATTCTGAATAAAGTTTATTCAATAAGAATTATGTATATCTATAGATTATAATAGTATATCTCAGGGTTCCATTATTTGTGGTAAAAACCTGTTTTTACCCGGCAAAAAGTGGTAAAAACCTATCTCTACCATGTTAATATACGGTAAAAACCGGTAATAACTGGTAATTACCGGTAAAAAACCTAGTACTTATAAAATATAATACCTTTACAAAAAATGTTATATTGAAATTTAATGTAATATTGATTAATTTATATATAGATGTTATGGCTAATTAAACTAGAAGCTTTATTTGAAAATGTGTCCAAACATTGTATCACTTTGCTTTAATTATGCCCTTTATAGTTCATTTATTTTTTTAAATCCAACTGGTTTTTGAGGTCTACCACCATTATATTGTAAAATTAACAAGTTGATGTAATTGGATATATTTTATAAATGAAATAAAATCATACTGTGCTATATATTCATAAAATTACACAATGAAAATATTACTAAATAGTTATACAGTATTGTACAAAATATATGTTTAACTATATTTAATTTCATATATATAAAAATAAATATTCTATTCATTATTTATATATATATATAATTAACAATATCTATAGATATATTTAATTAAATATCATAGTATAAAATCAAATAATGAATACATTCAAATAATTTCTCAATGAAAATATTATTAGTTCTATTGTTTAATATATATATATTTTATTTAATATTAAGCTCCTGTCACACCGAAAAAGTCGGCGGCTTTTTCACTGATATCGTACCGATTTTCTCTTCTCTGTGCGACACCTATCAATATATCACCAATATATCACCGTCATCATGACAATATCGCTATTCATCATTTGGAGATATCTCTAAATATTTAACGATTTCGTTACTGCACATATCGGTAAAAAATCGGCCACTTTTTTTGGTGTGAATGTGGCTTTACCTTTTACTAATACAAAAATAAATATATTATTATATTCAATATTTTATATATATATATATATATATATTGAATTATTTACTCATTTATTTAAATTTCAATATCATATTATTTATCTAAAAAAAGTGTTCTTTACATAGAGTCAAAATTAATAAAGTTTGTTTTTAAAAAAATATAAAAAATCTTATAATATTGATTTTAATGTAGTATTGTTTAACTTTATAATTGTATATTATCTATTACATATAACATCTATAAATAATATAGAAAATAGTAGGTTTAATATATTATAGATAATATTATATATAATTATATAGATAACACTAGGTTTTTACCATGGTAAAATCCTGTTTTTAACGGACAGGTTATTACTGGTTATTACCATATGCGGTAATAACCTATGGAACACTGGTATATCTATTATAATAGATATTATCTATATTATAAATAAAATTTCTTTGATTTCATAGCCCTGAATATTTATTAAAAAAAAAATATTTAAAATAATATTTCAGAAAAACATTCTCTTATACTCACAAAAATTCACTTTATTTTATTTTTTGATTTTCTTTAGAAATAAATTTTATTTGTAATAGATATCAATAAAAAGTGATAAAATCTGGTTTGCTGGGATCAATTATGAATATATATATATATTTACAATAAATAAATTTGCTTTGAATTAGCTCTAAAGGGAGTTTCACACCAACTTGAACGCAAATATTAACTAGAAATATTGGCAAGAAATTCTATCTCTAATATTTCGAGCTTCGTTACATACTGGCTCGAAAAATGGGTAACAGTAATATCGGGCCAGATAAACTCGATTCAGGTAATTTCGGGCCACTTTGGAAGACATTTCGTGCTACTTTAAAATAAAAAAATGTAATTTGGGAAACTTTAAAAAAACAATGTTCAGTTTATTACCCAATCCCGATACTCATTATTTATATATAATATATAAAAAATGGGGATCGAGAATTAATTAATTTATATATTAATATCATGTATGTATGGACATATCCATTATATGTAATAATTATTACATATATTAATATATATATATAATCGCGCACCTAACACTATATGGTACTGCAGCACTTCTAAACACTATATGTATTATACATTGTAATGATCTTTATCAGTAAACTAAATATAAAGTATCAAGAAAAATATTACTTATTAATATTATTTTTAATCATTTTTGATTTTGTTCTATATATCACTTCGTAAATACATATATTTTAATCATGAAAATATGCGTTATCAAAATATATTTATTATGTCACGTAAAATGAAGTAATTGCCTCTAAATTACGGATATTCAAGTAAGAACTTAATGCTACAAAAAGCTGCATGGTACTTAGTGAATGTTTTTTATCCGAGGCTGGTCTTATTAGCACACAATCACAAAATCGGATATCATCCAAGAATATTGATAAATGAATATTTTTCAATATTGAATTAATATTATTAACGTTAATGTGTAATATATCTTAATTATTATATATTAATAAATATTAATTTAAAAAATATATTTCTATTTTCTATTATTTTTTGTTTATTTTTACGGTAACTGAAAAACGTTTTAATATCTTTAATTTTGTATTATTCTTTGTTTATTTTTATGTTATAGTTAGCAGATATGTATATTTAGTATATATGTATATTTACTTTCAATTAAATATTTCGACTAAATATTTGTTTAATAAACTATCAATCAATAAAAACCTAAAAAGAATATCTTTTAATTAAAATCTCATACCTTTCTTATTAATAAATCATTTTTCACACTATAGATAATATCGTTTTGAATTTTGAACTTTTATCGATAACATGAAAAGTGGGTTAATTTGCAACATTGTGTGGACGCCTTTATATAGGTATGTATGTGAAAATGTATGTGTATGTGGGTATGTGTGTGTGGGTGCATGTGTATGTATGTGTATATATGCATGTGTGCACTTAGTGTGTGTGTGTGTGTGAGTGGGTATATGTAGGCATGTGAAGAATATGATACAATAGAAGTAATTATATTGCTATTAAATATTTGTAAATGCATTAGTAATCGTAACAAATGGTTTCTAAATAAATTATATAAATATATTTAGATTTATTTTTTATATATTATTTTAACTAAATGATAAGGAACGAATGTTAACTATGATGATTAGTTACATGCGATGATTACATCATAACCATGTATATTACATAACTACAGGGTGGTATTACATCATAACCAAGTTGTATTACATCAACATTTGCTAACTTTGATTTGCCGAACATCCTGATAACGTGTTTGTATATTTCATGCCTAGACCTTGTGTCACAATCTATCAGTATTTCTGTATTGTTCTCTGTCAATGTAATCGTATACGTCACTCATCAGACGTGTATTACACTACAAATCTAACACCATACATCATGCCATACATCACATCAAACATCACACCATATATCACACCATATATCACACCATACATCATACATCACACATTATACATCATACCATACATCACGCTATGCATTGCGTCATTCGTTTAGTTATACATCATATCATCGTACTATTACTTTATATATTTCAACAAAGTATGAATTATCGTTAGCAAAATTTCAGATTTATACTTTCGACAATATATTTACTTAATGAACTCAAGTAACCACATCGCCATATCACCTCATGCCATAAACATCATAATATCAATTTACGAGATAATATAAATATATTAATTGAACAATTAAATAACACCTAGTCTAACCTAGATAGGCTTTAATCCATGGGGTAGGGGTCAGTTTATTGAAGGTCACGAATTGAACATCTTTATTGTTGTACTGAAGTTGGGGCAGATGCCAGAATGCAAATTTCCTGAAGTTAATTATTTATTATTATTATATATAAATATATATATATTTTAATTATAATATTGATAATATAATTAACTAATTTAATATTTTTTAATTATATGATATCATTAAGTTTATAAGTAAATCAATTGATAAAAATAATATTATTGTAGTACAATATTATTAAATAGAATAATAAATATTGATTATTTGAATATATATATTAAAATAATTTAAATAATGCAAGAAAATATTTAAATATAATAAAATCACTTTTTATAAAACCACATATGTATATTACAAAGTATATTTACTAAAATTGTTAGAAAAACTAAAGTAAATAAAATTAATACAATTTTCATCAAATTTTCATTAATATACTTTATAAAATTTAATTAAATATAAGTAATGTATATTGTTTAAAGTAAATTTTTTAATTAATTTATATATAAAAATATCCCATTACTTAGATTAATATATTGCATTCATAATTAAGGGGATCCCACACATTTAAAGTGATGATAATTATTTTTTTATATTTTTGTTTATTACATAATAATACTTAATGTAGTGTTTTTTAGTATCTGTAAAAAAATTAGACATGAATTCAGTCTAGAAATGGCATAAAAATGTGTGTTATGACGATAAGATAATGCTATATTATATACTATTCAATATTACATTTTTATACTGTCTAACTTCAAACGCTGTTTTCTCAGAATAATTATTTCATGCTAGGTATGTGCATTCAAAAATATAGAACATAAAAACTATTATAATTATAATATTATTTTTTTTTGCTATATATAGAATTTAATCATGTGAATAGTAAAATAGAGAGATAATTAAAAAATGTATAGAATTCATCGTATAAAATGATAATTTCTATATAAATAACATCATTTTAGTATCGCCAATTTTTAATTTAGATATATATAATATAATAAATAATATTATTAAAAATAACTTTCTATTTTCCTATGCATGTATATAATATGAATACATTACAAAAAAAATTAGGTCAATTGAATGAATAGAATAGAATATCAGTTCTATTTTTTTAGTGGACCTATATTTTTCCTATCTATTTATACACGAAATTGGCAAAATGCGTGTTATATGCGGGATCCCCTTAACTCTATATATTATAAATTTATATCAATTAAACTACTTTATAATATAAAATTACTTCGATTACAATATTAATATTAATACAAAATGACTGTAAAACCATATAATACAATCGTATACACTATTACTATTGCGGTTAATATATTCATGAACACATGATATTGCATGAATCAAATGAAGACATCAATAATATATGATTTTAATAAATGATTAAACTTCCCCTTACTTTTGCTAATTATAATTATCAAAATGACACCAGAGTTAATAATTTAGAAAGCCTACGATATGCTTATTAGTAACGCGATAACTTATGCTATAATATATTCTGATTATAATGTGCAAAACCAGAGTATGCGTAACCACATCAATATCAATTCACTTATCATCAGTTTACTTTGTTATAAATATATGTATTTCAAAGATTTGTCTAATGAAAGATATAACAATTAAATGGGTAATTCGATTTTGTAGATAAAAAAGAACAACCTATATATAGGTTATATTTTCGGAACTATATTTTGTTTATAATGTAAATTTGTATCAAACTATACACTATTAAAATATAAAATAATATGTATTCAATTATTATTTATATGATGAAAACTAAGTTTCATAACAAATATATAACAAATCAATAGATTATGTTCATTTTAAATTCTATAAATATCTATGTGAATAGTAAAAGTTAACTTATATTGCATGTTATTTAACAGAGAAATAAAAAGTGTGTATAGTAACTGGTCAAACCTAAATCTATTTCAGTGATTTCGATACAACTGATAGCAGCGGGATACATAAATATAAATCACTCTACGTAGATATGGAGTGTGTGATATCTTTGCTTTGCAAAATATTTGTGTATATGATGATGATGATGATGATGATGATGATGATTTAATTAGGCAAGATCTTATTTATAACAATCCTTATGTACATACAAATATACATAAGATAAAACAAATAATATAATCGAATGATTAAATAAAAAAGAATGGTTTATAATAAATGCAGATAGGGTATAAATAGCATAGAAGTTTATGGTAAAAGAAGTGCTAGAAAAAAATGAAAAGAATGGAAGACAATTCCGTAATTATAATATTAGGATTTAGGTATGAAAGGCCTATATATACTGTGATACCCATCATTATATTTTCTATAATTTGTTAGTGATTCCTTTTATTTCATCCAGTAATTCAGATGAAGTTTTCACTTATAACCATATGGCTTATTCTAATGTCCCTTAGAAGCCGCTCTCATGTTAAGGCATCCATGGTTTTAATGAGAGCTGATCATTTTTTCATACATAATTATATAAGATAACTTCTACATATTTGTGTAAGACTTATTTTAATGGTCCCCAAAGTGATTAATCCTGTGTGCCAGCTGTGATGGGCAGGATAACCATCATTGATCAGCAAAGGATCGGGTAACGAATGGAGGATCGCTGATCAAGAATAAAATTATCGGTGTCCATCATTGCATATATGATACTCTAATATTTTTATAATTTATTTATGAGAATATTAACAACATTTTAGTATTTCATTATTACATTTATATGATATTGTATTGATTATTATTTTGTAATGACACATATTATTTAAAATTATTAACAATTAATAATACAAAGGTATTATACCTACATATGTATTTTTCGAATTATGAAATAAAATCGTATTAATTAAATATATAAATAATATCGGGATCAGGATCCGGTAAATAACTTAGGTTCGGGATCGGAAAAGGATCGCATAACAGAATAAATAGAGGATCGGTGCCCATCACTGTGTACCAGTATGTTTATTGTATTAGCTAAGATCACTACACAGGTGACTAACATCATTACTACAGAATAACTCTGAGCCAATACTTTAATCACTTAGAATACTGAATACTGCAACACATTCCTTCAATGGCTCATAATATCTGTATTAAAATTATCTAAATTAAACTATAATTAGCTAATATATTATTTTTAATAATAATGTTTAAATTACAATTCTTATTTTTGAATTAAATATAAATATATACATTAATCTATTAATAGATAATTTAATACATACTATTCACATCGGTTTAATACAATTTTAATTATATGATAATTTAATTAGATAATTATAATCATAATTATCTATATAATGTAAGGGGATATAGCAATTTGCCATTTACATGTATAGAGATAGGGAACTCACTGCCTCTGTTTATCGAATATCTTTAAAAACTATTCATTGAATTTAAAAAAAAAAATTGTTTTATAAAAAGAATATTAATATCTATAATCCTATAAGAAAAAAAATAATAAAATATATATTTTACATGTATAACAAATAGTTATATCTATTTTTATTAACAATAGATATACTTTTATTTTATTTTTCACCAATACATAATAATTATATTTTTGAATATAGAATAGTGTTTAATACATATATTATTTATATACAGCAACAAAAAGTAGGTAGATCACTTTAGTACTTTTATCTAAACACTCATTCATATAAGCAAACATAGAAAAAATTTATTCTGAGTAAAACGAATTTGAAAAGTCAATAATAAATAAATTCTATAAAATTCAATAAATAAATTATAAAGTAATAAAATTATACATTCAGCTAATTTAAAATATATATTATAAAATAATAGTTTTATGTTTTATTAACTATATCTAAATGTTATGTTTATAGAATTTATATATATATTATGTGTTATAAAATAAAAATGTCCTTCTTTTTACTTCTTATATTTTGCAAGTTTATAAACTTATTTTATACGTGTCAATTACATATTCATATACATTAACATATAATAATTATAAAGATCTATATATATATAATTATAATAAATAAATAATAAATAAATAATAAATAAATAATAAATAAATAATAAATATACAAAAATAATGAATCAAAATAAACTATACATATATACAAATATAAACGCTAATAAATATAATTAAAACTATGTAAGACTAATATATATATATATATATTATATAATACATATATATATATATATATATATTGACTGATAAAGAGTGTTTCTAAGGGTGATTTTTTGTTCAACCAATTGACGTTGGAAAAAGTGGTTGACGAACAAGTAGTTGAGTCGAGAAACCTGTATTCACTACATGTATAAACCTAACTGGTAGTACTATTTATACATACCAGATCACTTTTTACAAGTGGTTGAAACAAGACCACTTATGGTGTAGCTTTGAACGCACACATAATAACTGGAAAGTAACTGCTGCGCCCATGAACTTAATCATAAAATACGTGGTCATAATCGTGATGGTTTTGCTATTTATAAGTATGCGCGCATTTATTTATTATTATCAAAAATTAAATTGAAGTTATGTATCTCGAGCATGTATGTATGTATGTATACATAATATGTATTACAAATATATATATATATATATATATAATATATATCAGGATTGGCAGTTTTTTCGGTTTTTTCGTTAAAAACCATTAAACCCGGTTTATGGGGTTTTTATCAATTTTTTTGGGTTTTTTGGGTTTTTTGGGTTTTTTCAAAAATATAATATTTAAATGAAATATTATATTTTTTTCCTTACTATATTTTTGCCTACAAATATATAAGAATTTAAAAAAAAATTTTAAAATATATAATTTTTTAAATTCATATTTTAAATACATTCACACCGAAAAAATCGGCAGATTTTTCACAGATATACGCAGTATCAAATCGTCGAGAAATCGTCAAATATTTAGAGAAAACTCAAAATGATGGATAGTGATATCGTCACGATATCGGTGATATATCGGAGCTCAGAGAGAGAGAAAATCTGTTAAAAATCGGTACAATATCGGTGAAAAATCAGCCTACTTTTTCTGTGACAGGGGCTTAAAAATCAAAGATTATTTACAAAAAAATTAAAATCATCAAAGAGAAACTATTATAATAATAGCTTATTGATAATATTATCATATAATTAATAATAAAAAAATATATTGTTCTATTATGATAAATATTATGATAAATGTTATTAATTAAATAATCTTTTATCATAAATAGAGTTATATGAAAATATATATAAATAATATTTATAAAAACTCTTATTAAAAGATTATTAATTTTATTAAATATTTTATATTTACATATATTAATATAATTATAAGATTTTTTTTATTTTAACAAGGATTTTGAAATACTTCCTGATTAACTTTGCAAATTATTTAGGTAAATAAAATTATATAAGCAACAATTTAATATCAAAATATTAATTATTGTTATGAAAATATATTTATTATACTTATAATTATACTGAAAAAACCGAAAAAACCCAAAAAAAACGAAAATACCACGAACAAACCCAGTTGAAAAAACCAAATGAAAAAACCCAATCAACCCTGATATATATATATATATATTTACTTGTACTAGTGGTTGAACATAGGTGGTTGATCAAAAACGCACTCTAAGATATAATAAGTAAAGCGTGGACACTTGCACTAATTCGGTGTCGAGTGATAAAGAAAAAAACAACTTAGCGAGAGGAACGCTATCAACTGAAGGAGACTGAACGAGAGACGAAGGAAGGAGGAAGATTGTGATATTGTACGTTAGTTACCGGTACTGAATTAGTATAAATGTATAGTATGTATAGCATGTATAGAATTTTAACATAATTTTAAATATAATTTGACACATATTTATACACAATTTTTTTTCAGGTATTATTTAGTGCATAAATGTAATGCTTAAAAAATAAATAAATAAAATAATGTCATCGTATTTATAATTAATTAATTAAATAAAATTTAAATTTAAAGATTTGTGAACAAAATAAAATCCATGTAATTAGATTTTGAAAAATTGTAGAAATTGTAGACATAACATTGACATATAAATTATGTATTAAAAACTTATGTTTATAAAAATTATATAAACATAAAATATATATATAGATATTACACGGTTAGTGATTGATATTTATTGGATGTAAATATAGTAGGATATATAAGATATATAGTTTAATTAAAGCAGTATATTGTTTCTATGATATAATAAATAGAGAGTGGACACTTGCACTAATTCGGCTTAGGTATTTATAATATTGATATTGTGTATTCATGTACCTACGATAATATTTGTACAGTTCTTTTATATGAGAATTTCCAATAAAACCTATTGAAAAGTAAACACGCTTGAACCCCTTTATTGGCCACGTATAAATAAATAAATAAATGTAATAAAAATCTGGACGAAATTATAAATATAATATAAATAACTATTAAACGAAATATAAAATTCTAATAATATAAATATATATATATATATAATGAATAAATATATATTACTAGTAACTTGTAAATATCAATTACAATAAATAAATGAAAATAATATGTATGTAAATATAAATAATCTAATGTAAAAGTGAATAAGAAAAAATCAAACTGACAAAGGAAAATTTATAAAATTATAGCCTCTTTTTATATAGCCTGTGGTAGGGTTATAATATCACATGATAATATATATATATATATATATATATATATATACAAATGACTGTATAAATCAAATAAAAGTAAAAAATTCAGCTTTTAAATTTTTGAAATCGTGATTATATTATACATAAAACATTATATAACAATTTATACTAGTTAATTTATAATAGACATTTAGATTTCAAAATAAATAATGTATTAAATGGCATTCTATACAAGATGCCCTTTATGATATTTCTAAACTGATTTCAGTGATCATTTTTTTACAGTTACTAAAAAATATATCATCAATCAATACTACATAATAAAAAATTTTTTTTTCCTATTTTAACGAATTTATCCATTGCGATATCCCCTTAAGTAATAATACATTAACCATCACTATCCTGGTACTATAACTAGTGTATTACACTAGTTATAGAATAGTATATGTATACATATATACTATATCATATATATATACAATATATAATATAGTCTAATTATATATATACACAATATTGTATATATATATATATATATATAATCATAATTATCTGAAAATAAATGATCATGATAATACAGTATATAGGTAACCAGGGATATCGTGCATAGTGTTGATTTAATGTGTAAATTAAATGTGTACATTATACTATTTATAAACAAATATTTACATTAAAATGTATTATTATTTCAAACAAGATCATAAATCCGCATAAGGTCACTCTCCACAAAATAACTGGTTTCCAGTATAGTTAATTAATAAATAGATCATTAAAATTATGCCTAAAATATCAGTTTATTGTTTAGTTTAGATATTAGGTAGTTTAAATACATGATCTTATAGATTATATTTCATAATGAAATTTAATTAAAAAATTCAATAATTAACCAAAACATCACTTATTGATAAATATATTATTATTATTATAATATATAATAATTATAATCAATTAAACAACTATTTTTTGATTGAAATTATTATTATGTTCACTATTATAAAAAGTAATCTATTAGAATAACACATTTAATAACGCTAACTCTATTTTATATTGTGTTTTTTTATGAAACATTGGCTAATGTTTTTGTGTTAAGGGTCCCTTAAGGGGCCCTTAATGAAGGTATGGACCATACCGTATGTTACATATCAGGGAAAGGGATATACTTATAGTGAGAGGCAAGTATTGCCAGTGTTCTTATTCTTGGAACAAATACGATCACTAAGGCATTGGACCTGACGCACCCTTATCCCCGAAGTTGATACACCATCTATCCTCATTATTTACAATTATTGTTGGCTATACTGGATATGAATTTAATAATTTAATATCTCTGATTTTGTTTAAATGTATTATTTTCTATTACAATTTTTAATAGAAAACTAAATAATTTATTTTGTATTGATAATATTGTTCGTATACTAAATTTAAATCTTATACTAAAATAACTACTACTTAAATCTGTATACTAATTTTATTTTAATTTTACTTTACTATACTTTTCCCTTCATAAATGTTCTTTAGGAAAGTGAAACGTGTAAACGACTATATAAGCATTGTGCTTTTTCGTTTACTATGGTCATGCCTAAATTCTGATATTATTATTATTATCATAATTATCATGATAATAAGTATGTGTTTGATTCATTTTCATGTATAATTAATATTTAAAGATAATTGAATTATTATTATTATAATTATATATAATATATATTTAATATATATATTGAATATTATATAATATATACTATATAATATAGTTACTATAATTATTATAATAGTATAATAGTATAAAATATAATATAATAAACTATTTGATCAGTGTATTAAAATATTATATATTCAATGATTAGTAAGAATTCTAATAATGATAATAATTATATTAATTAATAATTAAATATATATAATCGGATTAGATTCTAATCCTTTGGATTGGTTTCAATTTTTTAATTTTAAATTCAATTATAATATTAATATAACAAAAATGAAATTACGTTACGAAGATTATTGTAATAATAGTAGATAATAACGTTAATCCATCATGATGGGGAAATGGGTTATCTTTAAGCGTTGCTTTTTCGGTAGCTATTTCGCACTCTTGGTCATAATTAATATTATAAGAAAGTGTCACTACTTTTATATTACTCTTAAATTGTAATTCATGGCGTTTCAAATAATCTAATGTTCTCCTTAAAGGGGCTCTTCCTTTCATAAATGGCATATTTAAAGATATTTAATTACTAAGTAAATTGAATTACAGCAATTTCTTATTATATAGATTATCTAATATTATTAATAATTTTTTGACTTTGAATATTTTAAATTTATTTCAAAGATAGTAAGATAAAATAATAATAATAAAAATAGTTACATCTAGCATCATGCTAGGATCTATAATATATATTCCCTCAGTATATATTCTATATGATTAGTATCCAACTACAATTTGCTAGAAAACCCCTGCTAGAAAACCTCTTAAATTATAGGAGTATCCCACTACAAGTATTACCGGAAAAATAATAAAATAGTTTAATTTTAAAACGATTATCTATCAAGTTAACTACAATTTTAGTGTGGAACCTATTTACTTTCCGGCTACTTGCCTGAAATATAAAAACTTTATAGCTGGTATCACAAATTGATAGAAAATAATTTAAAGTTACAATATTTCAAATTTCCGGAAAATCTTGTAATGGCATACCCCCTTTATATCAGCAATTTCCGGACATTATTTCCGGAAATACTGGTAGTATTATATATATATATATATATATATATAAATATAATATTATATATCGATATACTGAATTTAATCACCATTTTGATGTGATAAAATTGTTAAATATAAATTTTATGTTATTTTTTTTATTTTAAATATGACGAATAGCGAAGTAATTTTTATATGTATATAATCACATATATATATATTTAGTTAAGTTCTTATTATTTTAACCTAATTAAATATCTGTGTATACACATATTATAGGTAAATACCTATATATATATATACTTTATGAATAACATGACTTAAATCATGGATATCTACCTGCGTAAATGCGTAGCGTCCCTTTGCTTTCAAGATGAATACATAGTTGCTGAAGGCATCTCATAGTTTTTCCTGTATCTCTATATTTAATAGTGGCTCACCGCACTGTTCCCATATAACATCAAACAATCTTTTTAGCGGGAGTCCTCTTGGTCCATTTTTTGTATATAATCTATATATAATAAATATTATAACGTATTAAGGCCTTAAGGTACTTAAGAGCATTACAGTTAAAGTATTGTGTTAAACTTGTGTTAAATTATAATCTACATATAACCATGGCCTCCTTTAGCTTCAGGCCGTGAGGCAGGTTTTCGCGAAATAATTTAGAAGGGACCCTTTTTAATGACTTTTTCCATAAATTTATGATTGAATAAATTAAAGAAAAATACACTAATTAATATCTGATAAAGATTATTTTATAATATTAACTATTAATTCATTAAATTAACATATTATATCACATCGTTTTACATGTATTTGTTTAATAAAATAAAAATTAAATAGTATAATCTTTGTTAAATATTGTCAAATCTTTGATAATTATATTTAAAATTTAAATATTTTATCTAGTTAAAGTTATTTAATTACACTTTTAGGAAAGTAAATGTATATATATATGTATAGTATATACATTTAATAATTAATATTTATTAATTGATTATGGTATGCATTCTTAATTAATCATATTATATATTTAATTCGACGTTTTAAAAATAATTTTAAATTGTAATTTTGTTTAATATAATTTATAATTATTATAACGTATTATAATAATACGTTTATCTAGTTAAAGTTATTTAAATACACTTTTAGATAAGTAAAATTATATATATATGTATAGTATATACATTTAATAATTAATATTTATCAATGGATTATTGTACGCATACTTAATTAATCATATTATATATTTAATTCGATGTTTTTAAAATAATTTTAAATTGTAATTTTTTTTAATATAATTTATAATACGTTTATCTAGTTAAAGTTATTTAAATACACTTTTAGATAAGTCAATTTATATATATGTATAGTATATACATTTAATAATTAATAGTTATCAATGGATTATGGTATGCATGCTTAATTAATCATATTATATATTTAATTCAATGTTTTTAAAATATAATATATAATATTTTTAATAAATGGTGTTTAAAATGGATTGTACGGACGGTAGGCAAAAATTAAATAATTATAAATAACAAAGTTCACGCGCGAATAAATTATTTGTAGTTACTAATAACTGTGTATAGGCTCACTTTAGGATATAATCATTATAATAATGCAGCTAACAAAACAGAATAATAAAAATAAACCAAATAAATCAAACAACCCAACAAAATCAATACGAAAATATTAATTAATTAATTAATACGAATGGTGTATACGTATATTTTTATAAGGGCATTATTCTATATATATATTATATTTTTATCATTTAGATTTTATTTTCGTGTGCACTAGAGTGTATAATGAATTCGGGTAATGCATGACATGCATTGCAGACGTGCAATGCACGTCTTGCCCGAAATTTGCTATTTATAGTTATTTAATTTTTGCCTATCGTCCGTATTCCTCTTTAAAATTACTTTAATATATTTGTATATTATATTTATTAAATTTATAGATACAATTATTATAGTATGTATATTTAATATATCATATTATATATTTAATGCAGTGTTTTTAAGATAATATTTATAATTATAGAATTCCATTTAAAAAAATATAAAGTCGTTATTATAATATTTATAATTTTAGTATTTTCAAATTTGTGGATACTATATTAATAAAATTCCTATCCAAATATTAATTATTATTTAATTTTAAATAATGTAATTTAATATAAAGTAATTAATACAAAGTATTAACAAAGCCAGGGTTTTGGTATTAATAATAATTTTAAATGTAATAGTAAATATAATATATAATAAAATAATAACAATAATATTAAAATTTAGCAAGTTTATATATATTTTTTTTGTTCACATCTGATTTTAATTTTCTATAATTGTTTAATAATATATTGATATTTACTGATAATCCTTTTTTTATCATAGAATAAGTATCGCTATGACAATATGTGCAGATTTCATAAATTTCCATTAATTCGTCATCATTTTTACTAATATATTCTATACTAATTGCTAATATTACATTCTTTTCATATGTACATTTAGTAAAGTTAATTTCATATTTAGATACGCATAAATTAAATATATCATAAACAATTTGTATAACTTTAAATATAATATTAGATGGATATAATAATCCCCCACGATTAAGGTCGTCAATATATTTTAAAAATTCTTTATAAATTTCTAGCTGAATAGTATCTTCACTTATTACAAATGCTTTACATTCTTCACATTTATTCTTAGCAACATAACCATATATATAGCATAGTACCGCCATATCGTCATTAGTATTTAACATGATATCGTCATAATCAAAATCCTATAAATAATTAAATTTTATTTTTTAAACAATAGATTATATGTATTTAATATGGTTCGATCAGCCATATTATATTGTAATTGACCTTAGCAAAGTTTTCATCATACTTGGATTGTTCTGTACTAAACTGACAACATATTATACTGGAACATGATACTACGGTGTACTGGAACGTGCCAATATGTTATGCTGGTACTGGAATGTGACATTACGTTATACCGGAACTTGAAATTATGGTGTATTGTAACGTGACAACATATTATACTGGAACATGATACTACGGTGCACTGGAACGTGAAAACACATTATGCTGGTACTAGAACGTGACATTACGTTATACTGTAACTTGAAATTATGGTGTATTGTAACGTGACAACATATTATGCTGGAACATGATAGTACGGTGCACTGGAACGTGAAAACACATTATGCTGGTACTGGAACATGATATCACGTTATGCTGGAACTTGTAATTATGGTGTATTGTAACGTGACAACACATTATGCTGGAACTTATAAGTACGGTGTACTGGAACGTGAAAACACATTATGCTTGTACTGGAACATGGTATCACGTTATGCTGGAACTTGTAATTATGGTGTATTGTAACGTGACAACATATTATATTGGAACATGATACTACGGTGTACTGGAACGTGACAATATGTTATGCTGGTACTGGAATGTGACATTACGTTATACTGGAACTTGAAATTATGGTGTATTGTAACGTGACAACATATTATGCTGGAACATGATAGTACGGTGCACTGGAACGTGAAAACACATTATGCTGGTAATGGAACATGACATCAAGTTATGCTGGAACTTGTAATTATGGTGTATTGTAACGTGACAACACATTATGCTGGAACTTATAAGTACGGTGTACTGGAACGTGAAAACACATTATGCTGGTACTGGAACATGGTATCACGTTATGCTGGAACTTGTAATTATGGTGTATTGTAACGTGACAAAATATTATGCTGGAACTTATAGTATAGAATATATTAGTAAAAATGATGACGAATTAATGGAAATTTATGAAATCTGCACATATTGTCATAGCGATAATTATTCTATGATAAAAAAAGGATTATCAGTATTTATCAATATATTATTAAACAATTATAGAAAATTAAAATCAGATGTGAACAAAAAAAATATATATAAACTTGCTAAATTATAATATTATTGTTATTATTTTATTATATATTATATTTACTATTAAATTTAAAATTATTATTAATACCAAAACCCTGGCTTTGTTAATATAATGTATTTATTACTTTATATTAAATTACATTATTTATAATTAAATAATAATTAATATTTGGATATATGAATTTTATTAATATAGTATCCACAAATTTGATAATACTAAAATTATAAATATTATAATAACGACTTTATATTTTTTTGAATGGAATTCTATAATTATAAATATTATCTTAAAAACACTGAATTAAATATATAATATGATATATTAAATATACATACTATAATAATTGTATCTATAAATTTAATAAATATAATATCCAAATATATTAAAGTAATTTTAAACACCATTTATTAAAAATATTATATATTATATTTTAAAAACATTGAATTAAATATATAATATGATTAATTAAGTATGCATACCATAATCCATTGATAACTATTAATTATTAAATGTATATACTATACATATATATAAATGTGGTATCTAAAAGTGTATTTAAATAACTTTAACTAGATAAACGTATTATAAATTATATTAAAAAAATTACAATTTAAAATTATTTTAAAAACATTGAATTAAATATATAATATGATTAATTAAGTATGCATACCATAATCCATTGATAACTATTAATTATTAAATGTATATACTATACATATATATAAATTTACTTATCTAAAAGTGTATTTAAATAACTTTAACTAGATAAACGTATTATAAATTATATTAAAAAATATTACAATTTAAATTTTTTTTAAAAACATCGAATTTAATATATAATATGATTAATTAAGTATACAGACCATAGTCCATTGATAAATATTAATTATTAAATGTATATACTATACATATATATACATTTACTTTCCTAAAAGTGTAATTAAATAACTTTAACTAGATAAAATATTTAAATTTTAAATATAATTATCAAGGATTTGACAATATTTAACAAAGATTATACTATTTAATTTTTATTTTATTAAACAAATACATGTAAAACGATGTGATATAATATGTTAATTTAATGAATTAATAGTTAATATTATAAAATAATCTTTATCAGATATTAATTAGTTTATTTTTCTTTAATTTATTCAATCATAAATTTATGGAAAAAGTCATTAAAAAGCGTCCCTTCTAAATTAAAATTGAACAAAATAAAAAGTCTGCCTCACGGCCTGAAGCTAAAGGAGGCCATGATATAACCTACATATTTTATACATTATTGTAATGTATATTACACATATTTATAAAAATAATTATTATTTATAATATTATTATATTGTGGAAGAAGTTTCTATAAAAACTGAGATATTCGTTAGATATTTATTGACGTAGTAGTTTAGTTCGGGTTTAGTTTAGCTGAGAGAGTGATTTTTTTTGTGACGAAGTGTTTTAGGACAAATTATCTAGTATTCAACATTTATGGAGCGTGATATTATTGTCTTTAAATTTGAACTAATTATTTATTACTTTTATAATTATATATATATTTCCGATTAACTTATTAGCTTTAAAATGATAAAACGAGATATACTCTTTTATGCAACTATTGCAACTGCTATAGGAGCTATTGCTACAGCAGTATATCGAAGAAATGTATTTAATAAGAATAAGGATAGTAAAAAAGGTATTATAATTGATGCATATAAATCTGAAATAAAAAAATCTCCTTTGAAGAAAAATTCAAACCAAGGAGGGCATGGTGATAATAAGGTAATAAAGGAGGAACATCATGAAGTGGTTCAAATACCGTGTGAAGCTAATCATTCTACGATAACGGCGAAAGAATTAAATGTATCGGAATATACGGAATACGATAGCGAAGATAGTGGTACACTCTACATGCTAGGACCCCGTGCTGCGGCCGATAAATTATATCACAAAATTAATAATGCATCAAGTATTAACTCCTCATACCTAACCGATATAAGTAATGATACTATTAATATTTCTAGTAGAAGTTTAAATGTTAACGACAATCTATCAAACACAACCGTTGTGACACCAGATACCTGCGATAATTATCTTGATGAAGGTATATTTAATATAATAAAATATTATATATAGTTTATATATAATATACCATATTATATATATAATATATACTATTATAGTAACTATATAGTAACTATATAATTATTATATATATAATATATATATATATATATATATATATATATATATATATATAGTATATATATTATATATATATTATATATATATATATATATAGTAACTATATAATTATTATAATAGTAATTATGAATGAATGCATTCAGTTTATAGAAAAAGTCTAAGGAGGATCAGTGAAAGCGATCAGATTTCTTGATTCTAAACCTCCTAAATGTATTTACGCTGAATACTGACATCGGCACCCAATAAGTCACGTGTCAAACCAAGACTTCAATTATACATTTCGCTGTTGGCGTTATATTTATCATTAAAGTATTCACCTAGTAGAAAATTTTTGTTTTATATATACATACATATCATCATTATTATGATAATACCGTATATTTATATATTAATATATTATATAAGCTGTATACGCATTATTTACTTCAACTCTCGGTTAGTCACGTGACATAATGGGGGGCCGATGTCAGTCTAAATCGTATTTACAACGTCATATCATCATTTCCATTCTAATAAAATAATAAAATAATGTAAAAAAACAATGTAATGATTATAAAAAATCATAGGTTAATCACAATCGAAAATAATAAAAATTTAAAATTAGAATCAAAGATAAAATTACATTTATATATATATATATATATATATATATATATATATTCAGTAATGGGCAAGATCGTGATCGGCGATCTAGATTGGGATCGGGTAATGAATGGAGGATCGGGAAATGGATCGCATAAGAGTATAAATAGAGGATCGGTATCGGGATCGCCGATACAGAAGAAAAGGATCGGTGTCTTTGTGTGATCGGTGATCGGATCATTGTATATATAATACTCTAATATTAATATATTAATAACATTTTATTATTACATTTAAATTATATTTTATTGATTATTATTTTGTTTATTTATATTTGATAACATTATTATATTTATAATATATATGATTTTATATGATTATGAATACATTGTACGTCGTACAATAAGTAGATATTTGTATCCAATTCAATGTATTTATATAAATATATTATATATTAATTCACTATATCATATAAACCAGCTATTCTTAACCTTTTTTTTAAATCACCCCCTTAACCTAGTTTTTACATAATAGCCCCCTATAAATAAATTAAAATAAATAATAATTGAAACAGCTATTATATTAATGTGATCCTTGTGGTTGATAATTCTTTATTAGTTCTTCTATGTTTGGTTCTTTCGATGTCAATAGTAATGTTAAATCTCCATTTCCCACGAAATCAAGCCTATTCTTATATATTGTTAAAATTTGTATAACATAACTGAACCCCGTAAAATTAAATATATACATATATTATAATATATAATAATATATAATAATAACATTTTTCAACTAACTATGATATTGGAAAAGCCAACAATAATAATTTAATTAATTTCCATATATTTTCATATTTTTCATTAATATTTAACCATCATTTTTTATATCCTTTATTTTTGAACAATATTTTAAGTTCAGAGTCATTCTGTATATCTATAATATCTTCTTGAATTGAATGATCTATTTCTAATATATTGCAGTTAAATGATAAAATCTGGAATATTTAATGAAAATAGGTCATCAAAACGACAATCTATATTTCTAATTAAATTATTAATATGTGAAATATAGCGCATTTTTTCATCCAGAGAAAGTTCTTTTTCGAAAGTTTTCAATCTCATAAAATTGCAATATTCACCCTTTTCTATATTGTTTACATATCATTTTAATTATAATAATCATAAAATACACCTATATACACCAATACACATATATCTTTTTATAAGAAGATTCTCGAGCATACGCTTTCACTATCTTGTTATAATAATTTCTGCTATATAGAAATTTATTTTTTATATAATTTATTATAAAATTTATAGTTTTTATTTTTATTTTCTAATAACCTATCAACTCTAAATGCCCCCAACATTTACTAATCGCCCCATTGGGGGCGATAATGCCCCCGTTAAGAATCGCTGATATAGACTATATGATACATTCAATACATGCATTTAATTCAATAGACTTATTATTGAAATATAATACAAAATAATAATAAATATTATTTACAATTATTAACAATTTATAATAAATATTATATTTACATATGTATTGTTTAGAATAATGAAATAAAATCGTATTAATTAAATATTTAAATAATATCGGGATTAGGATCGGGTAAACAACTTAGGATAGGAAAACGATCGGGTAACGAATGGAGGATCGGTAAATGGATCTCATAAGAGAATAAATAGAGGATCGCTATCGGGATTGCTGATCCATAAAAATAGGATCGGTACCCATCACAGTATATATTATATATATATATATATATATAAAATTTATATTATAAATCTAATCAACAAATCATTATTTTATTAAAATATTATATTGTAATAAAATAATCATATTCAATATCATATTCAATATTATATTATCATATTATGATAATTATAATGATTATAATTGTCAATGATTGAATATGAATTAATAATAATATATAAGTATTACCATTATGATTTATATAGAATCTATATAACTTGCATATCTAGCAACTTGCTATATCAATATATCATAACAGTACACTCCGCAGTATGCTATTATAGAATTGCTATAAGTATATTCTTATGTTATAATGTCTATTTTTATGACTGTTACCTGATAATGGAATATTGTTTCCCCATTATACTTGAACCATGTATATATTTCTGTATCAATGTCAACATTTACTGCGTTTCTTATATTCTTTCGTTTATTGTTGTGAATATTAATTTTCCTGTAAAACCATCTTTAGTTTTTATCCATCCATATAATATCGAAAGTCAAATATTATATTAATTCATAATAATTTGTTTCTTTTCTCCATTTTCAATTCTTTTTAGCTAAATATTTATTTTGTCTTTTAGACTTGATTTATTTATCTTGTCTTTATTTTGTCTTTTTCTTATTCTCATGTTTATAAAAATGAATGATGATACAATTAATAATGATTTTAAATATTTAAAATATCTTAAATATCTTTTTTCATTTGTTTATAATTTCGTTTGAAACTTGATTGTAATTCAACTCAATGGTGCCGAATACGCGCCACGCATTTACTTCAAATCAATAGATATCTTAATTAGACACATTTCAGAATATTGAACTACACAATCTGAAGCCTAATATATTAATTATTTGTATAAATAGATATTTAAATTATTCACATTACAATTTGATACTACCTATTGTATTAACATAGTAATGCTATTCATAACTATAAAATACATTATTCAAAGTAGTTTTTATAAAAAGTCTGACTTATCTAGTATAAAAATCATAAAATTGACTATAATATGTGTCTGACTTATCCAATTCAACTTATCCGTCTTATCCGATATATTTAACATAGAACTAAATATAAATCCAACCAAACTAATTAAATTTGTCCGACTTATCCATAGTCCGACTTACAGAGAGTTGACTCTATATTTGCTTTTATAGGCTTACTTCAGATGTAATGGAGCTAAAAAAAAAAACTAAAAAATAGAAATATCTCAACTAAATCCAACCAAACTAAAACAGTGAAAAAAACTAAAAATATTATTGACAACATACACACACACACACATATGTATATATGGCAGGGTTGGATTAAAATTGGATTCATTTTTGTACATTGTTTGCTACAATGATAGATGTTATCATAATGATGATTGTTGTCTAGTCTAAGAAATTATTAAAGCCAGCACGTTATTGCATACTAATTAGTTTATACATTAATGTTAAGTAAATAAGCCGGAATTACGCGAAGTTCACAACCGAATAACTATTATAGAGTCAAGCATTACCTCTGCAATAATCACTAAGGGTACCGACATCTTTGCCGTATAGACACTGTCCGTATGAACATGTAGACAGTCTACAGGGTAATGAGTGATCTCATGCGAAGTGGTGATTTCATGTGTAGTGTGAAAATAATATTATGAGTAATATATTATAAAGTAATATTCTGCTATTTATAAATAATTATTTATATTAATATGTATTATTATTACGCACGAGAGCACCCATTTTCACGTGATAATTTCGCACGCAATCACTGGTATACATGAGTAAGTATGTGATATAGTTGCATATGGACGGTTGGATAGTCTATAGTTGTGTCTAAGCGATGTATCACCTGACAGTGATACGTGTATTGTGCACAGTCTAGATAGTGCTAAGCGAGTTACACTGAATAACGTCACTACAGATATCTCCTCGTATTTCACGATTATTCATGATTAAATCTATAATAAATTATCAACTCCATGTATCCACTATGAAATCCAGTTGAAAATATTTATAAAATACTCTATTTAGAAATTTATAAACATTTATACACATAGACATTGTCTATTAGACACATAAATGGACCGTCCAATTGTCCACATTAGGAAAAGCGTACAACTAGATGTCCTGTATCACATCCTAACAACAGTCCCCATACACACACACACTATACCAACCTTTCTACCATATTATATACATTGTTTTAATACTCCTGATTGTGTACAATACCTGGATATTTATGTTAAAATACAATACCTGAATATTTAAGTATAAATACATTACCTGGATATGTATGTATAAATAAAATATGTGGATATTTAAGTATAAATAAAATACCTGTATATTTAAGTATAAATACAAGCCAGAATATCTCTACCACCAGACAGTGTGAAACGAGCACTGTTCGCCTGCATGGATAACACATTAGACGTAGGGACAGCGGGCATAATCAACACAATTCTGACCGGTCGCCGTGGATACGACTCCGCCATTATCAACATGACCATTGTATCGCTCGCTAATAATGCCCTTAATCAGAAAACACAGGTTACACTCTTCACTTTCATTCTTATATTCTTATTATGCATTCAATAAGTCTGAATAGTATTCATTATATTAATTAGACATTTTGTTTGTTTATAATAAAATAAATATTTATGTAATTAAGTAATATATATATATATATATATATATATATATATTTACAAGTCTACATACTATTAGTAAATACTAATAACAATAATAATAATTAATGTTTAGTAGAAATTATTTTTGTTTGTAATACAATAAATATGAATACAAATTTTCTGGATGTTTCATGTTCTATAGGACTTACTTCAAATAATGCCTAATCTTTTCTATTGTTATCGCTCAGTCATAGTAACATCAATGATACAAATGAGAAGTATTGTTAATATTATTTTATTATGAAATAAGTAATTAGTGTTTAATAAAAAAATCATTATATAATATAAGCTTAATTTTCTACACAACCTATTATTTTGCATAAATCAATCTTACTTTATATATAATATAATTATCATTTCTTTAACACCATATTATATACATTTATTCTAGGCATGACTCTCACCTCCAGTATGCACCTATCTAAAAGTAATTCTAACATAGCCTGGGTGTCTAATAGACACTGTCTATCTATTATCTATTATCTAAACTATTATTACAATAATCTGTATCCTTACCTTATATGCATACAAACACCTGGTATTTATTACATATTCAAATGTATAAACAATATTTATAATAATATACCCATTCGATTAAATTTGTACTTTTATTTACTTTTAATAATTGTTTTATAATATTTCTAGTAGGATGAGTAATACTCATTGAGTATACATTGTTAATTATGGAATATTGTATAGAAAATATATATTTGTTATTAAAAATGATATTATACAAAAAAATCAGTACATATAATATGTTATCTTTAAAATATATGGATTTTTATTTATGATATATGGCTTGATGAATACATTGTTAATTATAGAATATTGTATAGAAAATATATATTTGTTATTAAAAATGATATTATACAAAAAAATCAGTACATATAATATGTTATCTTTAAAATATATGGATTTTTATTTATGTTATATGGCTTGATGAATAAAAGTAACTACAAGTACAATAAATATGCATTTATAAATATAATATTTAAAATGATTTATAATTTTTTATTAAACTGATATTACCTCTCTTTTGTTTTAACTTATTTTTTTAATCTTTGAATTTCCATAACTTTTTATCCACTTGATAAATTTATATGAAACTTTCAGATCACAATCCTAATAAATATCTCTTTGTATAAATTTAATTACTATGAATTCCTAGAAATTACTGGAAATTCTGTTATTTTAAAATTATTATTTTGTAGGTCATTCTCATCATCTTATAATTATCATATAATTATATAGTTTAATATATATATATATATATATATATATATATATATTTATATATATATATATATATATATATATATATATATATATCTATCTAAATGAAATTAATAAGTCTTAACAACATGTAATCATTCTCTTATTTATTTCAGAAGTTATCATACTTTTAGTAAACACAAAATCTCCTACTATGTTCACTATGTATGGCGGACTTTCATTGAAATATACTTTTGAGAAATATTACTAATAAATTGATATATAAGAACATAGTTAAAATAAGATTCTAATATTACAACAAATATATAGAAATACAATATATATATTTATATATATATATTATTTATATATGTATATGAATATATAAAAAATTCTATTATCTGTAAATTTACTTTGACTTTTATAAATTATATTAACTTTAAATCCGAACATAAATTAACATTCTTCATTAAGACTGGCTCATTAAACATCCGCTTTTGACCACTAGGATCTGATGAGGACTTCAGGTATATTGGAGCAACTCTGTGACATGCTCATCGTTACCAAGGAGCACAACGTTTCCTGTTTATATGCCATCAACAACATCCTGTTGAGCAAGAACAACCTTGAACTCTATAACTGGGTAAACTGTTAAGCATACTTCCTGTTTAGTCATGTTATTTGTAATCAATATTAATACATGCATATAGAATGATTTATTTATTTAATAGTAATATTGTATTAATATATTAATCTATTCATTCTGAGAATATTTGTATAAAGCAGTTTAATCTATCATGGTATTATAAATATATTATGATTTATTTACACTATATCTAATAATATAATTATATATATAATACAAAACTAGATAAGTAAACACTATTTTAATATAATAGTATGATTGTATACCAGTATTCTCCTGCAGTTTACAATTTAGTTATTTATTTTTAAAATACCTGTGTAAAATATAAATCTATATTATCCAGGCGCTATATTATCCAGGTGCCTAGTTAGACAATGTCAAATGTTATAGTATTACAATTGTTAAATATTACTGTATTAATTAAATAAAATCAACATGTATATATAATTTATATAATTTGAGTTGTTTGTTATTATATAATCTGAACCTGAATTTTTAATATCTTTAGGAATAGCACTTAAAACGCTCAATGTAATTAGATACAATTCACAAGCATTGTTGTATCTTATTACATTGAGTACCAGAAAGTTGGGACCAAGTAAATCTGTTCAGACCACTTTTTAAAAACATATATGTAGTAACACGTAAAACATAAAAAAATAAGTAGTCCGAGTTTACTGGTACTCATTAAGTTTAGTATGTAAGAACTATTTACTAAATGACGTTAACAAATTCTGGCACGGAAATGTATGCTAAGCGTATATCTACGGGATGTTTCTAGAATATATACGCCATGTGTTCATAAGTTACGCATAACTAATTAATCGATACAACTCTATCCACTAATCAGAGGGCTCTGATAATCTACATAAGGGAGGCGATCAACGAATACGTGCAATCTGATTGGCCGAGTGTAGGACACGCCTACGACACCACTCGAGTAGGTCTGCTCATCCTCACCAACCTCACACTATCCAATAGGTTCACCGATGACCTTCAACCTTTCTTTGACGTCGATTACATCCTGTTACGTGATAGTCGTTAGTACATTCTCTCTCTCTCTCTCTCTCTCTCTCTCTCTCTCTTATGTTACCCTAGCGTTACTTTCAGTTACTAAAGTAAACATTACCATCTATATATTTCATTCTGTAGCCAGTTGTCATTATGTAATAGCTTACTAAGGGTGTGTTTTTGGTCAACCACTGATCCCATAACCACAGGTGTACGAGAAACTCGTATTCACTGCATGTAAAAATCCAACTGTTACAAACCACATCTGGTTGTGCTATTTATTCTTACCACCGCACTTGCCATCTGCGCCGCACTAGTGTAAAACTTTGAACCATAGATCTAGAGAGAACTTTCTCTAGCTTTATGCTTTGAACGCATAATAAGCATGAAATGAATCATAAAATACGTCACAATCGTGACGTTATTGCTATTTTTAGGTATGCGCGCATTTATTTATCAACAATTAAATTGAAGTTATGTATCTCAAGCGTGTATGTATGTATGCGTATATGTATGTATGTATGTATGTATGTGTGTATTTATTAGTGTTGGAAATTTTCAGATTTTTCACTCATTCGAAGGTTTCGAATATTAAATAAATACACTTCGAAGGTTTCAAATAGTAATATTTTTATTAAATTAAGTATTTGAAGGTTTCGAATAGTAAATAAATACACTTCGAAGGTTTCAAATAGTATTATTTTTATTAAATTAAGTATTCGAAGGTTTCGAATAGTAAATAAATACACTTCGAAGGATTCAAATAGTATTATTTGTATTAAATTAGGTATACAAAGTTTTCTAATAGTAAAATTATTCATTTCGAAGGTTTAAAATAGTAAATAAATACACTTTGAAGATTTTAAATAGTATTATTTGTATTAAATTAAGTATTCGAAGTTTTCTAATAGTTAAATTATTTATTTCGAAGGTTTAAAATAGAAAATAAATACACTTTGAAGGTTTTAAATAGTATTATTTGTATTAAATTAAGTATTCGAAGTTTTCAAATAGTTAATTTATTCATTTCTAAGGGGTAAAATAGTAAATAGATACACTTCAAAGGATTCAAATAGTATTATTTGTATTAAATTAAGTATAAAAAGTTTTCTAATAGTAAAATTATTCATTGCAAAGGTTTAAAATAGTAAATAAATACACTTTCAATGTTTTAAATAGTATTATTTGTATTAAATTAAGTATACAAAGTTTTCTAATAGTTCATTTATTCATTTCGAAGGTTTAAAATAGTAAATAAATACACTTTCAATGTTTCAAATAATAAATATATTTAAAAAGGGTTATGAATTTTGATTAATGATTATAATCATTGATAATTATAATTATCAATAAGTCTAATTTCTCTAGACATAATTTTAACTTTTTTTTATTAAAATATTTGAAGCCATATAAAATATTCTTCAGAATTTGAGAGCAAGGTTAAAAAGTTTAAAACTGAAGTAAATAGCCTAGGGTAATTAGTATTAAATTATTTTTTTATTGTATAATGAAATATATGTATTATATGCCTTTTAACGTTTTTTTCGAATAGTTAAATTAAACATTCTAAATTTTCGATTAATTAGATTTAGGTATTCAATATTTTCGAATAATTAGATTTAGGTATTCGACATTTTCGAATATCTGACAAATACGAAAATTTACTATTTGAAAGAATCGAATATTCAAATATTTGAATATTCGATTCGATATTCGAAACCGTTTCCAACACTAGTATTTATACATCATATATGTATATATATATAATAATAATATATATATATATAAATATATTATTATTATATATATATATATATATATATAATATATATATATATATATATATATATACATATATTATTATATATATATATATATATATATACATACATATACAAGTATGTATTACATTATATTTACTAGTACAAGTATGTATATATATATATATATATAAATAATGCATGTTATTTAATGTTATTTAAATACAAATATATCCATACATACATACTTGTATTAGTGATTGCACTAGTGGTTGCAGTTGTTGTTGTTGTTGGCGACAGGCGTTCACACGGGCTTGAGCCCGTGTGCAAACAGCTAGGACAGTCTTGGGTGAAGTGACCAAGACTGAGAGTTGAGGTGCCGCCCCCCTAAACACACGTATACGTTTCACGGCCGTCGCCGGGTATTCCTGGAGCCAGTGCTCGAGTGTCTCCGCTTCCATGTCACAATGGGGGCAGATTGGGGAGAAGTTTGTCTCTACTATGCTCCTGTAGGCAGCGAGTTTCCTGCAGTGGCCACTCCTCAGTTGCGCAATCAACACTGCGTCACCTCGAGAGAGGGGTTCTTGGTCGCGGGGACCATCAAATACTGCTTTCGTCCTTACGTGAGTCGTCGGAGGGTCCACTAATTCCCGCCCTATCAAAGCTTTAGCCGTCTTATAGGTCTTATAGCCTGCTGGTGAACTAGGTTGGGGGTAACGGTTGTTGCTGCTTCTCCTGCAGCTGCGTCTGCCCATTCGTTGCCGATCAACCCGCAATGTCCAGGGACCCACTGTAGGAGAATCCTCTTGTTCGATTGAGCTAAGTTGCTGCGGACTACCGCGAGACCCTTTCCATCACTCATACACGAGCTGTTGAGCGCAGACATCGCTGCTTGGCTATCCGAGCATATGACCGTGAAACCTCCGTCTCCTTGTTCCGCTAACCACTCCGTAGCTAGTTGGAGCACCATGACCTCCGTCTCGAATGACGAGGTTAACTTATTCCCTTTCCTTGAGGAGGAGTGAACGAGGGTTGGCTCTGAGGCCGGTCCCGTAGTCGCGATCGCCGCACTACCGCCATTTATTAGGCCACTTTCTGCTGATCCATCTGTATATATGGCATACTCGTAGATTCCGGCTTCTGCGATGGTGTTGATTGCGTCTGTCTGGAGTTCCTTGATGCTGTTTCGCTTGTTGGATCCACCTATGAGTGACAGTCGCACTGTCCACAAAGGGCTGGCGTTCCAGGACCATGGCGGCGGGTGCCACTTTACGAACATTTCGCGAGTGAGCTGGTCGAGGCCAAGCTTTGCCTCTTCCTCCTTACCCATGACACTGAAACAGTTTCTGTTTTTCCACCGGTGTGTCACCGGCGACTTAAACAGATTTCGTCTCGGGTTTGAGGAAGGTAGGCGTGCAGACTTCTCCCATGCTTTTACACAGTTCTTGCGAACTGTCGTCGCGAAAGAGGTTATACCGGCCTCCAGTCTCAGACACTCCAAGGGGGTATCCGACATCTGACCAGTCATCGCTCTCAGAACACGGTTTTGGGCCCGCTCCAGGATCTGCAAGTTAGATTTCGCTAGCCATGGCTGCCAGGCTGCCCCGCAATAATGAAGAACGCTGTGTACTGTCGCTGTATAAATCGTGCGCAGGTTTCTGCGACTCCATCCCCATTCCTTGGAAGCTAGTGTTGACAATATACGAACCCGCCCCAATGCTCTAGCCCTAACAACCTCTGCTTGTGGGCGAAACGTTAACGTGCGATCTAGCATGACACCTAAGAAAGTGGGGGTCCGGTTAAACGCAAAGGCGTGACCATTCAGCGTAATCGACGGGGTCCATTTGGCTTCAGCTGTATCTGTACTGAAGAATGACACTTCGCACTTGGCATGGTTGAGACTAAGCTTGTGCTCCGCACTCCATAGCCCAAACGTAACCACTGCCTTCTGCACCGCATACTGAGCCTTGAGTTTGTCCTTGTGTTGGGACCATACCGCGATGTCATCAGCGTACATACTCACGCAGGTGTCCAATGGGGCCGTCTTCCGGATTCCGTCAATATAGAAGAGGAAGAGGAGTGGCGATAGAACGGCCATAGTGTGTGGGACCCCTTTTTGGATCATGGGTTCGAATAGTCGTTCTCTCCAAACCGTGTCGTAGGCCTTGCTAAAATCAAGCAGGGCAAGTACTGTTCGCGAGGCCGGCTTGCTTTGGAATCCATCACTTATAGACTGTTATAACCGTAGCACCTGGTCCTCGCAAGACCGCATTGACCTGAACCCTACTTGATCCTCGCACCACCAACCGCTTCTTTCCGCTAGGTTCGACAGCCGGTTTGCTACCATCCTTTCCATCGTCTTGGCTACACATGAGTTGAGTGATATTTGACAGAAGGAGTCGATTTTGCATGCGGGCTTCCCTTTTTTGAGGAGGGGGATAATTATAGCTTCTCTCCACGAAGGTGGGCACGTGCCGCTGAACCATGAGTCATTGATAATTGCTAATAAGAATGATAGAGCCACCGGGCCTAGAGCGTTGATGAATCTTGGGGTTGCTTTTTATAACAACTGATAGTTCGTCGAGGTTGAAGGATTGGCAGCTTTCTTCTGCGACAGAGGGAGCGTTCAGTGTGCGGCGGATCGACTTCTTACTACGGAATGATTTAGGGATGTCCAGCCTACTTATGTCGGCGTACCTATGCATAAATGCGTTGGCTTTCGCTCGGCTGGACGTGTAGCATTTCCCATTGTGTAAGAGCGTCTCGTTCCTTATGCTACTAGCGCTTTTTCCGCTTAGTGACTTTATAGTGGCCCAGATTTTGTTGGGGTCATTGCTGAGAGATGAGTTTGCTATGAAGTCCTTCCATCTCTCTTCCTTACTGACGCTGATCATACTCTGGACCACTCTGCAAGCCGTTATCCATTCCTTTCGATTGTTCGCTATATTCCTCCTCAATCTGTTTCGTAGCCTGATGGCCTCGCGATATCTCTACTCAATCATTCTTTACCGTTCGTGGAAGCCTTCACCTTACCGATATGGTCTTTAGCTGCACGAAGCATGGCTTCGTTGAGGAATCGTATGCGTGTATCTACG
Organism: Osedax fenrisi; assembly: GCA_964019155.1. Classification (NCBI taxonomy): domain Eukaryota; kingdom Metazoa; phylum Annelida; class Polychaeta; order Sabellida; family Siboglinidae; genus Osedax; species Osedax fenrisi. The sequence goes on from OZ025241.1 coordinate 42,424,786, forward strand.
GTTGCCTCTACTAGGGAGCTGGGTGCATTGTTTACCATGTCTTCCACTTTATTGGAGAAGCCGGTAAAGTCTGCCTTTTTCCAATTCCACCGGAGTTCTGTGATTGGCGGTGGTTACAGGATGACGATCTGGCAATCTACTGACATAACGATAGGTAGGTGTTCAGACCCCATACAATCTGTGGTCGACCATTCTACTATGTCTAGCCAGCTATTGTGCACTAGTGTTACGTCGGGCGCACTGCTACCTCCCGAACCAGCGTTGGTCCGGGTGGCTGAGCCGTCATTCGCGACACCAAAATCAAAGTCGCATAACCAGTCTTCGAGTTTTGCGCCCATTGCATCCTCCGGTTGCCACCTATCCCATGTTGCCGAGTGTACATTCAGGTCGCCACCGATGATCACATTCTTTTCAGATGGAAGTTCGGATGTGCAGAATTCATTGCCGTGATTTAATCCTCTAGACGGCGGGCAGTATACATTCACGAGAGTCATGCGGTGCAGGTCTGATGCTTGGATATCTGTCATCAGTATCTCTAGCATTGAGTTGGGGACCCCATTAGAGTGATCGATGACGGTGAAGGGGATGTCTTCTTTAATAAAAGTAACAAGACCGCCTCCTCTACCCACCTCTCTATCCTTGCGGATGGTACTGTAGCCTTTCAGTTTCGGGTTTGTATCGGAGGAACGGAGTTTAGACTCTTGGATCAAGATGATGTCGATATCCAGTAGACGAGTCTTGAGTCCTCTAACTCGACCATCTTATTCTTGAGTTCATTTGCATTCCATTGCATTAACCGTAACCCTGCCCTTATCTTCCGGTACCGACTATTTGTCCTACCAATACGATGGCGTCGTTGCGACTACTACTAGGACGAGATTGGTCGCATTCGCTGCATGTCCATACGACACGACCTTGTGCTGTCCGACTCAACCCACTGCAGCGTTCTTGCTTATGTGAGGAGTCCCCGCAGCCAGAGCATGTGAGATGTGCCTGGCTGGTACGCAGCGACTTGGCGAAGCACGCTTTACAGCGAGGGCCTGGGTTTGATTCCACATCCCCGGCACAGGAGAGTAACAACCGGATCAATAGGGCCGAGGGCAATTGACCGGGCAGCAAAAACTTGACGCGTGTTGTGGGGGGGGGCAGTCCAAACCGAGCCTTGGGCCCGAGAGTGTCCTTGCCGTGAAGAACATCCTTTTCGCCATCGGGGTTGATGGACGCAGTGCACCACGTGAAGGCAGGATAAACGCACCGCTGTGGTTGCAGTTGCGCTAGTGGTTGACCAAAAACACTCGACATTTGTTTCTACTAACTGCGCACTACCTGTGTTTGACCAAAAACACACCCTAAGGTAATCCAGTAAACAACAACATACAAATATGAAAATAGTATGAACATAAAATTATGTACACATTATGAACATATTTTGACTATCATATTATGCATATACAAATATGAACATAATATGATCATATAATGTTATAAATGATTCGAATTATGAACATAATATGCACATTGATATTTACATTATATCTATATATTATTTATACTATATATTATATTTTGTCTATATAAGGCTAGCTAAGTAATTTTATATATATATATATATATATTGATTTTGTATCAGTTTTATTTTGGTGATACTATAGATCTATATTATATATTATATAACATATGTTATCCACCATGGTTGATGATATCATTTCTAGAAATATTCCCTATAAGAATGATCCCTAAATACATGTATGATCTTCATTATTTTAATATATATATATGGTATTTTTACATTTTTATAGTTATATATTAATATATAATGCTTTAATAAATTGTTTTTAAAAAAAAACATTTATTTATATGATAAATTTATCTATAAATATTCAATTTTTTTTTATTAATTTAGATTCAATAGATTCACCTAAATATATTAAAATAATAAATAATTAAATAATTGGTAATATTTATAAATAAATATTTTTATGAAAATTATATTTGTGTGATAACATATTAATATGAACATAGTATGTACATAATATGTTGTCAAATAAATATGCAGAATCATATAAATATGTTCATATTTGTATGTTGTTGTTGGAAACCTCCTTTCTATATAATACATCCTTGCTATGTTTTATCATTACAGAACTGGATACCATCATGGTTGGGGTCAAATAAAAATACAAATAAATTGTTCTTAAAGAATCAAATACAAATATTTATTAATTTTTTTATACAAATACAAATTCAAATATAAATACAAATATTAATACGTTAAATATTAAATTACATTTTTATTACATCTTACATACATTAGCTCTTCAAATCGCCTATTATATAAGTATTATTATTTAATAATTAACTAAATTATATTTCGAACGTTACTAATTAATATTCTCATAGTGTCACTACTAATTCTTTCTGAAATCTGATATCTATATAGCATAAATGATCTATGTTTGGAATCATTATTAATGACATTTTAGTAATGACTTATTAGTAAATATATATGCCTTTAATTATACATATTTCTATATGCATTCAATACAAACTAGGGACTATATATTTTGTTTATATATATATATGTATGTATGAATAATAGTAGTAGTAGTAGTAGTAGTAGTAGTAGTAGTAGTAGTAGTAGTCAGAGCTGGGCAGTATCACCGATACAGTATCTATTAAGGCAAAAAATCAGTATCGTAGATACATTTGTATTTGTATCTATTATAAAAAATATAAAAGTATTTGTAATCGTATCTATTAGTCATAAATAGTATCTAAATAGTATAATAGATAAATACATAAAATAATACATAAATAGTATCTAAGATACGTATCTACTAAGAAAATTATGTAAACAAATACATTTTATTAAATAATATATCATTTGGACATTTATATCAATATTTTATAATATCCTATTATAAATTAATTTTAATATATAAATTATAAATATATTTTTAATAAAATATCTTTTGTAAATATTGAAATTAATTCATTGTTAAAAATTATGATATACCAATTATAGTGATTAATTCTCAAAAACCATTATATACATTTATTGAAAACAACAACATTATTTTGATAATATATTTTATATACTAATTAATTTATAATTCAAAATTATATATGATATTGAAAGATAAAATCATTTTAATAGATAGGATTAATTCTAAATAATAATAATTAATAATATATTAATAATTAATTTTTTATATATTTGATAATTTACTATATTCGTGTTGAACATTCAAAAGTAAAGGTCGCTGATTATTTTTAGTTAAAAATAGTATATTATAATAATGTATATTTCTCTATAGTCTGTAAAGGCTCATAGTATAATTTCAATGAAATAAATACTGGTACACTAAAATATTCATTGTGGGCATCATTAAATGTCATTAAATGTCAATACATTTGTTCTATATCATCTATTGAAGAACACGATATAAGGTGTAAATGTTTAAGGGTGCAAGTTGACGTTAAAATATGTATAATATTTTTATTTTTTTATATATTTGTTATTACATATTATCCATGTTCAATATCTTATTTATCACATTGTAAAATATTTTGAATTATTTTTATCAAAGTATTTCTTTTACTAAGTATTTCTATCAATATAAAGTGTTTTACGAGGTCAATAGAATTAAAAATCATATGAAATTGACAAGACTATTTATTTTTAAAAAACTCTGAATGTCATTTTCTCAAGTTTTTACTTTTTTCACTTAGTAAGCATATGTAAATGCCTACTACTTCTTTGATTATTAATACTATTATCTTAAATTTTTACTGTATATAAATAACATGTAATACTTTATATTTTTAAAATAAATTATAATAAACTTCACATTTTTAATAAAAAAAAATATGTAAACTAATTTTTTTATATCATTTAAATAAATTATATTTATTAATACTTTATTTAATCAATACTTTTATGCAGTAGAATATTATCTATTGAATAACAAAAAAGTACTTCATTATTTTTATTAGTTTAGTATCCTTAGCATTTTATCTAGAACTAGAATTAACATGGTAAACCCCAACGCCAGCTTTCACCCTTAATTTATTCTATATCATCTATTGAAGAATACGTTATAAGGTGCTTTAACATGTAAATGTTTAAAATGTCCTTTTAATGTCCCTGCCAGTATTTCCGGAAATAATGTCCGGAAATATTTTTAGAAAGTGATTTTCTAGCAAGTTAACTACTATTGTAGTGGGATAGCCCCTTACCTTCAACCAAATTTCTGCAAATATAATAACTTTAAAGGGGGTATCCCACTACAACTTGCTAGAAAATCACTTTTTAGCAAACATTTCTGGACATTATTTACGTGTAATGTACGGCCTACATTGTACGTTGATATGTACTATCAAATTCGACATCGATGAATATATATATATATATTGTATATAATTATAATGTATTTGTATCTACTAAGAAAATTCTGTATTTGTAATTGTATCTACTATTATTTTTTTTAAGTAATTGTAGTAGTATCTATTATAAGAAAAAAGTGTGTAATTGTAATTGTATCTATTATAATTTGTTGTGTATCGTGCCCAGCTCTGATAGTAGAAGTAGTAGTAGTAGTAGTAGTAGTAGTAGTAGTAGTAGAAGTAGTAGTCTTAATTTATTTAGTCACAAAATCCAATTTTAAATAAATTGTTTAGAAGTGATATTTAGTTATGGGAATAAAATATAATAAAATAGTTATAAAATATAAAATAATAATAAGCATTAATTGTTTGGAAGAGTGTATTAAAGTGAAGCAGTTCATAATAGTACAGCAAGTTGTTCATTTTGTGAGTAGATGTTTGCCGCACGTGAGATTTGAGCTATTTGATTCACTATGTAATTTAATTTCAGTATATATTATTATAGTTATGTTATTATCATATTTCTTTGTTTTTGTTCTTTAATACTTATATATTTTTGTGTGGAATCCTTTCTCGAAAGCATATTGCTATTAAAGGGTTCCTTTTTTACTCATTATTTAACTATATTATATTGTATCCATATGCCATGTGTATTAATTATTAATTTTTGTATATTATACAAGTAAAATAAATATAATTCATTCATAATTCATTCAAGTTAGTGCACTTAGAGTAAGTATATTTGTAGAGTGATACTGATATACAATGTTAATCAAGCATATCAATATATATGTAGACATTATGAATACAGTTACCTCATGTAACGACCTCTACCTCTATCTTACAGCTCATCAATCTATTCGTGAACAGTCTGTCAAGGTCGGAAAGAATATCATTAATGGCAGTAAAGCATCATAATCACATCACATTCCTATCTCCCCAACCCTCTTTCCCTCTCACATACATTCACTATCTATTTCTCCCTCTTACCCTCTATCTCTAGAGCTCGCTTCCTCTTTCTCTATCCCTTTTTCCCTATCTCTCTTTCCCATCTTTTCCCCTTTACCACTCGCACACATTCTTGTTGTACTTATTTCTGCAGTGCTGTTGTGTGTATCAGACTATTGTTCATCTATATTCGTATTATTCACATCAATTGTAATCCTATATATTAAATTATTTATTCAGAAGTTTGTTTTTATTTGTTGATATAAAACTTATATTTTATAATATGAATAAAATATTGATTTTATAACACATAACATAATAATACATATAATATAATAATATTATATTATATTAGATAATATATAAAAACTTGACAATTAATTATATGATATATAAAATGGAGAATAACTAATACATGCTTGTATGTCTACACCATATTAGATTAATGATGTACATAATATTAATAATATTAATAACTATTGTATACAATATGGATAAAGTATGCTTTGAAACTATTTGAGTTACATTTTTATGATTAGATTATTTGTTATTTAAAGTAAGAACATTACGCCCCTTCTTTTTCAATGATAACTTATGAATGCTTATATTACAATGTTTATAATCCGAAATATAGTGTTAGTATTATATTTATGTATTCAATGATATATTACATATGCACAATATATCAAATTGTATTCCCATGCCATATGAAACAATCAATATGAATGTCCTCTCCGTGTTATTAAACTATCAGATATTAATAATTAATTTGTAAATAATGTATTTTTTATAATAAATTATTTATTAATTTAAAAAGAATTCCTAATTTATAACAAATTTGATTGCTACAATTAAATTTAAAATTAGATTCTTCTTATATATTCATGTTATATAATATATTATTCAGTATTCGATTAGATAGACCTCATAGGTATGTAAATTTGCTAGGGGAAAGTCTCCGATTACCGACCTCTAAATGATTATTTGTAATAACTTATTTAATATTAAATATATTTATGTGAAATTTTGTAAATAGGTTAATATGGCAATGAATAATGTGGCTATTTTTGATATATTTATATTTACAAGAATAAACAGGGGGTCGGTAATCGGATACCTGTTCCTAATACCGACCCCCTAAAATAATCATGGTATAAATAATTTTAGTATTATAATATCCAATCAACATAGTAGATATTCATAAATATAATTAATTATAACATGCACGTAATTATTTGTTATTGAATTTATATTTTAATAGTAATATTAAATTTAAATTTAAACTTTATAGTAATTATATTAAAATAGTGTATATTATTATTTAATATTTAGTTATTAATCAGTATGTATATAATAAACTGGAATCATGAATTCTAAATCTATATCAATGATACATAAATAACTTACAACATATTTTAAATTAAAATACGGATCTATTTTGATTGGATATTATAAATCACATGGGGGTCGGTATTAGGAAAATCATATGGGTTGTTATTATTAAGATATTTTAGTTAATAGGTATTCAAATTGAATTATTTTTATAATAGTTATAAAAATGTTATTGATATACAATATTATGCGCAGTACCTATTAAGTTTTCTTTTAATTAATAAAGTATTTACAATGATTTAAAAAAAGTTATTATTCAAATAATTAAAAGGTGAAAACAGAATATTACATTTTATCAAATAACAATTGTAGGATTGAATATTTTGTAAAACAATATACTTATTCATATTTATCATTAAATTGCTAATAGTTTATGTATATATAATTTTTTGATATCTCTTATAGTTACTGAGATACGAGAGGGGGTCGGTATTAGGAGACTTTCCCCTAATTGAATCTGTTATTAACTCTATAAATATAGGTGATATGAACTGATATGGTAGCTTAGTTATGTGTATGTACTTAATATTGGGAGTTGAACTATTAACGACCCCATTTCATAGCAATGCAGATAACATAGGAATACATTCTGATCTTAAACCTCTTTCACACCAAAAAAACATCACGATATTGTCACACTATTTATGGCTGCTTAAAATTATTCGCTTTAAACCATTTAACAGTTATCGGTCAAGTGAAAGATTTAAGATTTAAAAATATGTAATTTATATATAAACTGATGCATGAGACACACGTTGACCTGTCCACTCTATAAGCATAGCCATTTTTATATTAAAATATATTGGGATGTTTTTTGGTAGGAAATCAGCTTTAGTCATAAAAACATTAATTAATATCATAACAAATAATATGAATACATTGAAACTGACATTAATAGTTTATTAACTTTGCAAACAAAAATAGGTGAATTGTGCTATTTAGGATTTATTTTAAAGAGGAAATTACATTATAAAATGTAATCATATTATTTAGGGTTAAATGTATGATACTATTTTTAAACAATTTTAACATTTGTAGGTATGTCCTAATAATATTTGTATTTTAAAATAAAAAAGAAATAATATTATAAAATATAGAAATAAATAACGAACTTAATTATTAATACATTAATTATATAGAAATTAAATAAATTTATATGAAATTTTGATAGGCTATTATTTTTAAACAATTTTAACATTTGTAGGTATGTCCTAATAATATTTGTATTTTAAAATAAAAAAGAAATAATATTATAAAATATAGAAATAAATAACGAACTTAATTGTTAATACATTAATTATATAGAAATTAAATAAATTTATATGAAATTTTGATTGATAAATAATATTATTATTGTCATTAGATAGCGCAGTTTAAATATAATATATATAAATATATATATATATATATATTAACAATATATTGTTGGTAATACACTAGTGTATGGAAGTTATGACAATATTAATTATGTTCAGTTGTCACTGAATAAGGACAGCGGTGTTAGCTTAAATTTATAGATTGGTGCACCTATATACGATATAGTAGATATCATGAGGATTGCATTCATTTGGGTCGATGATTCGAAAGGCTCTCGAGTGGTAATGATGATTCTTATTGGGATCGCTTCTATTCGATGCAGATAGAAGTTTTTAAACTTCAATTTTGTACACTTGTCAGATTAGCCAAATATACCACATTTTATTATTTGTACTACATTTTATTATTTTTACTACATTTTATTATTTTTACTACATTTTAGTAGTAGTAGGAGTAGTAGTAGTAGTAGTAGTATTCATTTATTATTATTACCGCTTTTTATTATGTGTACTATAGTACAAAATGTATACATTTTAGTAGTAGTAGTAGTAGTAGTAGTAGTAATAGTATTAGTAGTAGTAGTAGTAGTAGTAGTAGTAGTAGTAATAGTAATAGTAGTAGTAGTAATAGTAATAGTAATAGTAGTAGTAATAGTAATAGTAATAGTAATAGTAATAGTAATAGTAATAGTAATAGTAATAGTAATAGTAATAGTAATAGTAATAGTAATAGTAATAGTATAGTAATAGTAGTAGTAGTAGTAGTAGTAGTAATAGTAGTAGTAGTAGTAGTAGTAATAGTAGTAGTAGTAGTAGTAGTAGTAGTAGTAGTAGTAGTAGTAGTAGTAATAGTAGTAATAGTAGTAGTAGTAGTAGTAGTAGTAGTAGTAGTAGTAGTAGTAGTAGTAGTAGTAGTAGTAGTAGTAGTAGTAGTAGTAGTAGTAGTAGTAGTAGTAGTAGTAGTAGTAGTAGTAGTAGTAGTAGTAGTAGTAGTAGTAGTAGTAGTAGTAGTAGTAGTAGTAGTAGTAGTAGTAGTAGTAGTAGTAGTAGTAGTAGTAGTAGTAGTAGTAGTAGTAGTAGTAGTAGTAGTAGTAGTAGTAGTAAATAATAGTATAATAACTTTTATTAATACCTAACTTGATAAAATAGATAACTAATGATATTTATTATTATTTTTTTAAATATTTTAAATTTTATTTATACTAATTGACTAATGATATTAATTGACCAATGATACTTTTTATATTGTTTTATTTTTATTTTTATTATTTACATTTATTTTACATTTTATTTTATTTATTTCTTGACATAATATAAAATTACACTCTTGACTTATTAGATTATTTAATAGATTATTCTCATTCTCAATCCTTTCATGATACACAAACCGAAAATGTATACGTGTTAGATAATATGTCAAATAATATGTCTGATAACATGGCTGTAGTTCATGTTTCACTTACAACAATAGTAATATTGTAGAAGTTTATATAAATAAATATAATCAATACTTTGATTGTTTAAACATTAAATTACATTAAATCTTTTTTTTTTAATATTTTTTCATTTTTAAAGTATTCATACTTTTAAGGAGATATCGCACTTAGCAGAAATTACGTACATTTACATGTAATAGATAGATGATATGCAGTAGAACTATAAATATATCAAGTGCATCTAATTTATCAAATTGGAATATTACCAAAAAAAATAAACATAATAAACTATATATATATATAGAACAATACATCTGAGAGGGGTTTAGGTAAATAAATATATATATATATATATATATATATATATATATATATATATATATATATATATATATATATATATATATATCAATATAACTATATTTAAATTTTCTATAACATTAATGAATATCTAAAAATAAATATATTTTTTTTATAAAATTAATAAAATATTATTGTATAATTGCTATACTATATATGTATAATATACATTGTATATATTAGTATTATATTAAAAATAATTATTAGATTATCACATAAATTGAGATCGCTGTTATATTTTGAATTCAAGTAAATATGAGAAAATAATTCTTCTGAGATAAAAGAATTTGAAAAAATGACACAATATATATATATATATATATATATATATATATATATATATATCTTTATGTATAATATATATATATATATATATATATATATATTATTTGTTTATAAATTATTATGTTACTATGTATATAATGCATTTAATATTTCTATAAATCAAAGTATATTGCATGAGTATAAAAAGTAGGAAATAAGTGAAAATAAGAATTCTCAATAGATTTATTTGAAAAATTCGTATTGGTTATAAATATCACTTTTACTAGAGTATAGCTAATAACTAAAATTATACAATATTACACAACATATTTTCTACTTTTACAAGTAATTTTTAATCAGTAATATATATATAATATATATTGTATATATATATATATATATATATATATTATAAAATGATACCAAACATAAAGTTTGTAAATAAACGATGATTCAATAAAATATTAATTATTATAATGATTTCTTATTACATTTCCTATTCCTATTAAACACTACTTTTAGATACTTAAAAAGCATATTTCAACTTGAAATTTTCACACAATATATAACTTACTATTTATTAGATAACTATCCTATAATTACTTCACATATTTCTATTTTCAATTTCAATATAGGTAATATAGGTATCCTAATGTTTATTTGTAATTATTATTATATAATTTTGTTTGAATATAAAATTATTAATATATTTATAATATTTATTTGAATTGAAAATAATAGAATTTATTTGCTAAAAAGTTGTTAGTGTTAATTTTAAATAATTAGAATACTCATTAAACTATAGAATACATATCAATATCAATGTACATTTTCAAATAAAAATACAATTTGTAAATATAAATGAAATCTATAACATAATTTGATAAATTTAGGGGAAAGTCCCCGATTACCGACATCTAAATGATTATTTGTAATAACTTATTCAATATTAAATATATTTATATGAAATTTTGTAATTAGGGTAATATTATGGTAATGCATACTGTGGTTATTTTAAATGTTTGATATAATTATATTTACAAGAATAAACAGGGGGTCGGTAATCGGATACATGTGCCTAATACCGACCCCCTAAAATAATAGTGGTATAAATAATTGTAGTATTATAATATCCAATAAAATAGTAGATATACATACATATAATTAATTATAACATTCACGAAATTTATTTCTTATTGAATTTATGTTTTAATAGTAATATTAAATTTAAATTTAAATTTAAACTTTATAGTAATTATATTAAAATATTGTATATTATTATTTACTATTTATTTATTAATCAGTATGTATATAATCAACTGGAATCATGAATCCTAAACCTATAGGGGAAAGATGGGTAATGTGGCCAATTTTAGATAATGTTGTATAACTTTATAAATATTAGATCTAATACGATCATTTGTTCAACATAGGTACATCTTATGATATGCAATAGGACTGCCGAATCAGTTTTTCATTTTAGCATATCTAATTGAAATGATTAAAGTGGCCACATTACCCTCCACGGAGGGTAAGGTTGCCACCTAATGCGGGTAATGTGGTCACTGAAAATGTGGAATTAATACACTAGATGGCGATACTTTATATCAAGTTTAGTCCAATGATATCACATCAAGTAAAATTTACAAAACACACGCAATTGTGATAATTTATTATTTTTATTTTAACTTTATAAATTATATATAACTATATATATATATCCTAGTATACCATTAAACTTAATTATTATGTTATTAATATGGACAAAGTAATTTCAGCAGTAAATGAATGTATGCATAGACATTAGAGTGAGGTAGACTGTGATTCGATATCTCAAAAGCGTAACAATTTGAAAACCACTGACGCCATTACAGAAAACCATATTTACAATATTCAAATAATTATATTATTTTTATATTTTTTCGAATAAAATTATCTGTTTTTGTGTAATTAATTGTCATAACTCTCATAAAAATAAACCTAAATAAATTGCCTTTTACAAGTAAATTAATTATATTATGCTTATATTATTATTATAAATATGCTAATAAATAATATTATATTAGCATAATTATTATGATAATAATTATATAAAATGTATACGCAATTTCGCGATCTTTTTAGGAGTGCCTCTATTGGTTTTAAATGGTGAATTCGACGCACGCCATTCTCTTTTAAATTTATGCCGCTATAAATATGATAACTCTATAAAGTTATAATAATTATATTATTATACTAGAATATTTAAATGTATAGAAGAATATTTTTTAAAATAGAATCTTTATATTTTATCACGTCATTATAATAATAGTGAATGCTCATCTTGGCCGCCGATATATATCATAGTTAAAGTTGGGCGTGCTTATTAAGGTGCCTAATATTGTGGGTGTTAGTTAAAATAATTATTTCACTTGTTTGATTTGGTGAATCCATAATAATGGCGTTCAAAATAAAGGAAAGGCTCATAAAAGGAAAATTGCACATAAATGTTATATATTTATAATTATGTGTAGGTATTTGACTGTCCTATTTGACTGTCAACAATTTACAGTAATATAATAATTATTATTTACATTGTATACAATCTATAGATATATGCATTTATTTATAATTTTAAATAAATGTCTAGAATATATATATATATATATATATATATATATATAAATATGTGTATATATATAATATATAAATTGCATATAAATATATATATATATATATATATTTATATATTAACGATAGATAATTAGATAGCGCAACATATATTGGTGTTTATTAATATAATTGTTCAAATTAAAGTTGTTGGGTACAATAAATGTATTGTTTAATGTTAATTAAATAGTTTGGTCGTAATAGTACTCAATATATTTACAAAAAGTGAGATGGGTATCGAGCGAGTTTATCCATTTGTAAATAAAGATTATATGCTTGTATACAAATATTTATGTATACTTATATGTTATGCCCTACTACTTATATTATATAAATAATATAGACGAGACCATACAAGTTCCAGATATATTTATTCAAGTTATATTCTACAACTACGTTAGATAATTCATCGACGCGTTCGTTTCGACTTCGAGTGATATAAAGCCTAGAACACAATCGGTCTCGCTATGCCCACGATATCTTTAGGGTCGTAAACTATACAATCACGCATGAATTATACTTAGTATACTGAAGTAATTAAGACTTTCAGAGGCAATCATGTTACACGTATTTCGGGTAATATTTATTAGAAGTCGATATCTGTCATCGTGTTTGCTGGTTCCGGGTCTTGCACTGTTGTCGCTGTTCATTGTCACTATTATCTCCATCGTTATATAACATATATCTATAACTCGACATGGCTATATCCATAAGAGACAGTTAATGCGTATGGGGCTAACTAGGCTATATCAATAAGAGACACTATATGCGTATGGGGCTAGCTAGGCTATATCCAATAGAGACGCTTGATGCGTATGAGGCTGGATAGACTATAACCAAAAGCGACGCTTGATGTGTATGAGGCTAGGTTATATCCATAAGAGACACTTAATGCGTATGGGGCTAACTAGGCTATATCCATAAGATACACTTAATGCGTATGGAGCTATAGCCCGGCTCTATCCAAAATAGACGCTTGATGCGTATGAGGCTGGATAGACTATAACCAAAAGCGATACTGTACTTAATAAACTATAAAAACGACATTCGCTTGTCTCGTCTCCTTCCTTGACTACAAAGTCCTCCATCGTATATTATATATATATATATCATAGTAAAACATATTAATTAATCTTATATGAAAATATTATTAATATATTTAAATGTATTTAAAATATGTTAAAAATATTTATTTTATTAATTTTATTACTATATTAAATTAATTATTAAATAATTTATTTATTACATTTTTAATAATATTATATATGTTTTACCAAACAATTAATTATAAAACTAATACAAATTATTTATTCATATTACATAACAAATACTTAAAATTATTAAGATAAAAATTATTTGAAAAATTAAAATAACCAACACAAAATTGACCATTTTGATTAATTTAATATAATATTTATAATTTATATTAATATAATATATTTAAACGAATAATGTGTAAAAAATTCATCGTAAAATATTAATTAACAAATGATCTGCATATTTGTTTTTAATAACAAATAACTACATATATATAGGGCTTATGGGCTAATTATATATACATAAATTTGACATTGTTTTACATATAACTTTTTTATTTTTATTCTGATTAAAAAATGAAAATATGAAACTCCTATTACTTTTTAATTATCTTTCCAATAGTGGTAATTATTTTATTCTAGAATCAATAAAAAAAACTTATTATTATATATTGAACATATCAATCGGCGAAATTTAGTCTTATAGATTTACTATTTCGACCGAAAGATGGTATAATAGTATACTTATTTAATATATTATGTGATATAAAAATCAATAATAGTGTTATTAACTATATGTATACAAAATATATAATATATTAGTAGTTAGGAGTAGGAAAATTATAATATAACTTTAAAATTTACTAATATATTAAATATTATTTTGTGGTTTTCTGTAATGGCGAATTCTTCTACATGACTGTTACGCTAAAATAGGTCACGTGACGCATCGAATAGCAATCTACCTCACTCTATATCTATGACTGTATGTCATAACACTATGGCGATATAATACCTAGATAAAATAGTAATTTGGAAAGATAACTAATTTATATTATCTGATTTCTATATATATATATATATATATATAAAATAATATAATATATATGTAATAAATATAAATAATATAATATATATGTATATGTAATAAATAATATATATATATATATTTCTTTATAATTGTGTTAATAGATGATTAAATATACTAAATTTAATTTAAAAGTTTATACCACGATTATAATATGTATGGAAATATATTTGTATGGTTAGGATATAGTATATGTTGATTCTATCAACGTTTTCATATAATGACGCACGCAACTTTATAAAAATATAAAAATATTTATTTCTGATCATATGATTGGCTTAAATCATATGGCTGATCATATGATTGGCTTACATCATAATGAAGTGGCCACATTACCCTATAAAAGGTGGCCAACTTACCCGCTTCGAGGTATCATGCTATTTACACTATATAATAATGAATTTTACTTACTAAAATAAATTACGTACAAACTTTGTTAAAATTAAATAGTTGTTTAACACCCATCATTAATTTTCAATTTATATTATATATTAGTGATTTAATAAATGTTTTACTAAACTTTTATTTCAATTTTTTAAAAAGTAAATCGATTTTTTTGTATTTTTTACATCATTTTTTTTATAAATAGATATTATTTTTTACTTACCAATGCGCATATTTCGTGTATATATTTTTTTTTGATTGGACTTATAGTTTATGAGATACGCCAAGTGGCCACATTACCCGCATGGCCACATTACCCATCTTTTCCCTATCAATGATACATAAACAATATACGATAAATTTTAAAGTAAAATACGGATCTATTTTGATTGGATATCATAAATCAAATGGGGTCGGTATTAGGGTAATTTAGTGGGTCGGTAATAGGAAAATCATATGGGTTGCTATAATTAAGATATGTTGGTTAATAGTTATTCAAATTGAATTATTTGTATAATTTTTATAAACATTTTATTGATCTACAATATTATGCGTAGTATTAAGTTTTCTTTTAATTAATAAAATATTTACGATGATTTAAAAAAAGTTATTATTCAAATATTTAAAAAGTAAAAACATAATATTATATTTTATCAAATAATAATTGTAGGATTAAATATTTGTTAAAACAAAATACTTATTCATATTTTTCATTAAATTTCTAACAGTTCATGTATATATAATTTTTTGATATATCTTATAGTTACTGAGATACGAGAGGGGGTCGGTATTATGAGGGGTTCGGTAATCGTAGACTTTCCCCTATATGATTGGAAGGCATTTCAAGTAATATTTTATTAAATAACTTCTAATTTTATAACGTTATTGTAATATAGTTTATATATAATTTTTACATTAAGTTTTATGATATATTAAATTACTGTCCTAATTACAAATATTTGTATTACATTTCTATTTATAAAAATTTATAAAAAAATTATAATATTTGATATTAATATTATTTATGTTCACATAACTTTTCTAAATAAATTTTATAATTTTATACAAGTATTATTTATTTGTAATGTAATATACTTTTATAATAAATATAAGTAAAGATTTTATTTTTTTAAATATGTCCTATGTAAACAATTCAACTAGAAAAATAAAATAATCTCATGTTAATTAATGATATAACTAATAAATATTAAGATTATAATTAAAATTACTAATTCTATATAATCATTACATTAGAATCATATAATGAAATTTATAATATATATGTTAAATATTATAATTAAAATAAACAACATTAAAATAATCACTGATTAAAGTTTACTATTTTGAAGTATTTGTTTACAGTGAAGATATTGCAGATAATAAATTGTGAGTTACATAGATTATCATTATTACGTTATAAACTAATAATTATAATTAATATAATGTATATAGGAAAATAAGCTCCACCATTGTAAATTTTATATTTATTTTAAATCAGTGAATTAATAAAATTAAGTGAATATAAAAGACTAAATACAAATTAAGGTGGCATTAAATATATTTACAATTTATCGACAGCATGACTGTACTTGGTACTGTCATCATCAGGCAAATGAAAACTGACCACATCGTGTTGAGGAACAGCGGTCGCAGTGTTACCAGAGTATGTGTAGTCGGCTATGTTCTTTATGCCAGAAATCAGGCACAGACAGCCAGCTGCCTTGCTAGATTTGATATCGGATAGAATATTCCATTCTTTACGTCGGATGTCATACCTTTCGCATTTGTTGAGACAGGTGTTTTCTATGAGGGGAGGGAAGGGGAGAATCATTAGTACTTGGTGTTGGTATACCACTATATATATGCATACTACTATTAATAGTATATGTTCTCTACATGGATGTACTATAGTATTATAGTACTATAGTACATATATATATGTATGTTAAAGATACTCGAATATACTATACGCATATTACATATAGTATATGCTTACTAAATATACTATATGTACTCTACTTGGATATGTTATAAGATTTTCTAAAGAAAATATATGTGAAAAGGTGTAATTAAATAAGCCATATACACTAGTTAATATTTTTTATTTGAACTAATAAATACATTATATTTTTTATTTATTTATAAAACTCTTAGATTCACATCCTATTTAAAAGTGTATTAAAATTAAAAAGATATTGTTAAATTGTTATTTATTATACCATTATAAATAAAAAGTTATAATTATTATTATTATGATTAGATATATATAATAATATTTCCCATGTTTAATAATTCAATCACTAATGTATAATATAGTTATCATGTCTTCATATTTTCGATGTATTGAATATTCAATACATGTAGCCATATTCAAATTATTAATTGTAGTAGTCATATACCCATATTTATATACATATCTATAAGTATAGATATGATATCTATAATGTTATCATGAAGTATTGCATACTCGTAGTTATTCATATATCTGCAAATCTTTGGAATGTGAGGCGTACGACTTATTAGGAATTAATTTCTATATTAGGATTTGTTGTTGGGTCATTAGTGGTTTCCTAATATGGACATTCTGGTATGTGTGATAAGAGTGATCATTCAGCTGAATATGGGTCCGCAAATATTATATAACTCAGAACGCTTACTATATAATAAATAGTTAAAATTTTTTTTATTAATTTTTGATTATCCTAGGGATGCAACAATTCCTAGAAGTTTAACATGAAAAGAGTATAACATTTAAAATGATAATTTTAAAAATTGACTTTTAACCTAATAATAATTTTTTTTATATTATGAAATTTTAATAGCATATAATTCCTAATATAGATCAATTATGATAATTTATGGAAAATAAAAAAAATAAATTGTTTATTTTGTCCTATAAATGAAAGGAAATTAATGACATTTCTAGGATTTTTTTTGGAAATTTTGATTCCTAGGTAATTCATATTGTTAGTACAATTAATTTAATAATAATATGTATAATTAATATATTTCAATTTTAAAACCAAACAAATGAACTACGCATGCGTATACATTATAAATTATTTATCTAATATTATTCTGGGAAATATTTTACTAATTGTTAACTGTCTATCGCATCATCACTATAAGCTCAACTTGAATATTTATGTTTGCATATGTCTTATAACATCTAAACTTAACCTAAAATCACTGAGCCAGAACATGTCAGATGATCAGTCTTGGCGTGCACCAATACCAGAATTGCTCTTTATTTTAGTTCTCTCTAATTTCAGCAACGCTCTCTATAAGTGCCATCGGGTACCTACACTAAATTACCAATACTCCATAATCCTTGCTTCACTACATTCTATTAATAAACTATATATTACTTTTTAACTATTGAATAAACTGTTTCTATCCATTAGCATACACATATATATATATATTATGTATACACGTATATCTATTATGTATACACGTATATATATATATATATATATAGGTGATGCCTATATAACATAGGTGATGTATCTGGCTAAGTACACATGTATGTACTGACCTTCATATCCTCCTACTACGTAGATATTGCCGTTCATAATCTCACAAGCAAAGTTAGCCCGGTTCATTAACATGGGTGGAATAGCTTGCCACTCACATTTCCATGGACAATATCTCTCATCTATAGTGTTTTTAGAATACGTTATTTATATATATATATATATATATATATATATATATATATTATACAGTGAAGTCTGCAGATATATAGTGTATTACAAATGTATATTCAATTCAATTCAATGAGGTCGTTAATATAATCGATATATTTGCACATACAAATTATGTTAGGTTTCACTCTCGGTTGATTACATACCCAGTAAACCAAATTTGAAAATAATGTTCAATATTTGAAAATAATCTGCAAATGATTTTCAACAATTTTGTGGACATATTTTTACGAACTGTGAAAATAATTTTAAATTATTTGCGTATATTTTTCAAAAATCATTTGCAAACTTATCACATAATTTTCAGAATTTAATAAATATTTAGTCAACAATCAACACATTTGCAAATCAAAATTAATGATCTGGAGAATATAATAAAAATAAAAGATATGATTATATATATATATAAGCATAGAATTAATATATTAATATATAAAATAAATATTTTTTACTTCATTGAATGATTCATAAATTAGTTTAACTGAATTTAGTGATTTATTAATTTGTATTTGCAGATCTATCCTCCATTATTGTTGATTGAATAACCATTAATAATGATGTTATAATAATTAATAATTATGTCCTACTTTTCACTCAATCTTCATACCATACAGACGTGTTTATCAGCTTAGTAATTTTCATAAATATTTGTACACATATTTTTTTTGATTATATTTATTCTATGTACTTTTATTTTATTTATTAAATATGTATATTTGTGTTAATGCGTGCCTATGCGTTAATTTATCTATACAATTATATCTTATATTGATTATTAGATATTATTTAAATAATTTACCCACTAATATATAATATATGATATATAGTATATATTATATACTATTTGACCTATTTTTAATTTAAATTCAATTTATTGATTTTTAATTAAAGTAAATTATTTGTATATTTCATTATATTTATAATTGAATATATATTTTGTTTTTTTGTTTTTTTTTATAAATATTCTATTTAATATATATTTAATTTGATTTAATTGCTTTATAGCATAATATATTTATTTATTTGATTTAATTCTTATAATTATGTATTATATTAAAGTGTAATTAAAGTGTATACAAAGATTTTCCAAAGGAAAGATATTGCACTCCCCATAGACATCTAAGGGGCGAAGCCCCTAGATCACCAGTCATGTGATATATGCATCGATTTGAAATCGACGTGATTGACGTGACTTGATTGACATGACGTAGAAATCAGTTTGATTGACGTGTATACACTATATATAGGGCATACATAGGGCATACATAGGGCGTACATACATTGGACATCATAGGGCGTACGATTTTACATTATTCAATGTAATTTCGGTCAAATTAATGCTTAAATAGCATTATTTACATTTAATTTCATATTTTTCATAAAAATGTTATGTATTATGTACTTTACAATAGTTTTTATTAATATAAAAACATGTATTATTAAAGATTATATCGTAATATTAGTAAAAAAAAAGCATCTTTTATAAATATTTCTTTGAAAATTATACGAAAATTATACGACTTTATACATCAAAATATACATTATATAGTATATGATTTGATTATATATATACATACATTGTATATATAATATCATACATATATATATAATTAAAATATAATTAATAAAAATATCATAAATAGTAAAGTTTATTCGATTTTTCGAAGGTACATATTTAAGGCGTACATACGTTATATTATGCCTATACTTTTCAATGTAATTTTGATCAAATAAATGATTAAATAGTATTATTTACATTTAATGTCATACTTTTCATATAAATGTTATGTATTATGTACTTAACAATAGTTTTTATTAATATAAAAAGATTTATTATTAAAGAAAAATATCGTAATGTTAGTAAAAAAAGCATCTTTTATAACAATTTATTTCAAAACTCTACGAAAATTATTATATATATTTAAGAATTTATACATCAAAATATACATAATATAGTATATAATTTGATTATATAAATACATACATTTTATATATAATATCTTAAATATCTTATAATTATATATAATTTTAATATAATAAACTAAAATACCATAAATAATCAACTTTATTCGATTTTTCGTAGGTTTTTAACATATGTATCATATCGGTATGAAAATGAGATTTTTTATATTTATGCTACTGTGATAAAATTAGTATTGTTAGAAAGCTTATTGAATTCTATAATATAGTTCATATTTTAGTTTGTTCAAATTTTTATTAAAACAAAAATTATGATCAAAAATACGCAAACAAATTTTTTTTTAATTTTAAAGTAATAATTTGTAAGTAATAAGTTTATAAGTTATTTATAATACTTATTTTACCACAATTAATAATGTATATTTGTTAATGAAATTAATACTATATGTATCTATATACATATATTCATAAAGATCTATATATATAAATATATAATATATATAAAATTATATAATAAATTATATATAATAATTATATATATATATATATTATTCGAATAATATATATATATATATATATTAATTATATATATATATATATATATATTATAATTTATATATATATATATATATATATATACATTAGTAAACGATATTATCTGGAGTATATTTTAATACTTTTTTATCAGATATTTATTTTCACGAGAATCGTATCTCAAATATCTATTTTATAGTATTTGAATATCTCATATGTTTTAATTTCTAATATATTATTAATCACATTTTAGAAACGATATATAATGTACATTATTTATATATGGATTAAAGTAAATGATCGATGATAAGAATATGACATGCAATGAAAGTACGATATGATAGTATGATTTGCTAGAAGGTGACAGTATAATGGAACGTGACTGTACGTTATGGTGTAACATGATAGTAATGTGCTGAAAGTATGATATGATGTAACGTGTCAGTATAGTGTGCTGAAAGTATGATATTATGTAACGTGAATGTATAGTGAGCTGAAAGTATGATATTATGTAACGTGACTGTACTTTGTGCTGAAAGGTGATTGTAAGATATGATGTAACTGGAATGTATAGTGAGCTGAAAGTATGATATTATGTAACGTGAATGTATACGGAGCTGAAAGTATGATATTATGTAACGTGACTGTACTTTGTGCTGAAAGGTGATTGTAAGATATGATGTAACTGGAATGTATAGTGAGCTGAAAGTATGATATTATGTAACGTGACTGTACTTTGTGCTGAAAGGTGATTGTAAGATATGATGTAACTGGAATGTATAGTGAGCTGAAAGTATGATATTATGTAACGTGAATGTATAGTATGCTGAAAGTATGATATTATGTAACGTGACTGTACTTTGTGATGAAAGGTGATTGTAAGATATGATGTAACTGGAATGTATAGTGAGCTGAAAGTAAGATATGATGTAACGTGAATGTATAGTGAGCTGATAGTATGATATTATGTAACGTGAATGTATAGTGAGCTGAAAGTATGATATTATGTAACGTGACTGTACTTTGTGCTGAAAGGTGATATTAAGATATGATGTAACTGGAATGTATAGTGATCTGAAAGTATGATATTATGTAACGTGACTGTACTTTGTAATGAAAGGTGATAGTAATATATGGTGTAACGTGAATGTATAGTGAGCTGAAAGTATGATATTATGTAACGTGACTGTATAGTGAGCTGAAAGTAAGATATGATTTAACGTGACTGTACTTTGTGATGAAAGGTGATAGTAAGATATGATGTAACGTGACATAATAGTGTACTGAAAGTAAGATATGATTTAACGTGACTGTACGACAGTGTACGTTATGTTGAAAGGTTATAGTATGATATGATGTAAAGTGACTTTACATTGTGTTGAAAGGTGATAGTAATATATGATGTAACGTGACTGTACGTTATGATATAACATGACAGTAATGTGATGAAAGTATGATATGATGTAACGTGACTGTACGACGTACACTCAGTACAATTTGTACGTCGTACAGTGTACGTTATACTGGAAAGCTACAGTGAGATATGATGTAACGTGACAGTATAATATTAGTATATTTGTATTTTATGTACGTCTACTTTTTCATTTGCGTTTGCTACTTATCAACAAGTGAAATTATTTATATCATAATACTCAATATTTTGTTCAATACATAAAATAATTTGTTGTAAACAGTTTGCATATTAAATTAAAAAATATATAGGTATCTAACCTATAATATAGTATCAAATTTAATGTTATAATATTATTAGTATATCTATAATTATTATAGCTAATATAAGATTATATTTGTACATTTTAAATTGACTTTGATTATAAATTTAAATTCAATTTATATAGTAATTTAATATTATAAATTTATATTAATTGTGAAAATTATTGTCATGATATTTGAATGCGATTGTAATAATATGATTAGGACACATATATTATTCACTGTTGTAGTATATTTATGTTGTATGTATATTTATAATAAAGTCTATATTTAATAAATAAAATAATATTAATCTTCATTATAATAATGATTATTATAATTAATAATTATTAAATTATTATTTATAATAATTATAATAATATAATGATTATATAATTAATAATTAAATTATTATATTAAATATATATATATATATATATATATATATATAATGACGATTAATTATTAATATTATCAATATTAATTTAATATTATTTTTATTAATAAATATAAACTTTATTATATTATTCATACATTGTTACAATATTTGTATGATTATTATCATAATGATAAAATACAAAGTTACTAAAAAAATGAATAATATATTATATGTATAATCGTATTAAAATATCATTACAATTGCATTCAAATATCATGATGATATAATTATTATAATAATAGGAATTTATATATTTAAATTTACTATAGGAATTTATATATTTAAATTTACTATTAAATTTAAATTTATAATAAAATTAACAGTAAATCATAGTAACTTTTAAATTTACTCATATAATCTCATATTTAATATGATATTATGATAATAATTATCTAAATAATTATGATAATATTAATTTTATATTATCTATAATATAGTTATTATAAAAATATTATATTAAATATAATATAAAATTAATATAAGACTTATAATAAGTATTATAATAATAGCATTACATTATTAAATTTGGTTACTATATTATATATATTTTAAAATTTAATATGCATATCTTTTTAAAAAAATGTATTTGATTTATTGATCAAAATATTAAGTATTATAATGTAAATATTAATAAGATAACGTGTTGATAAGAATATATTTGCGTGTTAACTAATTCAAAAAACAATATAAAATAATTTCACGCAAATGAACTAGTAGGCGTGTCCATGAAAAAAAATAGGCGTGGCTTAGCTTTTATGTCGATGCTTTATTTCTATACGTATATATAGGAGCTGGTGATCTATGTATTAATATATAACGTCTTTGGCACTCCCTATCTATCTCTAGTACCTCGAAATGTAAATTTAAAATGAAAAAACAATATTAACACTAGATGGCGAAATAGTATATGAAATGTTAAATCATGTAATATTTTTATTTAAATTTCTTGTTTTCTAATTATATACATACATTTAAAATCATTACAATATAATACAATAAATGTAGTTTTTTTTAATATTAGATTTATAACAATATATTTATCATTTATTTTATTTGTTTATATTAAATATAACTAATCAGTGTATTCTATTGTTATGTAATTATATTATCATTTTAAAATCATGTAAATACATATTATAATACAATATACATGTATATTGTATATAATTTATTATTTACTATTAAAATAAATATAGAAATGTCTTATTATCTGAATAATACCGCTAGATGGCAATATCGAATTATTAGGTGACACAAATATATACAAGTGCAATATCTTTCCTTTGGAAAATCTTTGGTGTATATATGTATATATATATATAGTATGTATATGCTTATTAATGTATATTGATATGCATTGATTTTTCTATATGTATATATATATATTTAAGTTGTATGCACATTAGCTTCTGATTGTATATAATATATACACCGTAGTAAGAAACCACATCCAACGCATATAATACTGTAGTATAGGTAACACTCTATATGTAGTCATTAATTGCTATTACTGATACTGTCACTAAGTAGTTTTTTTCATACATTAAATTCGTACATTTATTAAAAAAATTAAATTTATTTTGCATGCATTTTTACCAAAGATTCTGAACTAGTTTTTTCTGATAAATAAGATAACTCGACTCGGCTAGACTATGAAACTATTCGTTACTAAACTTTACTAGACTAGATAAAATAGACTATATTATAATAACTTAAATTAGACTAGATAAAAACATGTCTAATCTTTGTAACAAGTGCAACGTTACTATCAAAATAACAGCTAACACTTTCCTAACCGAGTGTTGACACTGTCTACAGCTCATTTGTCAGGATTGCAATGATATACCTATCAAAATAGCAAAGGTGATACAGGTAAATAGTGACATATGTGTAACCTAGAAATGTATAAGTTGCCGATTGAACTGCATACCACTTAATTTATCAACAATTGACGAAAAACTTAAACAAATTCAAGAATCTATTTTCGAAATCAAAAATAAATCTTCTGAGACTGATAAACCATTGTGGTCAAGTATTGTCAAAACTTCCCTGATTGAAAATAAGAAAGAAACAGATAATACAGAACAAGATACATTTTTCCGAGAAAGCAACCATATCATTCACGGTGTCGACAACTCAAATGACCCTAAAGTATTTGTAAATGAACTAATATCGGAGCAACTCAAGCTCACAATAATACCTTTAAGTATTAAACGTATCGGAATTACTACAGATGACGCTACAAAGAATACGAAGAATACAAAGAATACAAAGAATACAAAGAATCTAATCCGCATAAGATACAAATGCATATCTGACAAAGAAGTTGTATCAAAATCACTTAATCTTTTAAAAGATGCACCGAATAAATTCAAATCCATAACATTAGAACAACAAAATAATCGACGACAATTAATCAAAGAGGCAAATGAACTAAATGAAAAAGAAACTGAATCGGATATAAAACATGTGGTAAGATACAATCGTTATTCAAAAAACCACTTTATAAAAATGCTGAAACCTCCAGAGAAAAAAGACCAAACGGATTAATACAATATGTATTATTGAATGCATATTCGGTGTGTAACAAATCGTTAACTTTGGTCCAATTTTTCAATGAAAATAATATTTACATTGCATTTATCACGGAAACTTGGTTGAAAGACAACGATACTCATATCATATCCGAATTATCTAAACCACTATACATCTTCAATAGCTACCCTCGTATAGGTCATGCTGGCGGCATCGGAATACTTTATAAATCATCAATATAATTAACTACTTCAAAACACTTGCTTACATCTTCAGCTGAAATAGTAATTTGTTATTTTTCTTGCCGAGGCTCAGTGATCATAAAAACTATAATTATATATCGTCCACCAAACTTGGATTTTAAACAATTCCTTGCCGATTTCACAATACACATTCAACCAATTATCACTAAAAATACAATTATACTAGGTGATTTAAATATACACGTCAACAATACAACACTGAAATCATCTATTCTGTTCAATTCAACATTGATTAAAAATTCATTACAGCAACACATCAAATTCCCAACTCACGTTCATGGAAATACATTAGATTTGATAATAACCAGAAATAATTCTTATATTACATCTAACTATTCTTGTTCAAAACTAATTTTAGACCACTATGCTATTAAATTCTTGATCAACTCTGTAACACGCAAACGACCAAGAAAAATAATAACATATAGAAAGTTATCACTAATAAATGATGTTGATTTCTCCTATGATTTACATCTAAAACTATCCGAACATTCCACTTTACAACCACTCGAAAACCTGAATACATCTTTAATTTCAACACTAAATGCGCATGCACCAACAAAAACTACTACCATAACAGAACGCTCTAACAACGAATGGTACACAAATGAATGTGCAGAACATAAAATATTATTACGTAAACATGAACAATTGTATAGAAAGTCACTGTAATCAAATGATCTTAAAAATTACAGAAACCTACAACATGAACATAATCTGATGTTATTCCTGGCATAGTCAGAATATAATGCTAACAAAATTGTAATTGCTGGACATAATCTGAAAATACTATTTGAAATTGCAAACGATCTTCTAGGAAGAACAACTAAACGGATACTTCCTGATTTAAACGATGACGTATGCGCAAAATCTTTTCATAATTTCTTTCGATTAAAGTTACAGACAATCATATATTCCTTACCTATATGCACTTATTCCTATCAACCTCTGAATAGTGACATCCAAATTATTGACAGTTTTTCTCCCACATCTATTGAAAAAATTGAAATTTTAATATAAACTATTAAATCAACATCAAAAGAACATCCTCTACCATTGAAATTACTGCAGTCTCAAGCATTTATAGCTAGTGTATACACTAGCTCCGTATCTCCTTCAGATAATCAAGTGTTCATTCGAATCAGGTACTTTTCCTGCTTCTATGAAATTTTCATCAATAATACCATTGATCAAGAAACCTGGAAGCGATAAGAATGTCCTGAAAAATTATCGACCTATTTCTCAACTTACTGCTTTCTCAAAACTCCTCGAACGAATTGTTTTTACACAAATAATCAGTCATCTATTAGCTGCAAAAGTACTTCATCCTCACCAAAGTGCTTATATGCCCGGACTGAGCACAGAGACAGCCCTATGCCGTATAAATGATGATGGCTCACTCATGATGGCTCAACAATAAAACCGGCTCACTCATGTTATTTTTAGATTTATCTGCTGCCTTCGATACGCTCAACCACAATATTCTTATTCAAAGGCTAATCGAGAGTGGATTTTCTGGGAAAGCTTTAGATTGGTTAAAATCGTACATTTCTGATAGAATGAGTAGAATCAGTATTGGCGATTATTCTTCCGAATATCAAAAGAATACTCATGGAGTACCACAAGGATCAGTACTAGGACCACTACTTTTTTCGATATACTTATCACCTGTTTTCAAAATTTTCGCCAACCATCCATTGATTAAATTTCATTCATACGCCGATGAAATCAAAATTTTTACTGATGCTGATAATGAAAATGACTCATCTGCCCACATCCGTTTGCAGAACTGTCTACGTGAACTCTCTATCTGGTTTCACGAAAACTCATTACAACTGAACATTTTAAAAACTGAAGTAATGTACGTCAATCACACTTCTAAACACTTTTCAACATCGTTCACTTTTTCATTTGACAAGTGTTTATATCATCATCACAAACGATAAAGAATTTAGGTGTAATTTTGAATTCTAACCACTACATGAAATCTTTTATATCAGAAAAAATTCGTTCAGTAAACTTTCAACTGTACAGAATTAAAAAAATCAGAAAATCTTTAAATTTCTTTACTTGCAAAATGTTAGTGACTAGTTTAGTATTAGGTGTATTCGATTATTGTAATGTGCTGCTTATAGGTCTACCAGCTATCACATTGGCTGAAATTACCTCTCTTCAACGATATGCTGTACGTATAATTCACAAGCTACCTCATCGAGAAGAAAATAACCATATCAGCATCATACAATTAATGAAGGAATTACACTGGCTACCCATAAAAGAAAGAATCATCTATAAATTATGTCTTATGACTCATAATGCACTCCACTTTGAAACGCCGTCATATTTATATGAATTGATAGAGAGAATCGACCAGACAAGAAGTATCAGGCCGTGTCATGTTAATCGTATACGACCTAGATCGATAATACATTTTACTGCTGCCCGTTCACGCGCCTTCTCGTCACAAGCACCGATAGCCTGGAACTCACTACCTGCAACACTCCGTGCTGAAAGAAACTCAAAAAGTTCAAAAAGAATTAAAAACATATTTATTTACATTATAACTTTCTTATTATTTCATTATACATTATTGTTAACTTAATTGTGTAAACGATGTCTAAATAAAATGTCTTCTTCTTCTTCTATGTTAAATATAAAATATGTATATCAATATAAATAAATATTAATTTTAAGATAGAAACATTTTATATTTATTTCGTTAATCATAAATAAATAATAGAAAGTAGACTTTTTAAAGATAGAAACATTTTATATGTTTTTCGTTAATCATAAATAAATGATAGAAAATAGACTTTTTTTAAAATTTAAACATTTATCTGCAATAAAATCTATATTTTAAAATTTAATAAAATCTATTAATAATCTTAATAGATTAATTAATTTATATTATTATAGGATAGGCAAACTTCGTGTTTTATTTTCAAAAAAATTACAAACTTTTCATTTTATTTGCAAATAATTTCCGTAAACTTTTCAAAAAATCATTTTAGTATTATTTGCGTGTTATTTTCAAATTATATTCGTAAAATGTGGAAAATTATTTACAATAATTTTCAATATTCGTAAATAAATTACAAACATTTGTGAGCAAATTTCAAATTTTGGTTTACTGAGTAGGCATTTCTATGCTTGTATACAAGCATAAATATATTTATATGTTTCATCATCTGTACAATATACACTGTACACTGTACACTGTACAGTGTACACTGTACACTGTACAGTAGACCGGTTCGTACTACATTTTAAAAACCTTCACATCTGTGATAATTATGTATGCTATGATGAATAAGTGTTTAAAATTGTAGACCTATATCTTAAATATTGTTATGTCACGAGACCTTTTTATTGTAACATTGAATACATACAAAAGTTAATATGGGAGATATATAGAAATAAGTTGTATTCAATTTGTATAAAATTGGATGATTTTTTTTAAGCCAACTATGGATATATCCTAGAAACATATATAACAAGTAGTATTAACAGTACCAAATATTTTTCATAACAATCTAGATGCCCAAATTTTATAAAATAATTTTAGTCAAAAAAAATATCTAAAAATCGTATAATTTAATATAAATAAATTATTACAATTTAATTTAAAAAATTAAAATATATAATTTATAGATAATAATAATAGAATTCAAATTAATTATTAAAAAATTAAAAATTATTTTTAGAAAAAAAATTAACATCATTTTTAAATTTTTTTGGATTTTTATTTGAAATATGAAATACAAAATAAGTTTACATATTTTTTAATTTTTTTAATTTTATTTGTATAAAGTACATTTATATCTAACTTATATCCACAATTCAATACAATCTGATCACTCAAATTTATGTAAAGTATAATTATATATATTAATTTTAAAAAATTAATTATTTTTTTGAATTATTTTGAAATAAATACTTTGTAAAATGGTGTATTTTCTCGAGTTTTAGGAGACATTGATATTGGTAATTTGTAGATATAAAAATGAAATATAGATATTATATTAATAATAAATATAAATAATGGCATATATTATATTAATTCATTAAATATAATACAAATACATAATTAATTTTAAATATTAATTTAAATATTTGTAAACATCAAAGATAATAGGATGGTGTCATTACTATTATACATAGAATATTATACATTTTATCTTAAAATAATAATTTATATTTCAAACTTTAAATGCTTCGTGACCAAAGGTAACAATTTTTTTATAAAAATTGTTAATACATATTATACTAAAATATAGATATGTATTATATTTTACCTGAAGGATTAAAAATTGAATCGAACGAACCGGTCTACTGTACACTGTACAATGTACACTGTACATTGTACGTTCATATTAATAATTCTCTTTACGAATATTATTTACAATATTATTAATCTTGGATATTTAAAGATTTATTATTTAAATTTCTCTTCAATACTTAGTATTATTAGTAACCAACAATAAAATAGGTCGTACAACAAAAGCTAAAAATTCCATACTATTAATAGTCAGACGTGTTTTAATATATGATAAGTTCGGTAGCAGACGATATAGTTAACGATATCGGCGTATCGTTTTACCGCCACTTTAACTATTGAACCAATTGAACAATGTACTGCCAATTGAATATACGAGCGCTGATTGGTGGTCACTAACTGATGCTGAGTCTTGCGGTTCCATTGAATCCTCCTATTGCGAATATGTACGTATTATTGCTGACTACGGAGAGTCCACTTCTGCGAATGTCCATGTCAGCAACGCGTGTCCACTGATCCGTAACCGGGTTGTAAACCTCGCTAGACTTTAGACATTCCGTTCCGTCGTATCCTCCCACGACGTAAATCTCACCTGCGCAATAAAGTAATGTTACCGCGAGTAATGAAACTGTTCACAATTCAGGTTATCATAATTATAAATTATAACATATGAATTAAAATATTGTTTACAATATATAGGATACAGTAGTTAAGTGTCAATTTAAAATATTACTTAAGTTATTTAATATACTAATTTAATTATATGTATTGAAGTGATATACAATCATTAGGACAATAGATAACACAATGGTAAAATAATTGTTCATTATGTGTCAATAACTTATTTAAGTATTCTAAAATTAATATAGAAGATATCGTAGATTTCAATAATCCTTGTATCCAACAATATCTAGTAGTATATACTAAATTATATGCTATGTAGGATTTTACCTACAGCTTTAGACTATAGTCTTTAGACTATGTATACAGTTGATTTATATAAAACATTTCACATAATATATACTAGCGAGTTCAATGCTAAATACATATATTAGTAACCTTTCAGCGTGCATGATGACGAGTCACTTCTTACCACTGACATGCTAGCAACGCTCGTCCACTTATTAGATACCACACTATACTTCAATACATCGCGGAGTCTGTATTGGCCGTTAAAACCACCGATAACGTAGATGTCTTCACCCAGAGCGCTAACGGTTATGTAACAGAGAATGTCGTCCATGTCCTTAAGGTTGGTCCACACTTGGGTGACGGTGTTAAAGCGACGTATGCAGTCGTAGTACCTCACTCCATCGTATCCGCCCACCACGTAAATATCGTTACCGATGACGCAACAACCGTGGTAGGCGAGATTCATCACATCCGGTTGACTTGGATCCTCGTACCATCTCCCGGTGAACGCGTCGTAAGTCTCGAAGCCAACCGTATCGTTCGAGTAACTGCTCCATCCACCCACAATGAGGATGCTGTTCTTAGGAACGCGCGGAGACAATTCTCCAACTCTAACTAGGTCAGAGTTCATGTCGTTATGTTGTAGCCGCATAGCATTCAGTACCTGCAATATTATGCGGTTGTGCAATGCGTCAGCGAAGAACATCGAATATTCTTCGATACCGATCTGAGACAACTCACTCACGATCCACGCGAAGCGAATGTTTTTCGCGAGATCTTCAAGTAGCGTGATCCGTTCTCCGGTGTCGAAAGTTATCCACTTCAGAATGAAAGTTAGCACCTCTTCCTCGCGATTGATCTGCAGGTAGTCGTGGCTCAGGAACTGTGTAAGCTCGCCGTACGACAGTGAGTAGAACTCCATGGGATCATCTCTCAACATGTTCGACAGATGGGTCAGTATGAACAGACCAGCGAACTCGTACAACTTACCGTCAGAAATAGACGCCGCGAACCTCAGTACTTGTACGGCATTGTCCGTATCGATATGGCTCTCCAAGTACAGCATACACTTGCCACAGATCGTCTCCATGCAGAAGTAGTTGGCCAACACGTAGAGGTTCTCGCATAGGATCAACGATAACTGGAAATGCTGCGAATATATGATCTTGATGATGTGTGCGAGAACGTAGGCACTCACTCCGTGTACCCGCACCGAGAACGAACTACCCTCGATCATACCTCCAACCAGCATCCTATCGAAGTAGCACGAATACTTTCTCATCACGGAACGATGCACGTAGAAGTAGACATTCTCGCAAAAGATTAACAGATCCCTATTATTAGGAAAGAATGTATGTGATTATATACTATAACTTATTTATTTGTAATCATAATGATATATATATAATTATTTAATATTCCATACATTACAAAAATTGGTCAAAAAGAATACATTCAACCCTTAAAAATGTGGAGATATAAATTATATAATGGAGTACATATACAATAAATTTAACTCGTGATTTATATACTACAAATATTTACACTATACAAATAATCTCAATTATTATTAAATATATATCGTATTTCAATATTTCATTATTAAATTGATATTTTTAAAATTATTTGAATTTGATAAATTTCCCGGATGGAATTTCTAAACAAAATTTATTTTTAAAATAAATGTTATATATAATTTTTCATATTAAAAAAATGAATGTATTAGTAAAGTATATTTTGAAAATATAATATAAAAATGATATACTATTTAATAAAATATTAACAAAAAAGATGGAAATAAAGGTTAATTGTTCAAAATTCCCAGCATTCAACTTACATCAAAAACTTAAGTTCAACTCAAGTCGATGGTAACTAATTAACTTAAGTTCGACTTAAGTTTATTAGTTCATAAATATATAGGGGAAAGTAATCGAATATGGACCGTGCCCGAATACGGATAATATTGTATTTGTATATATATATACAATATCGGTATCTTAGAAACAATAAATCTTACAAAAAAGTAGTCTAAACTTTATAAATAGTCTAAATAAGTATTTTTTATTTTTTTATTATTTAAAATATTGCTGATATATCCAATAAACTGATTTTTTTATTAGGTTTTTAAATTTATGATAACAAAGTACAACTTAAAATCTTATAAAGAATATACAAATGTATCGATATAAAATATAACAACATATTATTAAAAACTAAAGCATTCTAAACATTATATACATAATTTCTATATTTGTTATAAAATATTAATTTAGTTATAAGCAAATATCTAGAGGTCATATAAATCCCTAATAAGGACACTAAATATGTCTTAATACGGACTCCGTGGGACACCCTATAATAAATCAGCACATAAAATCGTTATAATATATACCACCAATAAAGCTAAATTTAAAAATGTTATTATTTAAATACTGAAATTATATTATTAATAAATAAAATAATAAAAATTAATAAATTAATTACTGATTAAATTAAATTAAATTATTCATAAAATTAATTATACATAATGTAGGTTATACCTAATTTTAATGTATATGATTATTTCATAAATAATAGATAGTTTATATAGTGGTATATAGGGTGTCCGACGGACACTATCCGTATTATAACACAGGGTGTCCGTATTCGGACATGGGTACCGAATACGGACAATGTCCATCGGACACCCCCGTTATCTATTGAATAAAAAGATTAAATAAAATTTTAAAATCCCAATAATATCTATAATCATATAATAATAATAAATGGTAAATTTGTGAATAAAAATATTGATCCATAAAATGTAAAGACCATTTATTGTTAAAGTTTCCGTATTAGGTTACTTTCCCCTATATATCAAATTAGAAATATAATTAATAATTAATGTAGGAACTACATTAATAATAATATAATAAATATATTAAAATAAAACAAAAGATATAATATTGTATTGTTTCTATATTAAATATATATTTCACCAATAATGTAGGTAATATTAACATTAATAACTTAAGTTGAACATAAGTTCCTTACTTAAGTTGAACTTAAGTAATAAACTTAAGGTCAAATTAATTCATTAAACATAAGTTACTAATATTTATTTTAATATGTAATCTTACATATAAACTAAGGTTCAATTTACATCACAAACTTAAGTTCCTAACTTAATATAATCTATTTAAATATATGTTCTTACAACATAACTATATTTACCATAAGTGATATATAATATGTGATATTACATCAAAACTTAAGTTCAACTTACATATAAACTTAATTTATACTTTAGTTTCTAACTTAAGTTATGTAACATAAGTTAATAATACATTCTTAAATTAATATTAATATAACTAAATTACATGATGTAATTTACATCCTAACTTAAGGTGGTAAACATTAGTTGAACTTACATCAGAACTTAGGTTCAACTTAAGTTTTGGTGAAAGTTGAATGCTGGATTGTGGCGGACCCTCTTAAAAATTTGTGGAAGTTCAAACAATGTTATGATTTGATCTAAATGCCTCATGTTTGAATACTTCACGGCATCTTACCTATCATCGTGGTAACGTATACCGTACTCCTTGATGGCCTGTGCGGTATTGAAGTCGTTCTCTTGGAATGGAGTGACCTTGTGGATGCAGAACTCGTTGTTCAGCCAGAACTCGGTGACCGGGAACTTATGCTTGATAACCCTGTCCATCGCGTCGCAGATATCTAATCTCTCGACCTCTAACTTCACGCGATAGTCTAACTCTACGTAAGACTTGCGAGCAATTGCTTCTATTGTTAAATTCCTGCAGGAAACATATATTTCAGTAAATTATATTTTACATAATTATATGATCGATTTAATATATATACATATATATATATAAATAAATAATAAATAAATCAAATTTATTATTTCATGTTGTAAGGCATGAAATAATGGAGAAGTTAATAAACTATTTAAAACTTCACCAATCATCATATTCTATATAAGTTAGATTCTCATGAGTAAAAAAAATGTAAATATAAATAAATAAGATGTAAAGAATAAAAATATGTATCAATAAGTCAAGTTAAAAATAAATTATGTAAAGAATAAAATATATGTATCAATAAGTCAAGTGTAAAATATAATAATATATAATGAATATGTATCTTCATAAATTATAATTTTTATAAAACAAGGAGAACGTTACATATTATTTGATAAAACATTACATTAAAAATGTGTTAATTAAAATATAATAAATAATATATTTAATATATTATGATAATTATAATTTGATAATATATTTGATATCTATAGATTCACATTATATATACATTTATAAAATAACTTAAATGGTAAAAATAAGACACAGGTATATATATATATATATATATATACCTTTTATATATATATATATATATATATATATATATATATATATATATATATATTAGCCGGTTTGGCCAGGTGTATGTGCGGATAGTTGAAAATTATGAGTTATTATTAGAAAATTGCATGATCTAGGTGTAATTTAGAAATCAGAAATATATTATTTATTTGATTTAAATTAATTATGTAATAAAAAACAAATTTTGAGAAATTAATATAATATACATAATGCATGGGAGTTAGCCCTATCTGAATGTACCCTATGTTAATTAGTCCTATCGGAGTTAGCACTATCTGAATTAGCTCTATCGGAGTTAGCCCTACGTAGTTAGTCCTATCTGAATTAGCCCTATCTGAGTTAGCCTTATCTGAATTAACCCTATCGATGTTAGCCTTATCTGAATTAGTCCTATCTGAGTTAGTCCTATCTGAATTAGCCCTATATGAGTTAGCCATATCTGAATTAGCCCTATCGAGGTTAGATATATCTGAAGTATCCCTATCTGAGTTAGCCCTATCTGAATTATCCCTATCTGAATTAGTCCTATCGGAGTTAGCCATATCTGAATTAGCTCTATCGGAGTTAGCCATATGTAGTTAGTCCTATCTTAATTAGCCCTATCTGAGTTAGCTATATCTGAATTATTCCTATCTGAGTTAACCCTATCTGAATTAGCCCTATCTGAGTTAGTCATATCTGAATTAACCCTATCTTAGTTATCCCCATCTGAATTAGCCCTATCTGAATTAGCACTATTGGAGTTAGCTCTATATGAATTAGCCCTATCGGAGTTAGCCCTATAGGAACACCTCGTCTCTCAATAAAATAAGTTATATATATTCGTATAAATAACTGTATAATTATGAAATAAATGTAAATAAATTTAATAGGTTGTACGAAATTACCTCGTACGAGATTACTGTTAACCATGAATCTTATTGGATGAAACTGATGTTATTAAAAATCGCACCTATTGAATATTTGAGGTGAATTAATTTAAAATCTTAATTTATAAATTCACTTTAATATATGATAACATGGTACAATGTAACATTGTGATAGTGCATATTAAAGAAGAATAAAAGATGATTACAACTGGTGTCTTCCGATATTGCATTTATTTCTTAAGTTCGTAGCATCGTCGCTTCGCGACGATGCCGCATTGCTATATGTTTAGAGAAATATATATATAGATATGTATATGTATGTATGAGTCATAGATATAGAGTACCATAGATAGCGCATTCGCTATTCGTTCAACACAAATTATTTCTACCAATGCGGAGAGAGCTGCCGCCATCTTGGGCGACTATAGAAAACATATATATGTAAAAATATATATTATTTTAAAAACTATATTTAAAATGTTATTTATATGTTATTTATAAGTTAATACAATGTTTAATTATGTAATAAATTACAAATATGTGTATTACTAAATCGTTGTTATTAATAGTAATTAAGCTAATATACTTATATTATTAACAGATTCATTTTATACTCAAATAAAGTAATAATTTAAAAAATATGTTTTAATATTTATTAAAATGTTATGTATTTAAATTGAAGTTTAATTATATAATACATTACAAATATATGAAATAATAAATCTATGCTATTAATATTAATTAAGCTAATATAAATATATTATTTACAGATTACTTTATACTCAAATAAAGTGAAAATTTCAAAAATATATTTTAAATATTTATTAAAATGTAAAGTTCCGATAATTATTATTTTAATAATATATTAAAGAAATAAAAATTAGTTTTCCAATGTTATATTAAGAGTATATCTTTACAATATTTGTAATTATAATATATTAAATAAATGATAAATATACATTTTAAAATAATAAAACACTGCATATCATATATACAGTATATAATATACTATATGATATACATAATTTAATATATTTTACATATATAACTAAATCGTAAAGCATTACAATTCGTAAAATTGTAATTTATTATATTGATAAACTCTGATTATAATCAAATATGTTATTCTATGTAATTTAAATATTACATAAAATAATATATTAAATAAATAATAATATAAGTAATAATAATTATAAAAAATATGATAATATAGATACTATATAATATAATATAATAATATAATACAAAATATAAATATTTATTATTCATTATTAAATAATATTAATTTTGTAAAAAAAAATTCTTATACATCTCGTAGACTTCTTATCGATTATTTCCATATCCACTTGGTGTATATTTTATGTTAATAAACATTTATATATTTTTAATTAAAATTATTCTGGTTTATACCAGGCTCATAAGATGTATAAGAATGATTAATAATATTTATAAATGCAATATATGAAGCTCCTAATGACTGTACTTTTATGTTACCTATATTATATGAAGTAAGTTTATTATACGGGTGTCGTATTAGTTATTGATATTAACTCAGTCGTGTTAATTAAAGGCATCTGTTAATGAAGTTGATAGTACGATTTGAAGTAACATGACAGGTAGTTGTGCTGGAAGGTGATAGTATGATATGATGTAACATTACATTCCGTTGTATTGGAAGGTGACATTACGATATGATGTTACGTGACAGTATGATGTGCTAGAGGGGACAGTATGATATGATGTAACGTGACATTACGTTGTACTGAAAGTATTATATGATGTTACGTGACAGTACAATATGATATAACGTAACAGTACGGTGGTCTAAAAATATGATATGATGTTACGTGACAGTACAATATGATATAACGTGAGAGTACGGTGGTCTGAAGGTATGATATGATGTTACGTGACAGTATGTTGTGCTAGAGGGGACAGCATGATATGATATGACGTGACAGTACAGTGGTCTGAAAGTATGAATTGATGTTACGTGACAGTACAATATGATATAACGTGAGAGTATGGTGGTCTGAAAGTATGATATGATGTTACGTGACAGTACAATATGATATAATGTGACAGTACGGTGGTCTGAAAGTATGATATGATGTTACGTGACAGTACGATGTGCTAGAGGGGACAGCATGATATGATATAATGTGACGGTACAGTGGTCTGAAAGTATGAATTGATGTTACGTGACAGTACAGTATGATATAACGTAACTGTACGGTGTGTATTGACACCTTTCCTAACTAATCCAATCACTCATATAGTAACTATATATATATATATATATATATATATATATATATATATATATATATATAAATATATATATATATATAATACAAAACAATAATATTATATTATATATTAATATAATATATTATATAATATATATAATTTATATATACATAGAAAATATTTAATATTATGAAAATAATAATATTATATTATATATTAAATATATACATATTAGATATTTATATTATATATTAATAATACTTGTTCAGTAATAAATATCATAATATAATGTATAAGTTATATATTGTAAAACTATATGTTGATATATGAATATATTTAAAAAAAATATTATTTTTAATAATAATTTAAAAATTGTTTAATTAAATACTATTTATTGTACTTATAGATCATATATATATTTTTTTTGTTATAGTTATATATTTAACTATGTAATCATATTTCTGGTACAATTTTTGTTTAACTGTAAGTACAAAAATTCACGCTACAACAATGCATAATATATTAAATGTATTTATTTTTAAATTTAATGTAAAAACAGTTACTATAGTCGCCCAAGATGGCGGCCGATTCTCCATTGGTGTAGAATCAATTCTCGCGAATGCGCTATTTATGGTACTCTAAATCTATAGTATGAGTCCATGTATGTAATTTATATAATTTATAAATATTGTTTATAATAATGAAAAGTACAATATAAAATTCCTAAAATATGTTTTAAACTCATCGAATACATCTTGATGTATACGTTATTTGAATATGATCATATACACACACATATATACATATACAAACAAACAAACATGATATTATATATTTATATAAACTCATTTTGGGGAAAGATGGTTAATGTGGCCACTTTTAGATAATGTTGCAAAACTTTATAAATATTAGTTATAAATTATAAACTTCTAATATGATAATTGTTCAATATAGATACATCTTATAATATTCAAGATGAATGTCTAATCATTTTTTTCATTTTAGCTTATATAATTGAAATTATTAAGGTGGCAACATTTTGCATGTAATGTGGCCAGGAATTAATCCACTAGACGGCGTTACTTTATATCAAATGTAGTCTAATGATATTACCTATAGGTATATATACCTATGTATAAACTTATTCATATATAAAGTTGTATTTGTATTTGTATATATGTATATGTATTATATATACTAATATATTTAGCATAAAATATATTAAACTAATTTTAAATAAAAAATTAAATCAATTTCCTGTTAATAAATTATATAATAAATTTTACTTTCGATATCGATTTTCTAAAGAATTTAATAAAATTAATTGTATTTTATGTGTTTAATTTAACTGTGCTTTATAATCGTATTTATATATTACATTTACACATGTTTAGTGGCATATTTGTTTATATGTATATTACATTTTAACTTTTTTTTGTTTACCTCATATTACGCATTGTATAAATAAGTATTTATTTATCTATATTGGTTGAATTGATTAAATGTTTATTTAGATACTTAAATAAATCATAAATTATTTCTCAAAAGTGTATATATAGAATACAAATAATAAAAGTAGGTAAACAGTAAATAGTATATACTAAATACCATTAATAATAATAAAATAAAATAGAAATAATCCGTACGGAAATTAATAAATAAAATAATAATGAAAAACAATATTAGTATTTCAGGTTCCCACCTGATATCAATTGTTGTATATATGTCATGAATGTTTTATACGATTTTATGGATCAAATATAGGGTGGGAATGAATTCCATAGCTTGGGACCAATATAACTCAGTGCCCGAGTATTCATTTTTGAGGGACGTCGAATAGGGGTAGATAGACGATGAGATGCATGATATCTAAATGATGGAAGGGAAGATCTGTGTACTAGATAAGAAGAAATATAGGAGGTGTAAGTTGAAGTGTATATTGAGGAATGAATAATAGATAGTATGCGATAAGCAGAGCATTTGTTAAATGTGAACCATGGAGGTAAGTGTTGGTATGAGGAAGTAGAGGAATGATCTCGAATACGTAGGTTATATGTTGTACGGATTGATGAACGAATAATTCGATTTAGGGGAGAGCTACAGGATAATGGAAGATTGATAAGGATTGAGGAACAGTAATCTATACGTGATATATCCTATAGGACAATGGAATTAACATGAGTTTTAGTAAGAGATACATTAATTGCTTTTCATATTGTTCTAATTCTAAATAGATGATAATTTTCAGATTTTGTGATGGTAGTAATATGAGGAATGAAGGAAAGAGTATAATCAAAAAGTACACCTAAGTTGGATGCAGTAGGAGAAGGAGATATTACAATATTATCAATAAGAAAAGGAGGGAAGTAAGTTGGTGATGGAGAAAGATTCAACAATGCAGTTTTGGAGGTATACCTCCTTAATATATTAAAGAGAATATTATTAGAAATAAGCCATTCTTTAATGTCATTAGCACAATTAGATAGTTTATTAGACCTGGCGATGAAGAAACATATATAGATATAGATATATATATATATATATATATATATATATATATATATGATATGATTTTAATATATATATATATATATATATATATATATATATATATATATATATATACAGTGAAAGCCGCTTACATCGACATGGTTGTGTAAGCTCCAAATATATCGATATAGGCGGATTGTCGATATGAGCGATAGGGGCGTATCCCTAATGATGTATAACGCATTAGTTTATTTGTAATGAATTGTATGTAATAATATAATATATGCATATAATATAATAACAAAAAAGGTTTAATTACATGCATGTTTATTAAATAATATTAATATTATTAATATTTAATAACTAATTATGTACACACCCATCGCAATTCAATCAAAGAATATATTAAAAAGGATTACTTAAATGTATATAGTATATTATAGTATAGTAGAATATATAATATATAGTATATGATTCTATATAGTATATATTATACTTAACTATAAAGTATAGGTTATACTTAACCTATATAGTATACAATATAGTTAGTGATGGACAGGATCGCGATAATTGATCGGCGATCCTGGATCAGTTTATTTGATTCAACATCTTTATATTTATACGAATATTTATTTATTTTATTGTTTATGTCTTTGATAGTTTTTGTTATATAGTTATATAGTTATATCTTACTTTTAAATTATTGCATGTATGTATATATGCATACTATAATATACTATTAGTTTACATATTCGAAATACAATGATGGATAATAGATAATATGATATTTAGACATATTGTATAATAATGAATTACTTTATTAAATATAACATGGGATATAGAAAAAATAAAAAACACAATGGAAACTAATGATGTAACAATTCGTGATGCAACCTGTTAGCGAGTTACGCCAATAC
Organism: Osedax fenrisi; assembly: GCA_964019155.1. Lineage (NCBI taxonomy): Eukaryota > Metazoa > Annelida > Polychaeta > Sabellida > Siboglinidae > Osedax > Osedax fenrisi. Next base: position 42,467,255 of record OZ025241.1, read on the forward strand.
CTTTGATACTATTGATATTATGACCAAGATCTATTTTAATAATTGTTAATTACAATTGAGCTCATATACCTGCATCTGGTGAAGCACTGCACAACCGATTTGTACTCAGAGAGTTGATACATGCAATGTATTTTTATATCATATAATAGTTTATAGTATTTCCAAGCCATCTTGTACTATAATACAATATATTTAACAACATATAGTATTACTTATAATGGATAACATGATATTTAGATATAAATTGAATATAAATATATACCTACACGATGAGTCATAGGTGTTAGTACGTAATAGTGACGCCAGTAATTAAGGGTACTATACACTACTGACACAATAATACATGACTACGGATTATATAGTTCATTGTTACTTTCCTACTTTTTACTTATGTTAATGTTTTGATATTTGTATATGATAAAAACTATATCAACAACTGAGTACAAACGTTGTATCTCTCGCGTACTTTAGTATTATAAAACTATAATATTATAATTAATTGTATTTAAAATAAATAGAATATAGTATTAATACTGATATACAAGTAGTGTATAATATATTATAGTATATACAATATGCAATATGTTTATATAATATGATATAATATATTATTGCATATTATATTATATATGATACATATTTGTAGGCGTATCTAACTATTGACCAATTACGTAAGATATTAAAGATCAAGTTATTTATAGATATACTGACGATATTGTATAGTATACCCATATATGGGAATATAAATGAATACTATGGGAATACTTTTCATACAAATTAAAATTTGTAAATAATTTGTTTTATAATCAAATTTGTCGATATAAGTGGATTCAATTCCAAATATTACCTCATAAATATGTCGATAATGCCGAATTATCGATATAAGTTGATTGTCGATGTACGCGGATTAATTTAAATGTAAATAGGTGTAAATCCAACAAAAATATCTCGAAATGTCGATGTAGACGACTTATCGATGTACGACGTACATTGTACGTGGCTGTCGAAGTAAGCGGCTTGTACTGTATATATATATATATATATATATATATATATATATAATACATATATGTAATATATGTATATATAACATGGTATATATAACTGGTTCTATATATATATATATATATATAGAAATCAGATAATATAAATTAGTTATCTTTACTGGTACTATAACTGGTTCTATATATATATATATATATATATATAGAAATCAGATAATATAAATTAGTTATCTTTACTATTAATATTTTATCTAGATATTTTATCGCCATATTGTTATAATAACATGGCGATACATATATGACATACAGTTTTTTTACTAATGAAATTGCTTTTAACATATTATAATAACTATATGAGTACGTTTATTGATATTATGGTAACTACTATTAATTAATATATTAATTAATGAAATTAAAATTAAAATAATTAATGTATCACAATTGCGTGTGTCATCAGGTAGTCACAAATCCCTGCAGGGTGTCATTTAAGATTATAGTTTATGTGGTATTCCTATATATATATATATATATATATAGGTGTATGTTATATACCTATATGTTTTAAATACAAATAGTTGATTAATAACTACATTACATTTAAAAGTGTATAATAAATATCATGATTATAATATGAATGACAATATATATGGTTAGTATATAGGTAGATGTTGATTCAGTCAACGTTTTCATATAATGACGCACGCATTTTTATCAATATATAACAATATTTATTTCAGATCTTATCTTTAATATGATTGGCTTACATCATCGTGAAATTTCAACATTACCCGCTAAAATATGGCAACATTACCCGCTTCTAGGTATCACGCTATATACACTATAAAATAATAATATTACTCACTAAAATAAATGGAGTACACACTTTGTTGTAATTAAATAGTTATTTAATATCCAACTTTAATTTTCAATTTATATTATATATTGGTGATTTAATATATATTTTACTAAACTTTTATTTAAATTTTTTAAAAAGTAAATCGATTATTTTTATTTTTTACATATTTTTTTAATTAATAGATATACAAATTATTTTTACGTATTTAAATAATGCTTACTAATGCGCATATTTCTTATATACATTTTTGTTGATTATTCTTATAGTTTATGCGAACCAGCTGGCCACATTACCCTCCTGGCCACATTATTAATCTTTCCCCTGCGTGTTATTGAATTGGTGATATTATACTATATATACTATAGTATCACCAATTCAATAACTATAGTAATTATAGTATATATAAGAACACGTTGTTTATGTTGTTCTATCGAGTAGATATAAACGTAAAGTAAAAAACTTTAGTACCTATATGTAGTATATATGTAGTATATAATATATACTAAATTTATAAAATTGTCATAAATCATATAGATTATTATTAATACTTATTTTTAATATATATTAGGTTAATTTTAGATTTTTTAATAATAAGAATAAATTAGAGCTATATGTTGTGAATATATTATACTAACAAATAATTAAAAATATTCAATATTCAGTGACCAGTAACTTTTTTAAAAGTCCACCTATTTCCACCTATCTATTTACATGTAACATTTAAATAAACACGTGTCATGCATGCAAATATAATAAATAACATAAATTAAATAAATATAATATTTTTAACTATTATATAATCGAATTAGCAATTCAAATTAAATTAAATATCTCTATAAAAACTATCTACAGTATTATATAATCGAATTAGCGTTTATAGTATTTTTAATATAGCCACGCCTATAGTCCCACCTCTTGTGAATTCGCCGGCTATAGTGCAGATCCCCCATATCATTGGACTAAACTTGATATAAAGTATCGCCATCTAGTGGATTAATTCCACATTTTCAGGTGGCCACATTACCCGCATTAGGTGGCAACCTTACCCTCCATAGAGGGTAATGTGGCCACCTTAATCATTTCAATTATATATGCTAACATGAAAAACTGATTCGGCAGTTCTCTTGCTTATCATAAGATGTATCTATATTGAACACATTATCGTATTCGAAATTTAATATTTATAAAGTTATACAACGTTATCTAAAAGTGGCCACATTACCCATCTTTCCCCTATTGATATATGTATAATGGTATAGAATATCATAGTATATTTTAATTAATATAGAAATTAACATTAATTCTGTAAACAAATATGAGTAGGAGAAATAAAAATTTTAAATATTAAAATATGGTCACCAAAATAAGTTATTAACGCTTTTAAAATATGTGATAAATTCATATAATAGTGAATTATATAATTTGATTAATGTTTTACTAACATTATAAACTGTTACTTTCTAAAACAGTAATATTATAATCGTAACTTGTAGATGCAGAAAGAAGTAGATTTTAACAGGATGTTATTATTAGCTTAAATCCTAATTATAATTATAAAATTTAAATGCAATGATAATAGATACATCGTAGTTAAATCAAGGACCTTGGTTAAATACAATCACAGAAATAAAAGAAATATTTTAATAAATTATATATTAAATACAAAAATTGATGTGTGATTGATAATCAATAATTATGGGATATACTAATATCCAGAAGTTATCCAAAAATAATCCAGAAGTAATCCAGATGTAGAAATTATTTTTTCCATTTTATTGATGTATTAATAATATTTAACATAATATTTTAAGTATATTATGATAATATATATTATTTTGTATTATATCATCAATATATATATATATATATATATATATATATATATATATATATATATATATATATATATATATATATATATGTATATATATATATATATCAGCAATACTCTATAAACACTACTTCTGGATTCTTTTTATATATAAATCTATTTTTTTGATATAATAAGATTTAACAAAATATTTTTAGTATAGTATGATAATATATATTATTTTGTATTATATTATATAGATATATCATCAATATATATATATATATATATATATATATATTTATATATATATATATATATATATATATATATATATATCAGTTTTTAGTATATTTCTCTCAAATTGTAACAGCTCATATTTATAATATATATATTAATTTATAGGAACTTCATATATTATATATATATATATATATATATATATATATATATAATATATGCAGTTCCTTAATATTCCTTAATAAGTTCCTATGTTTATATAATATTATATATAATTGAATATATATTATATATATATATATATATATATATATATATTATAAATGTATTATATAAATATAATATATGAAGTTAGAATATATAGATAGTATATATATATATAACTAATAATTAAGTATCATTTATAATATTATATATATATATATAATTAAATATATTATATGTATATATATAACTAAGTATATATAAGGGTGTTTTAAATCGATTTAGATCCCGATCGGGTGTTTCTGCGATACTGTCTGGTAGTTGATAAACATGTTCATCCTACCTTGTACATTTATTTATATATTTTTATTTATTACCTATCTATTTACTGTTTGTCCTCGTGTGTTATGTTAGGTCAGTGGAGTTGTGACGGGTGTCGGGGAGTAAGGATGCCAGCGTGGAATCTACTGGTCAAATTTTCCTCCCCACGGCATAGGAAATGATTCACCCTTTCCTAAAAGCTGAGATCTGTCGCGGCCTTGTTGGCATATCATTAGCATATACGAGCTAAGCAATGGCATATGTAAATCAATAATGTTAATACTTTTATTTTCTTTCGTACTATTAGTTTTATCTCCTGTTTTATGTCATATTGAATATCTATTTTCTATATTCAATAAATTATATTATTATTATTATTATTATATATATATATATATATATATATAACTAATAACTAATTATCATTTATAATATTATATATAGTTATATATTATAAATTAATTATACATCTGTAGCATAGATATAGGGATATTCTCTCTACCTATGATATGTAGCATAGATACTTAAAAATATGATATATGATATATATTAGTTGCCATATGAATATTTTGCACTAATATTAGGAACTATAGTTCCATATATGGTTTCCAGGCACTATTATACGCAACTATTGGTTGCCATTGCACTATAGTATGCAACCATTTATATATAAATATAATCCACTTTTGGTTCCTTGGGTATATATATATGTACAAGTATATATACGGTCTAGTTTTGTATTTTGGAACTACTTTCGTATATAATATGTGCGTATGAATATAACTAGTAAATACGGTCTTAAGACCGTAATAATTATTTTGAATTCCACTACATTGCATCTGATTGGCGCTGCCTGACCATTGTATTATTTACTTTGTTTGTTTATTTTCTTACGGTCTTATCGCGTATAATCCGCTACACTCGATAAAATATCCCGAAAATTATCTACTAAATTTATTGATTTACTATAACAATTTATTGATTATTTTGTGACTATTAGATATATTATTTTATATTTGTATTTTCCACTTAATTACAATAATAACTACTAGACATATATATTGCATATCATTTACTTGATTTTAATTAGAATTAAATTTAAAATAAATATTTTTTTAATGAGAAATATAACTTATAAAATAACAACTTTTAAAATAGCAATAATAAAATAAATTATTACGGTAACATTACTAGTATAATATAACACATATTATTTTTACCATTTAATCATTTAAACATAGTAAGTAGATTAAGAAATAAATATATAAATAGCACTAACTAAAGTTTAGATTCAATTTACTGAGAAAGATGTGTGTTCCCAAATAACCTACACATAATAAGTATGATCATATATATCATCACATGCTTATTTTTAATTCAAATTTAAATTATAGTTAAAAAACATATGTATCATAAATTATTTCAATTGTATATATGAATATTTTATAATAAGTATATAATAGGAAAAAGTGTATTTTTCTTTTTAAATACTCAGTATAATTGATATATTAAAATAAAATTATAAAAAATCAATACAAATTATAAACCTTATTTAAAATTAAATAAAACTGTTTAAAAAGTAGCCATTTTCTATCTTTTACATGTAAACTCGTGAAGATCGCCCATCACCTTAAATACATGTTGTTAAAGCGTATGGATTAAGTTATAAACCCAGGAAAATAATCAATGTATTTTATAGATTTATTAATACAAGAAAATGTAGAATATTATTATATATATTATGTGTATATACTAGTGATATGAATGATGCCGAGCCGATTTTTTTGGTTTTTGATGCCGAGCCGAGACTTTCATTTTTGGAAGAAAAAAAACGAGCCTGATCCGAGACTATAGTCTATAGCCAAACGAGCCCGAGCATAGTTCATACTTTAGGTAACTGAGACTGCATCATGCTTTTTATTTGAGCATCATTTATATAATTAGTATATACACATTATCTATATCTAGCATAATAAATTTATTTAAAAATATCAATATTTTCATTTATTAATATTTATTTTGTGGAAATTTATATTTGTCAGATCCCATAATATCTATTAGCTTCAAAATGGACAATTATATGTTTAGTTAAATTTAGTTCTTCTTCTAGTATATTAATTTCATTTAGTCATATTCGATATAATAATACAAATATAAAAATATATATGTATAATTATTATGATAATAAATAAATAACCAGGTCAAAGATTAGTGTCTTTTTTTGGCCGATTTTAGTTTGATAAAAGTGACCTGTATGTTTTTGGAATCTTTTTTTTCGGCCAATTTTCAAATTTCTCTCGGTTTTTCAAATATATACTATTATGTTTTGAAATTTTGACCAATAAAACAGCATGATATCACATACATTTCTCTAGATTTAAACCCAGGTTTATAAATAATAATACATCTAATAAACATGTTCAACTGATAATAACATACATAAATAATATTTATATATTTATATATTTACACATAATCAAATAATTATTATATCGATGAAAATATTAATCATATTTTAACTCGCGCCTCCACCATTAATACCACATATTCCACCTATATATTTACATGGTAAAATGTACATATGCAATGCACATTGTGCATTGTAACATCACTTTAAGGTTAACATGAATGGAAATTAAAAATTTGATAAACTCATATACAACTGATATAAAACTACTATAGTATATATATATATATATATATATATATATATATTAGTATATTTATCTTTAATAAATATACCAGTCTGAACTCCAGTGAATCTGTTCATACAAATAGAGATTAAAGTCTCCACTCAGTCGAATCTAATATTACATATATATTACATATATACACTAACATATACAAGGTATGTTCTATACTTGGGATTACATATAATAATTGTCTTTATGTCACACACACACACACACACACACACATATATATATATATATATATAGGGTATATATATATATACAAATACGTTTTATATATGTGTTCAATTAATAATTAATATACTATTATATTATCTATTAAAATATTTTACAATTTAAGTTATGATTTCAATACCAGTAAATATAATTTTTATTCTTAAGGGAGGCTCAAGTTAATATATGTTTAGTATTTTTATTTTAACTATAATTTTGTATTACATATTTTCCCTGTTTAGTATCATATTTAGCCTCCGATACAACTACTACAATCTTCACTACCACTACCACCACCAACATTATTCATACTACCAGTACAACTAAAACTATTTTCTATACCACCATAGGTTGATGGATTCTCAACATTAGAATATGGAATGACTGAGGCTTCGGCTATAGATATCAATTTAAAGGTCATTTATTATTTATATGCTATGACGTTATTAATAATAACTTATTAGTTACCCATATTCATTATGTACAACCTAGACAAACATATACATATTAGAAAATAATGTTAAGATATTAATTATATATCGTAATATAACCATTAAATATTAAATCAATATATGCTATATCATTTTTGTATATATACTTATATATATATATATTTCAAAAGAGCCCTAAATATAGTGTATATTTATAATTATATATATAGCATATCGACTTTACTAAATAACAGGCCATCCAGAAATATGAGAGATCACTTGGTAAGAAGGAGGACATGATACCTGTCTCTAAGACCAAGAGATACCAGCTGTTCTTCATGAATGTCGCTCAGGTATGAATCGTCATCGTATGACTCATCATAACATGAATCATCATAGCATGAATCGTCATCTGGGCGTTGATACACTACTTAGGTCATCTAATATTCTCTAAAACACCCATTAACCTCTTCTCATAGGGATTATGTAGTAAAATTCACGATCCTAAAGTGTGGGTGTGGACCAGATTATTGGATTCGAAAACGTCTCCCGATAAATTCAGGTTATCATTAAATCTAACATTAAATAGATGTGTTTAAATTTAAACTGCAAACTTTAAGTTAAAATTCATTATTAAGTTTATATATAATTATTACTACTCTTTTTTCAAGATATAAATTCATTGACTTAATGTTATTCTTATATATAATGTGTACTATATATATATATAACTTTCTGTATGGCTAAATTGGCTAAAGCATTAGATACAGTAGGATACGGGTTCAAGCCTAGTCCGGACCATTAAAATAGGTTTTAAAATAATATTTAGAAGTGATCTTATATAATTGTATATAAATAAATGACCGGCTATCGTTAAAACCATGGATGCCTTAACATTAGAGCGGCTTCGAAGGGAAATTAGAGCCATATAAGTGAACACTTCTTCTAAGTTCCTAGATTTATGAAAGGACTCTACAAAATAAAAATAAATATTACAATATATATTAACAATTTACTCTTTTAGTTTATTTACTATTAAGGTTTTATAATATTGCTAGAAGAAAATGTATTCAGTTAATATATTTTATTTCTATAAATTTAACTGTGTAAAGTACTTTTAGTACGAATATATTCAATATAAATAGATAGGTATATATTTTTTTTAATTAGGGTATTTTTTATATAAATGACCTATAGAAGATATTACAAATATATATATATATAAATTAGATACCATCATAATGTATATAAATATATATTTTAAAACATTTGTACAGCTATAAGAAGGAGACTTATTACCTACCATGAAAATATCTTTTGGGAGAGAAATATGCACACTATCGTAAACTTTTCTCGGTTAAATATCGTTAATTACATAACATATATATTACGTAAGATATCAGAGTGACTTCAGTTATCACAAGTATAAGTTACTTGCACATTTATATTCACTTCATATTTTAATTTAATAATGCGCTATATTATTAAAAACATTATCTTATAATTTAGAATCTTTTTCATAAAATTAATACTACCAATCTACTATAGATATTTTCAACCTGGTTGTGTTATTATATCTATCCTAATATATCTGAGAAATTATATATATTGAATTGAATTGAATTAAAAAGTGTTTATTAAATTCAGAAATCAAATACAGTTATTCTCACAGGATAGAACCAGATATTATCTCGTAATCTATACTCACAAAATTGTAAAATCCAATTATAATTATTACATTTGTAATTATATAATTTATATATATATACACACATATTTCCTATGTTATTATATGACTATCGAATATATATTCGATTAGCGTTAGTATATACTAACGCTAATACACTGTGCTAAGCTATTCAGCACATATAACACGTATACCCACCCACACATAGAAGTATATCCACGATATGGCCTGGCTGTTCGGAAGCCGAGAACACATTACCAAGGACTCTGATGATATTCTCAACTTTGAAATAGTACTAGCCAAGGTGAGTGATGTTTTAATACATATATATATGGGTGAAAGACACGATAAACTCTTATTTTCTTCACCCAGGTAATTGCCAAATCTGATTTTATTATTATATATATATATATATATATATTAGTAATGCAATCGAAACCCTACTATCAAAGTATCGGTAAAGTATCAGTTCGAAATGCGAGTATCAGTTCGAAGTTCGATTGCAATACTAATATATATATATATTATTGTTATTGTTATTTTTATTATGTGGAGTCCTTTCATCCCATTTAGTAACTTAGAAGAAGTTTTCACTTATATGGTATATATATATAGAACTGGCACTTTCGTTATTTAGAACGCTCGCCGCTCGCTTGGTTTTATTTTAAATATCTGCGGCTATATCTTTGATTTCAGACATTATTATTATGATTATCATAATAATAACAAGTATTTAAAATATAATACTAATATCAGAATTACTATTTCTGAAGACATGTTATTATTTTTAAAATGTATATAAATATGATATAAAATATAGGTATAGGTCTAAATATTGCATATAGATATATGAATTATTTATTAGGACATATTTTCTCGAGGATTAGTTACTCATGTGTATACATTTATTTTACAACCACATAATATATAACTCTACAATATAAAACAAAAATGAAGATCCAAATTATAATATTAAACAAATAGTAGTCTAAAATTTGAGTATAGTATCAGTTCGAAATAGTCGAGTATCAGTTCGAGTCCGAGTTCGTAATTTTATAATTATTGAGTATCAGTATCAGTTCGAAATGCTTGAATATCAGTTCGAAGTTCGACTGCATCACTAATATATATATATATATATATATATATATATATATATATATATATGTGTGTGTGAGTGTGTGTGTGTAGTAGTAGTAGTAGTAGTAGTAGTAGTAGTAGTAGTAGTAGTAGTAAATTGATTTATTCACAAAAATACAATTTTCAAAAAATTGTTCGGATGTGATATATATATATAATATTAATGTTATGGCTGTTGTATTGTTATTTATAGTCATTGAATATGACCTGCGACCCTTGACACATTTCACATTAACTTCCTCTTGTAAATAAATATATACCTAGTTAGACGTGTTTAATTAATATATCAAATCTTTGTAGCATAAACTCGTAACTTAGCCATTCTTTGCATCCAGATCGATTCCATTATAGTTAGAACAACAAACTATTATAACATGGTGACAGCGGTGGGATTAAGTAACTTGTAAATATTGCGGCCTAAAACATGTGGGTACCTCTTGCCCCGCCGCACAGTCCGAGTGTCGATTTTGCCATAAAATTGGGCACTGGGCAGCTGTGTGTCGCAAGAAATTGAGACCTATTTCTGCCCAATCTTCTAACCCAACAGGTCATCAGCGAACTCATGACCACAAGTTCGATGAACTAAAGTTCAACGAGATAGGAACCGACTCCAAAAATGATCTGACCGCCGATCTCCACTTCACGTTAAGAGGCCAACTCGCCACCATGACGGTGAAGGTAGATACGGGAACGGAAGGAAACATACTTCCATTACGCACGTACCTCCGTATGTACCCCGAACACTGCACAGGCCCATGACCAACCCCTGGCCACTTAAAACGTAGTCTAACCACGTTAACCGTCTACAATGGATAATCTATGAAGCACTACGGAACTATCGACTTAGAAATCACGCTAAAGGATTACACGAGGCGAGCTACATTATTCGTAGCAGAGACCCCTGGCCCTATAATATTGGGACTACCATCGACAAAACAGATGAAGATCATCACGATAAACCAAATAAAGACGCAGAACATTAACACAATAAATGACCTCACAAGCATGTACCCAGACAGGTTCGAAAGCATCGGAAACTTCGAAGGTACATACCACATTGTAACCGATCCGACGATACCACCCGTCGTACATGCCCCTAGAATACCGCCGATATCAATGATACGAGAAATCAAAGAAGAACTTGACCAAATGGAGCGAACGGGAGTAATCGAGAAGATCACGGAGCCTACCGACTGGGTTTCAAATCTAGTCTATGCACGAAAGCAGTCCGGAAAACTCAGAATCTGCCTTGACCCATGGGTGCACGAGACCTAAACAAGGCCATAAAAAGACCCCACTACCCGACGAAGACTATAGAAGACATATCTTACAAACTTAGAGGCGCAAAGATATTTAGCAAACTTGACGCACGACAAGGATATTGGGCAATTAACATCGACCACGAATCTAGCTTAAAAACAACATTCAACAGCCCGCACGGAAGGTACAGATTCAACAGACTACCATTCGGCTTGTGTCTAAGCCAGGATGTGTTCCAGCTGAAGATGGATATGATTATTGAGAACTGCCCCGGAACGCTCGGCATAGCAGACGACATTGCTGTTTTCGGGAAAACCGAAGAAGAACACGACTCAAACCTCCCCCACATAATGAAACGGGCACAAGTTGGAAGACTTATATTCAACAAAGAGAAATGCGAGATTAAGCAAAAATATATATACTTCTTCGGTCTCATCTTCAACGAAGAAGGAGCGCAGCCAGATCCAGAAAGGATAAAAGCGATTCAATACATCAAACCCCCAACGAACAAGACCCAGATTCAAGAATTGTTGGGCATAGCTACGTACATGAGTCCTTTTGTACCAAACCTATCGACGCACACAGCACCACTACGAGACCTGATCAAGAAAGACACCGACTTCACCTGGACACCCTCTCATGAAAAGAAATCCAACGATATCAAAGATCTAATCTGTAGAGATAGCAAGCTAGCATACTTCGACCCTGATAAAAACATTGTAATTCAAGTAGACGTCTCGGGAAGAGGTCTTGGAGCTGTATTGATTCAGTCCGGAAAACCAGTAGCATATGCATCAAAATCACTTACTGAATGCGAGCAGAGATATGCAAATATCGAACGAGAAATGCTCGCTGTTGTATTCGGCTGTACTCGTTTCCACACGTATATATATATGGGAAACAATGCACAGTACAATCTGATCATAAACCACTCTCCATGATTATCCTGAAGAATATAGCAAAAGCCCCCACAAGACTACAAAGAATGCTCATAAGTCTACAATCATACGACATCAACATAGAATACGTCCCCGGAAAAAACCTACCCCTACCAGATACGCTCTCCAGACAGCCGCTTCCAGAAAACAATGAGATACTGTTCGATAAACAGATATCCTATACCCGCTTTAGCGAGCCTAGATTGGCCCTAATTAAGAATGAACCAAAGACGAGAAACAACTTCAAGATTTATGCACCATCATCAAAAACGGATGGCCAACAGAGAGGAGAACACTGCCCCAGAACTTAAGAGAATTATGGCCCTATAGAGACGAGCTGACCTATGAGAACAATATGTTCATTAAAGGAAACCAAATACTAATACCGACGTCCCTACGGTCCGACATACTTAAAGACCTACACATTCCACACCTTGGAATTGTCAAAATAAATCTACTTGCAAAGACATGCGTCTACTGGCCGAAAATGACCAAAGACATTCAAGACCTCACGAAAGAATGCAGCGAGTTCCAAACACACCAAAGAAGACAAAGCCCTTTAGAATTCGTAAATAGAAAACTACCACGAGAACCATAGGATGCGGTGGCAGCCTACCTGTTCGAATTCAATAAAGAACAATACCTACTGGTTGCAGACATATACACCAAGTTCCCAATTCTAAGGAAGATAAGAAGCACACATAGCCAGAGCATCATCCACGCATTAAAGGCGATATTCTCGGAACACGGTATCCCGAGACACCTACACACGGACAATGGACCACAATTCTCAGCAGCATCTTTCAGTCAATTCTCCAAAAGATGGGAGTTCCACCATAATACAAGTTCACCGCACTATCCACAAAGCAATGGATTCATCGAGCGACAAATCCAGACGGTAAAGAGAATCTTAACGAAAACCCATGACCCAGTAAAAGCACTATTACTTTGGAGAGCTACACCATTAAAAAAGAACCACCCTTCCCCAGCCGAATTACTATATAGCAGAATCATCAAGACCATACTCCCGAAACATCAAGAATATAGAAATACCACTCAAGATCAACTACTCAACGATCGCCAAATGAAAGCAGCCAAGTCATATAATACAACAACACGAAGAAATACTCCAGATCTTAACGACGGACAGAAGATATTCATCAGAAACCCCATCACCAGCACGTGGAGCCCTCGAACGATCCTCCAGAAACATACGTCTCCAAACTCATACCTGGTAGATTCCGAACAACACTCAACAGTCCGGCGAAACCTGACAGACATCCGCAGAGACAACGTCGCCACTCGAGAATCACCCAGTATCACCCCGCCCCCTGTCACATACGAGCGACCATCACGTCATAGGCGCCCACCCAATCGCCTTTACCTATGACATGCGCAATAGCACATCACCCAAACTACGTATCCCTCACGACAAAACACAGTCATGAGGTTGATTATTATTATACTTACATCAGTGTCGCTATGATAACCTAGCATGTACCCTCCATGTCAACAGACCTGACTTTGACTAACAAAGTGGGATGTTGTATTGTTATTTATAGTCATTGAATATGACCTGCGACCCTTGACACATTTCACATTAACTTCCTCTTGTAAATAAATATATACCTAGTTAGACGTGTTTAATTAATATATCAAATCTTCGTAGCATAAACTCGTAACTTAGCCATTCTTTGCATCCAGATCGATTCCATTATAGTTAGAACAACAAACTATTATAACAATGGCGACATCCATAATTTAAATAAATTATAATAAATGCAGTAAAGTAAGGTGTGGGTAGATAGTAAGTTAGTAATAAAGTTAGTCAGTATGTACTTTTAGTTAATAAAGTTAGTTAAGTTCAAGTAAGTGTCTGTGTAGTTTTGTTTTAAATGTAGTTGATAGTTTCTCATTATTAATAGTTTTGTGGAGTTTATTCCATAATGTTGAGTAGTTAGTCGATAGGTTATGTTTCAGGAGGGTAGGAGGCCTACTATTTGATGATCTTAATTTAGTTATTTATTTAAGTTTAATATAGTCTCTAATGTATTTAGAAATATTTTTATATATGGCAGTATGTATAATATTTAGGGTTTTATAAGTGGATCTTTGTTTAAATTTAAGCCAGTTTAGTTTTTTTCGGTAGTATGTGGTGTGTGTTCGTTTATGTAGTTTAAAAATGAGTCTGCATGTTTGGTTTATTATTTTTATTATTAAGTCGTGTGTGTGTGTGTGTGTGTAATTTCCATAAATAAATATTATTATATAATTGGTAAGTTGTGTTATAATATAACTAATACATCAACAATAGATTATATTAAAATTAAATACCACACAAGGTAAAGTGTTGAGTTGAATAGAGATATATAGAGAGGGGTAGGGATATATATATATATATATATATATATTGTTATTTTTATTTGGTGGATTCCTTTCATCCCATCCAGGAACTTAGATGAAGTTTTCACTTATAATATATATATGGCTCTAATGTCCCTTCGAAGCCGATCCCATGTTAAGGCATCCATGGTTTTAACGAGAGCCGATCATTTATTTATACATAATTATTTAAGATCACTTCTAAATAATATTTTAAGACCCATTTTATAAAATTAATTAATGGTCCGGATGAGGATCGAACCCATGTCCTACTGCTTGTGTGTCTGACGCCTTAGCCACTGAGCCACACAGGCAGTTATCTATATATATATATATATATATATATATATATATATATATAAATGTATATAGATAGATAGATAGGTAGAGATAGATATATCTATATATATATATATATATATATAGACATATATAGATAATTGATAACTTTAACTCACCTGTCAATAACACTTCACTACACACGACCGCCCATATTTCGCCCCTATAATAAGCCCCTCTCTCGACAGCCTATCTTCGGTAATCCCATCCCAGTGAAGCTGTCAGACTTCTGCATAAGACAAACCTCCGAAGCTATGCCATACGCCGTGGCCAGACTGTTTGTAGACTTTAAACTCAGCAAGGAGAGTAGAGTCAAGGTTAGTGACATCATTGTAGTAGCTGTATACGTATTCAATGCTGTATAGATGACTAAAGGCAGTATATATATATATACCTATAGGTCATATTATTAGATTGTATTTCATTTATTTTTAAAGAATTTTAAATATGTAGGACTACATTATAATAATAATTTCATTATATTTATATTCTATTTTTTATATTATAATTATATTATATTTTTTACAAATTTCCTATTAAAATTAAATATACATTCTAAAATATACCTATATACAACATAATATACTCAATAGAGTACAAATTAATATATATATATATATTAATTTGTATAATATAACAGGCTACACAATAGTAAAATATATATTTACACAATTCAAGAGTTCACTTAAAAGTATATATACTTATAGGTACCTACCTTGGATGAGTTCAATAGTAAGTTATATATATATATATATATATATATATATATATAGAAAGTATAGTATTTACTATTAGTATTTAGTACACAGTTGAAGTTCCCTATATACATTTAACATATAATTGATATCCTTATTAAACCTAAATATGTTTATATTAATTCGATATATAGTGTTATCATTTATTAAACATTTAATAACATATAGTCATTTATAGGATATTTTAAATTAAAATAAATTAATATTGTATATTATGGTGACTGGTGAAGCAGGCCGCTGATATATTTAAGAGTTCAAGTTGGGCGGTCCTACTAATATATAAGAGCCGCCCATCGATGTAAATATATGTCACTCAAGTATATATGTTACGCTTGATTGCACACTCTAAAATATTCCATACGAGTAACATACATACGCTGCCTATGTGTATTATCATATTAACACAAATATATATATATATTATATATATATATATATATATATATATATTATAATAATTATATAATCATTATATATACCAAATACTAATAGGCCTAGATATCAATATATTTATATGTGAACTTACGTGCACGAGACACAATGATATACGTGTAGTGCACGTATATCATTATGAATCACCCACATACACACACATGCATACACACACGCATACACACCTACATACATACATACATAAATACATATATACATATAAATACATATATACATATACACATATATACATATACATATATACATATACATATACATAAATTTCGTATTATTCTTTGTTTATTTCTATAATGTATGTTATCGTTAGCAAATATTTATACTTTATACTTTTGATTATATTTCGGCTATGTATTTGCTTAAATAAATTATCAATCAATCAATAATAATTTATGTTTCATTTTGTATCTTAATTATTGAATTATCCCTTCAAAAGTTGGGTTAAAACCCAACTTTTCTATAACAAAAACAAATTAAAAAAAAAAAAAAAAACCCGAAGAGATAATTCAATAATTAAGATACAAAATGAAACATAAATTATTATTGATTGATTGATAATTTATTTAAGCAAATACATAGCCGAAAATATAAAATTCTATATTTCAAATATATTATAATATAAAATTAATAATTCATTATTATTACAGATAAAGTGGGAGGTATTATTTTATTTTTGTTTGTTCTGTATTATATTTTGTTAAAAATTTGTTTTTGTTATAGAAAATTCTGGTTTTTTATATCTATATTTCAAATATACTATAATATAAAATTAATAATTCATTATTATTACAGATAAAGTGGTAAGTATTATTTTATTTTTGTTTGTTCGGTATTATATGTTTGTTTTATATATATTTTGTATATGTTTCAAATGTATTATATTACTAAAATACAATATTAATAATTTTCAATTATATAAGTATTATATTGTTTGTTTCGTAATATTATTGGTAGGTATGTTTTGTTATTAACTATTTGTGTATAGGTATATTGGTTTATTTTATTTGTAACGTGTTCTGTTTATATATATATATATGTTTCAAATTTATTATACAATTAAAATTTAAAACAATAAAGTACTATAGTACCTATAGATACTACCTACTTATTATTATTACAGATTTTGGTAAGTATTACATTATTTGTTTGTTTAATTCTAGTATTGGTTTAATTGATTTTTAACATGTTCTGTTTATAATATATTTAAAATTTAACATTTAAATATTAAACTATATAACTAATAATTTATTACTAAAACATGGTAAAAAGATAAGAAGATTTTTATAAATTTAAAGTAGAAATTGAATATTTCAATGCAACTTACAAAATAATGTATTTTATTTCTATTTTCGATTATTTTTACTATATTATACTATACAAATATTTTACTATATTATATTTTACTATAAAACTGCCTATGTGGCTCAGTGGCTAAGGCGTCAGACACACAAGCAGTAGGACACGGGTTCGACCCTCGTCCGGACCATTAATTAATTTTATAAAATGGGTCTTAAAATATTATTTAGAAGTGATCTTATATAATTGTGTATAAATAAATGATCGGCTCTCGTTAAAACCATGGATGCCTTAACATGAGAGCGGCTTCGAAGGGACATTAGAGCCATATATGGTTATAAGTGAAAACTTCATCTAAGTTCCTGGATGGGATGAAGGACTCCACCAAATAAAAATAACAATAACAAAAAAAAATATGATTTTTTCTACTTTCGGTTGTTTTTCGTTTATTTTTACGGTAACTGTAAAACATTTTAATTTCTTTAATTTTTTAATTTCGTAATATTCTTTGTTTCTATAACGTATGTTATCGTTAGCAAATATTTATATTTTATACTTTCATTTATATTTTCGGCTATGTATTTGCTTAAATAAATTATCAATCAATAATATATTTAATAATTAAAATAATATAGTTTAAATTAAATTTCACTAGATATAGTAAATTAATTAATTTTCGTAATTTATATAGTATATAGTATTCTGAATATATTTTTAATTATTTTAAATATAAATTCTATAGTATATTGTGTTATACTAGATATTATTTATAATTATATATTTATATAATAGTTATAATTATATTTCTAAATTCAAAATCATTATAGGTATAGAAATGTATAGAAAATAAGTTCATATTCTGAATAGTAATCTATTATGGAAATAAAAAAAGTTGATGAGTAACATATGTTTTTTAATCTGGCATATATTATTTAAACTCTCAATTAGTGCACTATACAATATTAGTATATATTAGTAGATAATAATAATGAATAAGATAATAATAATACATAATTTCCAATTATTATAATTTATAGGTTTTAATTTATATCCTACTTGTTATACAAATATTAAACACAGATATTTATTATCAAATTTAAGATATATTGATTTTATTAATATTATAAACTATAAAGATGGTAATATAATTTGCAATATTAATAACAATATATGTGTAAATTCTATATATTTTATATCAGAAGAATATATTTTGATTTTACCTTATTGATTAGTCATATATTTGCAACTCATATTATTGTATTGTAGAATATATTTATATAATAAAATATTTAAAAGATATCAGGAAATCATTTAATATCATATATATATATTTTTAAACTAAAAAATAAATATATTATAAACATATTATTAAATGTAATTGTGTAATTTAAAATAAAATTAGATTAAATACAATAAAATAAACGCTTATTTAAAAAAAATTAGGATAACATATAAATTATAAAATTATAGAGGCACGAAGAATTGTGAAATATGCAATTAGTATAAGAACAACCATGGAATATATAAACCTTACAGGAACAATCGTTAAATAGAAACCGATAAGAACAACGTTATAAGAAAAACCATAAAATATACAAACCGACAAGATCAACCGTATAAGAAAAACCATGGAATATACAAACCGTATAAGAACAACAGTGAAATACAAACCGACAAGATGAACCGTATAAGAAAAATAATGGAATATACAAACCGACAAGATGAACCGTATAAGAAAAACCATGGAATATACAAACTGACAAGAACAACCGTATAAGAAAAACCATGAAATATACAAACCATATCAGAACAACAGTGAAATACAAACCGACAAGATTAACCGTGTAAGAAAAACATTGGAATATACAAACCGACAAGATGAACCGTATAAGAAAAACCATGAAATAAACAAACCGTATAATTTTTATATTATATTTATATAACTTGTATAATTTGTCATGATTTTGATATAAATTACATCTAGATTAATTATTGAAAAACAGTGTTATAATATATGTAAACAGTCATTTTTGCGCCATTTTGTTAATCATTATTTATTAGAAATAGGTAGTGTTATAAAATTATGATTTTTATGCTTTATATATGTTTTTAACATATGATATTTTGACATATTATACATTATACATGTAGTAATCTATTTTTTAAATAACATTTTATTTTTTTATTTTAAAGACCATGAATCCCCTTAACTAACACTTATAGCTGGGGATTTATTAATTATATATCAAAATAAAGAAGTATTAATATATTAGTATTCTGAAATCAGTTTTAATAAAGAAGATTATGGTTTATCAGATTTAAAGATAATTATCTTTAATATCTTATAATGAATATTTTAATAAAATACATTTTTAATAACAAATAATTTAAAAGTATACTATGATCTATAATTAAATAATATGAAGTTATATTAATTCAAACTAAATCTAATTCAATTAATAAATTATTATTTATATTCATCAAAGAAATATTATTATTTATTTAAAATATTAATTCATTTAACATAATTTAAAATTTTTAATTATTTAAATATAAATAAATATATATTTACATTATATGAGAATAAAACGTTAACAATTGTAAAAGAATAACAATAAAATATCCTATAACAAAACAAGAATGATACGATAACAGTAGAAGCACATAGATACATACAAAAGCATGGTGTAACTACACGCAATATTGTGGACAGGAATACATATGTGCACTATCTTATGTACACAGCTGGGATATACTGCCAGGGTGTGTGCAGTGTATGTATTAATAGGGGTAATCAGGGGTGTGTTGTTCTGTGAAACTAGATTGTACTCAAATTATCCAAGGATAATCTTTAGCTATATCTGTAATGTTAAATATTGTCCAAGTCCAAAGACAATCCTTAGATATCTCCATAATGTTAAATATTTTCCTAGGATAATCCTAGGACATTTTATTTTCTCAGAACAACTGTCCGATCACTACGCTACGAGATGAATCATCGCTTAGTACTACCACTACTAGGTACTATGGCAACTAGGAGTGTTATTACCGCTGCTAGCGAATGTCTCCGCTACGATGAGAGGGAACAGTATGCTGGCCTCACCGCACACCTTGACCGGCCGGGCAGTAGTCTTAATCTTGCCCCAACTGACCGCTTCATCTGGTGAGGCCCCCGCGTCACTGCCATCAAACTCATTGGCTGTATTCACGTATACTGAATAGTCGGCTCCATTTCTCTGTAGGGGTAGGTAGGGGTGGGGCTGTGAGGTTAGGTAGGGGTGGGGCTGTGAGGTTAGATAGGGGTGGGGCTGTGAGGTTAGGTAGGGGTGGGGCTGTGAGGTTAGGTAGGGGTGGGGCTGTGAGGGTAGGTAGGGGTGGGCTGTGAGGTTAGATAAGGGTGGGGCTGTGAGGGTAGGTAGGGGTGGGGCTGTGAGGTTAGGTAGGGGTGGGGCTGTGAGGTTAGGTAGGGGTGGGGCTGTGAGGTTAGATAGGGGTGGGGCTGTTAGGTAAGGGTGGGGCTGTGAGGTTAGGTAGGGGTGGGGCTGTGAGGGTAGGTAGGGGTGGGGTGTGAGGTTAGATAAGGGTGGGGCTGTGAGGGTAGGTAGAGGTGGGGCTGTAAGGTTAGATAGAGGTGGGTAGGGGTAGGTAGGGGTGGGCTGTGAGGGTAGGTAGGGGTGGGGTGTGAGGTTAGGTAGGGGTGGGGCTGTGAGGTTAGGTAGGGGTGGGGCTGTGAGATTAGATAGGGGTTCAGGTATAGGGTAAGGTAGGAGGTGGGTGTGTAGGGTTAAGTAGTGATTGTGATGTAGTGTTAAGTAGGGGTGTAGTGTTAAGTGTGAGTATAGGGATTGGTAATGGGTATTTTTAATGGGTTAGTTAGAGTGTGGTTATAAGTTTGTGAGAGGGGTGATTATAGATAAGTGGGGTCGTAGTGTTAGAAAAGGTATGTGGTAAGATAGGGGCGATGGGGTTACATAATTCGTTGTTATAGAGTTAGGTAAAGTATAGTTATAGGGTGGAGTGGTTATAGGTAATAGGGTTATGTATGGTGTAGATATAGGTTAGGTAGTAAGTGTATGTTTATAGTATTAGGTAAGGGGTAGATATAGGATTAATTAAGATATGTATATAAGTCTTATATTATAAGATGATATATATTTGATAATATATAACCTATATGTTATGTAATATGTAACCTGTACAGTGTACAATGAATTATATGAGATTAATATTTACTAACGCTATATTTAAGTTTAATCGGATGAATATAAGAATATATCTTTAAATATAATTACATATTGAAGTTTAATAATATTTATTTTTATATATACAAATTATAGTATTTCATTTAATAAATAATATAATTTATTTATTAGAAAACATAATATGTATTAACAAATACATATGATGTTTTATTATACTACATATTAACAACAAAATGTAATTACATTTATTATTCATAAATTCATAAAATATTTTTAAATTGTGTAGATATATATATTTGTAATATAATATCTATTACAGGTAGAATATATATGTTAATATTAAAACCAAAGCAATTTGTAAAATAATTAAGATTACATATTTCAAAATAAACATAATGTTGATGGTAAGAGTTGATGATATAACCTCTATAGCGAATACACAACATTAGAGCCATATATGGTTATAAGTGAAAACTTCATCTAAGTTCCTGGATGGGATGAAAGGACTCCACCAAATAAAAATAACAATAACTACGGCTTACCATTAAGTTGGCATTGCAGATGTGATGTTTCACCAGACCTCCTCCTAGTATAATCATGCCTGTATTCTCAGCATGAGAAGCCTGAAGGTTCATGCCACGGATGTCTACATGCGTTATGTATACAGGTGTTAAGCTGCGTTCAACAAATACATACATAAATCGGGTCCAAGTTCTATACCAAAATATGGGTACCTGTAAACTCGGACCACTCTTATGTTTTTGTTTTACGTTTCACCACATTTATCTTATTTACAAAGTGGTCCAAGTTTACCTGGTTTCAACTCTCTGGTATTCCCCAAATATCAGCTAGTTCAAATAATTAGAATTTTTTTTAAATTACTTGCCCAATATTAAGTAAATATTCTAAAACAAATTAATTTGAAACAGCCAATATATTTCTATGAAAATCAGACAGTATTTTTTGGTATGAAAACGGTATCATATATATTGTTATTGATATAATCAGTGTTGTTGATAGTGATATACTCAGTGAAATTGCATGTCAACTATTATATATTTTAAATTAAATATTAAGCATAGATTTTATTTTTAAATTTCACCGGTACTTAATATTTGTGATTGGTAGGGTATTATTTTATTTTATTATTTCTATTGGAAACCAATACTACTTTGTTGTAATGAAATTGAATATAATAAATTAATTTTGATAATCATAAAATAAAATTATTGAATTATAAATAAATAATTAGAGATAATGTATCATTAGTATAATTATTTATCATGTTAAATATTCTAAACTGTGGACTCACGTCATTTCAGTGATTTAATATTAGTGAATATCAAAAAGGAAATTTCACGAGTCAATTGATTAAGAAGATCCCGCACATAACAAGCAATTTGCCAATTTCGTGTATAAATAGATAGGAAAAACATAGGTCCACTAAAAAAAATAGAACTGATATTCTATTCATTCAATTGACCTACTTTTTTTGTATTGTATTTATAACATATACATGCATAGGAAAATACAAATTTATTTTAAATATTATTATTTATTATATTATATATATCTAAATTAACAATAATAAAATTATGGTATTTCTATAGAAATTATTATTTTATACAATCACAACTATACATTTTATTATCTCTCTATTTTACTATTCACATAATTAAATTCTATATAAAGCAAAAAAATATTATAATATTATAATTATAATAGTTTTTATGTTCTATATGTTTTAATGCACACCTACCTAGCACATACGGAATAATTATTCTGAGAAAACAGCATTTGAAGTTTGACAGCATAAAAATGTAATATTGAATAATAAAATAATATAGCATTATCTTATCGTCAAAACACATTTTTATGCAATTTCTAGACTGAATTCATGTCTAATTTGTTTACAGATAATAAAAAACATTACAATAAGTATTATTGTGGAATAAAAAAAAATATAAAATAAATAAATTAGCATCACTGAATGTAAATGGAATAGGTAAGCTAGTTAATTAATGATAGAATGAGTGAATTGCGTGACCTCTGACCTTCGACGATATCGATAACTAGGCCAGGATTCTTGAACGAATGGAAGTAGATCATGTCTCCTATGCTGCCATCTGTAATAGCCGGGCTGAACACGGGAATGTTATTCTTGTAGCACCTAATTGTGGGTTAAACACATAACACATATTCGGTATCGCATCGGTGTACATGTTTACATCAAATTACGTATATAACAGGATAGTATGCTTATAATTTCACAATATATTTCTAATACAAATTACTAATTCAAAGTTTTATCAATTATTGTTACACACAAATATAAATTAAGTTTTATTTTACTACTTTATGTTAATAATTTTCTTATTAATATTTATTTTTGATTGAAAAATCATCCGCATATTTGTATCCAAGTTTCGAAGGAAACCATTAATATCTAAAAATAATATACTCTGTACGGTGTAATTAAGTAGATCACGTATTTTCTATTAATAGTCTAACGTATATTGTGTACGGATAGTATCGTGTATTATATACAATATTATCTATACACTAACAGACTATGATAATGGCTAACCAATAATAGACGGACTCTGGGTTATCTATCTCTTTACCTAATCTATGAATCATCTTTGAGGGTGTCCACTTCACCCCCTACAAATATGGGTGTGCCAATGATTAATGTATTGATTGGTTTATACTAGGTATTATTATTTTAAATTGATTATATTAGATTTTGTGCAAATATATAATCTAAAAGTAATAATTGTTAATATTTACTAGTGAACAGCTGAATTGAGGTAAATAACGAATATAATAAAATAAAAACATAATATAATTTACAGTTGACATATTATTAAATAAAGTCAATTAAAGCTAATTCATCTTAATGAACCTACTCCCTATATCTATCTATATCGCCGTAAACAAATTTAAACTTTTGAAATAATATGCTCTGATTACTATTAATAACTACACAATTTCATAATTAATAAGGTATAATTCATAATTGTTTATGGAGACAATCGCGGAAAAGACGACTGTCTTAATTCGAAGTCATTTGACTTACCAAAATAATCATTAAGATAAAATGAAAATATATACTCAATAAAAATGTTGAATTCGACTTCAATTTAAGATGAAACCATCACCAACAAACTCTGTTAATTCAAACATCTTTTATTATAATTATTTTGTTAACATTATTACTTGATTACACTTTAGATAACGGTTTCTACTATTATTTAAGTGTCTGTATAAACTATTATTATGATTAGCGTAGTAGTATTAGGCTGGCACCTACCTCATGTATCTGCTCGTGTAACATGGCATCCAATATAGGGATGATCCAGTTCTCAAACAAGCAGTAGTTATCATTAGGCACCAATAGGTTGCCGATCCGGTTTATTCCGGAAGCTCTGAGCTTGGCACCATCATAGCTGAACTTACCGAGGAATGTGGGCGCCAGACACTTGATGAAGTCTTCCTCGATACCCCCCGCAGTCGAAACTATGCAGTCTATCTAAGTGTGGGGAGGGGGGTTGATACTATACAGTCTATCTATGTGTGGGGATGGGGGGTTGTTATTATGTATGGTGAGTGGGAGGTTGATATTATTGTGAGGAGGGGGGTTGATAATATACTGTCTATTTATGTGTAGAGGTGTGTATGATAATATATAATCTATCTATGTGCGCGCATGCGTGTGGTATGGTAAATATATATATATATTTAGATGTATACAATGTATATTCGAATATTCACAAATTTCTGATATGATTATACTTTAAAATACTGTAAACATTCATAAATGTCGTCTCACTTTTAGATATTGGTATTTTATTTTTCACCTAAAATCATATTACCCTAATATTCCTTCGAAGCCGTTCTAACGTTAAGGTATCCATGGTTTTAACTAGAGCCATTCATTTATTTATACACAATTATATATAATCACTTATAAATATTATTTTAAGACCTATTTTCCGGACAGAGCTTGAACCGGCATCCTACTGCTTGTATGTCTGACGTCTTAACCAAATGAGACATTCAGTCAGTTTATCACAAGATATGTATTTGTATATATATATATATATATATATAAAGTGATGGGCATGATCTGTATCGGATAAGAAAGAGAGGATCAGGATCGGGTAACGAATGGAGGATCCCGATACATACAAAAAGGATCGGTGGCACCGATTCTGTGCCCATCATTGCATATACAATACTCTAATATTATTATATTTATTTATAAGAATATTAACAACATTTTAGTAATGTATTATTACATTGATATGATATTGACAATATCATATTGTATTGATTATTATTTTGTAATGTTTTCCAAGGTATTGTAAGACTAGGTTAAACCTACATAGTATTTAAATAATAATTGTTATTATTTTATTACCATAACAGAATTTAATCAATTGATATCATATAAGTAAATCACCTACTTTGACTCAACGTACATTGTATGTCATACATTGAGTAGATATTTTTATCCAATTCAATGCATTTATATAAGTAAATTATATTTAATTCACTATATCATATAGTCTATATGATATACATTCAATATATGCATTTAATTCAATTGAATTATTATTGAAATATAATATAATATATTAATAATAAATATTATTTAAAATTATTTATACAATAACAATAACAATTTATATTACATAGGTATCATACATACATATATATTGTTTCGAATTATGAAATAAAATCGTATTAATTAAATATATCAATAATATCATGATTAGGATCGGGTAAGAAACTTAGGATCGGGATCAGGAAAAGGATCGCATAAGAGAATAAATAGAGGATCGGGATCGTCGATCCAGGAAAAAGAGGATCGGTGCCCATCACTGTATATATATAGTGTTGTCAAATGTTAGGGCATCTCTTATCAATATGCAAAGCGGATACTATTTATATATACGTTTTATATATTAACTTTACATAACTAATAAATAAAAACAACAAAACAAAAGGGTATTAAAAATTAAAATTATAAAAATAATAAAAAACAGTATTAAAATTAAAACAATTGAAAACAGTATTAATATTGTAACCTACATATATATATATTAGCGTTGTCATTCGGACCCAATCAAACTACCCCGCCATTCGTATGTATCCGCGACACTTTTAATCCACATTGCATCATTTTAAAACATTTTCATTGCACAGAAGTTTTAATAATAATTGATCATATATAATAAATATACCATTTGAGGATCATTATTGCTAATAATTAATTTTGAAATTATTATTTAAAAAAATAGCATTTTATAAATTTATTTTTTATTAAAGATCATAAATCACTAAAATCCAGTACTAAAATTATAGATATTAAAACCTGATATTTTTTTCAACTATTTGATACTCACAAATATCTCCAAAACCCGAACCAGTTTACATCACTATACGATACTTATGCTGCTGTCAAACAATGCGGATACAATTATCAAACGATACTGATACTGATATTTCTGTCAAACGATACTGATACTGATACTGATACTGATACAGTTTCGAACGATACTGATACGATACTGATACAGCTGTTGAATGATACTGATACGATACTGAGACTTACTTTTTAGAAAATTTGACAACACTAATATATATATATATATCAATATTATTAAAATTGACATAAACTATGTGGTACAAATATTTAGATTCTTTTATAAACATTATATTAAAATTATGATAAATTTATTAATTTTTTTTTATTGTTTTGAATGCTAATATGGGAATCAAATATTTGTTTTAGTTTTTTTTGTTCTTTATTTTATATTTGTGTTTATTGTTTATTTTAATATCCATTTTTTTGTTATTTTATTGTATTTTATCCGAATGAAGATGATGAAATATGACAATACACTACTGTTAGGAGATATCAAATTAAATAACTAATCGCTTTCACTGATTCTCATTAGACATTGTCTGATTTCATGATTCATTCATTAAAAGTCATCATTATAGGTGGACATTTCTTTATCCAACTCGGTTACATCTATATAGATCATGAGATAATTGACCTTGACACGATTTCCTGAACATACGTGAATACATACGCGAATATTCGTGAACATGATTAAATTCTCAAACGAAACTCTGAAACCTTCGCATCTAATAATAATCTCCTATTAAAGAAATGCCATCTACCAAGCATTACTCCAATTAACACCCGTATTAAAAATGTTACATATTTAATAACTCACAAATACAATTAAGTATATATAATTAAATATATCTACCCTACATAGCATAACTTATAATGTTGTTGTAAATGTGACAGTTTCATTGAGTCAAAGTACAACATATTACAATGAATACAATTATTATATAATTACAAAATCATGCTAGTAGTGTATCAATAATTGATACACATATGCAAGCTAATGTATGTGCTGTAGAGAGAGAGTGAGATATAGCTGGAAGTGAACCTTATTGTGTTGGGCGAGGTAGCGGAATGTCTCTCTGAGTCCACTTGATATTAGATTAGATGTGTAACCTGTTAACATAATACAATTAACCTCTACTAGTTATACTCTAATCATGTATGTCATTGTGTTATATCGTACATTTATATATATATATATATATATATATATATATATAGATAATTACACATATTTTGAATATGAAATGAGTTACCTAAGAATATAGTTAAATTCCGTTTCTCTCGACCACACGGATTTAGATTTATTTCAGGTATTTCTTTCAAGGGTTCCTCTCTTTTCTTAATCTATATCGATGCATACAATATATATATTATAAATTTAGAAAATTAATTATATATTTACATTTATAATTTTTATTATTTTATAATTTATTCAATTTAACAAAATAACAATTTAACAAATAATTTAACAAATATCATATATATTTTTTTAATTTAATATATAAAACTCTAAATATATATGTACATGTTTCCTAAGTTAACCATTTCATTGATGCGATCGACTGCCAAACCTAGATTTGTGGCCTGAAATCCGGATGTTTTGAAACTCTTCATCAGCTCATGATAATCGACACCGTTATTAAAGTCATAACCTTGAACCCTGACCTCTTCGCAGGGCAGGCTTCCGCTCTTCACGAGCACTGCATTCTCGGATATCTCGGGCACTTTAGACATCTAATTCATTATATGTATGCAACATTTAATTATAATATTATATTATGTTACTATCATATTATATCGCCTTAATAAAGATTTGAATTATAATTTCTATTTGCTAATTTATTACAATAACTATTCTTAATATTTATGAAACTAATTAAAGTTGTTAACTATATACTATATATATATATACAATAGAGGTTGATATATAAATGCAAACTCAAAACTAATTCAATATGCATCCACAAATATATACGTATATATTATATATAAAATATTTATAATATAGTATATGATTAGTAAAATATATTAATGATTGTGCATCCATCCATGATTGGTTGAATTTAGTGAATCCCATCTAAAACACAATAAATATATATATTTAAAAAATTTAATTTTTGATCCATTTTTAAATATTCTTATATCAAATTACAATTTTGTATATATTATATAGATATAGACAAATTTAAATTTACGATTCTTATATCTACAAACCAATATATATATATGTTAATATATATTCAATCGTATATTATAATTTATAATATATATATATATATATATATGTAAAGGTGTGTGTATACACGCACTAGGTTACAACGCCTCTTACGATATTATTATGATGATCAGTTGAGTTAATAATTTCACTTAAACTAGATATTAATTTCATTCAGAACATTGTGTTATTATTAATTATTATTATTGCCTATCGAGAATTCTTTCAATAAAATAAATATTTAAATGAAAATTAGACACAAAAAAAAACAGATAAATAATTAGTTTATAATTGTTTTACAAAGTTGTATATCTATGATTATACTATATTCACAATATTGTTTTCCTATGGACACTATATTATATATCATATACGCTGTATAACATAACTATATAAAAGTATAACTATAGAGGGGCTCTAATTATATCAAAATAATATAAAGAATATTAAGGAATATAGAGTATACGATTATATTTATATCATGTATAAAACATGCATGTTTATATTATATAATAAATGATTTTATATTCAATTATAATCAAGTAAATATTAGGCATTTATTAATATAATAATTTGATATCGACTAGCAGCCTCTATAATAAAACTATATGAATTATTGCCTTTTATTGGCTCTAGTCACATCCACCACGATACAATATCATCACATATAATACATAGTTTTTTATTTAATAATTTATATGTATTCATATTTAACATATATACAATTAACTTAATATTAATTATTATTCTTAGGTTGGAGGCGCAACTTTAAATGCAACTTTTTTAGACAATAAATATAATTCAACATTTAAAAAATATGCATGGAGTATTATTATGTAAAATGGTAATAATTTATTATATATAATAGGCAACTATTATATGCTAAATATAGGTATACTAACTATACAAATAATATGGTATATATATGAAATATATATAAAAAATATATTTAAATTATAGATTTTATTTTGGCGGTAATTTGAGGGATATTTGTATTGGTTAAATCTAATATACCTCTTAGGAATCAATTGTAATTTCATATTAATAATAAATACAGGTACTACATATATGTATAAATTGTAATATTATATGTATTAAATAACTATTATAAATTGAAATATAATAATATAAATTAATATTTAAAAAGTTTCTCGCTTTTTATATTACTAAATGACTAATTTGAATACAATTTTATAGGTGTTCAAAACGTAGCATTACAAAAAGTCGCCAAACTTTTGACCAGATACACAAACTTTTGACTAGTGCTTACAAATTCTATAATTTTATTACAACTAATATATTGAAATAAGTATTACTAAAGTAATATATATAAACTTAGAATAGTTGCAATATCTATTAAAAGTATTGTTATGTATGATGTTATATTGTTTATTTTCTCTTCCTATATTAAATATTGGAAATACGGAGATAAAATGAAATATAAAATTATATTTCTTTTTAACATTTACCTCCTCCCCATGTTCCAAATATTTACCGACTACCAAGACATTTCCTTTCATACCTACGCCAATGACCTTCAACTCTACCTTAACTGCACCGACTCTCCTCTTGCATCAACTCCATACACCAATGGCTTACTTCCAACTCCCTTAAACATAACCCCACCATAACTAAAGATTTCTTATCTTTCTCCACTTATCCCTACGTTCCTCCACCCTCCATGAACCACCCCCATATTACAAAACATGACTACCCTCCCCTATTCTAAATATGTCCGTAACCTTGGCCTACACATCGACTCCACTCTTTCCCTTGATACTCACATTGCCCACATGCACAAATCCATAAACTACCACCTATACTGCTTCCGCCTAATTCGATGCTCCATTCCCTTCCCCATTGCTATTACCATCGCCTCATCCTATATACTCCCCTTATTCGCCTATTGCAACAACCTACTATTCAATCTCCCCGCTTACAAACTTATTAAACTGCAACGTCTTCAAAATGCTGTTGTACGTTGCATCCATCTACTTCCCCGTTGTTCCTCTGATTCCATTACACCTACACCTAAATACCTACACTGGCTCCCAGTCTCCTACCGTATTATATACAAACTTCCTTGACAATCCACAAAGTCATACATCACAAATTCCCCGACTACCTTACCTCCCTTCTCCATCTACATACACCCACTACCTCAATCCACACCCGATCCTCCAACACCTTTCTCATTACTATACCCCACATACACAACCTCCACTCCTCCCATGCACACTCCTTAGTCCTATATGCCCCTTATTATTGGAACTCCCTACCCTACCACCTTCGAACAATTACATAAACCTCCTCCTTCAAACGTCATCTAAAGACATACTATTTCTCCCATGCATTCCCCCCCAACACAATAATCTCTCCCACGGCCGATTTCTCACGCACAGCATAGTCCTAAAACCAAAAAAAGTAAAAGTAAGTATATAATTTAGTAATGATGTAGATTATTTGTATTTGAAAAAGGAAATAATAGCGCCATATAATAGATGGCTATATTATATAGTATATAATTATTATAATAATATACTATATAATATATTATATATTCTATAATGGTATTCCATTTAAAAAATCAAATTTATATTTATAAAATTGAATACCATTATAATGATTATAGAACTAATAGTTAATTAAGCTCACTTTATTTTTTTTTGTGAATGTTTTTTGTCTAAATATAAATTAAATTTCATATAATATTATATATATTTAAATTTATTAAATTTAATTCATGTTTAAACTTTAATTATTAGAGTATATTATTTTTATACTTGTAGTTAATTTATATAAGTAGTAAAGATTTTTCTAAGGAAAGATACAAGTATATGTATAAAATTGAATTACATGATTTTATCGTAAGTTTTAGTTGCGTTTTTTGTGACATACCAACATACCAAGTTAGCAAGCTTTTTTTGTAATGTACCAACATCCCATCTGTATTCTTATACATATAAATGCAGATTGTACATTGGCAAAAAAACATTACAAAAAATGCAACATCCCAACGTAAAAATGTCACGTCTACACAATGTAAAAATAGTATACATTATGAATGCATTTTCCGTAGACATACTAATGTACCATCGGACGTTGGTATGTTACAAAAAACTCACTATTATATCATATAACACTTACGAGAAATCGTGTAATTCAATTTTGTATAGAAAACACCTAGAGCGTCATCTATATCGGGTTAATTTTATGAACTATGTGTTGTTTATAATGTTAAATAATATGTTTTAAATTATTATTTATATGATAAAAACTAAGTATTAATTGATAATATATAACTAAAGTTTTGTTACAAAACAATACGATATATAGGTTTTAAATGATATACATATCTATGTGGTGCGTAAATTCTAATTTATATTGCTCGTAATTTAATTGAGCTATATAAATATTGTTGTTTGGAAACCGCGCAATACCTAAACTATTTAGGTGATTCGATACTACTGCTAGTAGCAGCGGGTAGTAGTTATTAATTATTTTCATATATACTATATATATTATATAGGGAGTGTTAGATTTAAGCTTAGAAAATATTTATAAGTAGTAAATTAACGGTTAAACGGTAAACGGTTAAAAACTAATCTTAATAATCAGGTTAATTTAATTAACCTGATTATTAAGATTAGTTTTTTTTTTAATTATTAGTTTACTGGTTTTTTGATTAAATATAAATTAAATAGTTATTATGTATTTACATACTATATTAAAATGACCATATATTATAAAATATAATTTTTATATTATTATACAGTAATAATAATTTTATTAAATAATTAT
This sequence comes from Osedax fenrisi, assembly GCA_964019155.1. Classification (NCBI taxonomy): domain Eukaryota; kingdom Metazoa; phylum Annelida; class Polychaeta; order Sabellida; family Siboglinidae; genus Osedax; species Osedax fenrisi. The sequence goes on from OZ025241.1 coordinate 42,500,926, forward strand.
TTTCATCCATGAATAAACCAAAAAACCATAAATAAACCTTGAACCAAAAAAAAGGTTTTTTTCCAACTATGAGTATAATTGTCACACAGCATCGAATTTTGATAGTTAGTAAATGAAAGATAATTCATGATATAATTATTTAATAAAATAAAAAGTGATTTATCCAATTGTTAGTACAAAATCAACGTCGCTCGCATCCTTAACAATTAGGAAACTATTATTTTAATATTGTTTTAATTTTAAATTACAAATTAAATTAATTATTTATTTATTTATGAACGAATTTCCTAGGGTTATTTTAATTATAATTATTTATTTATAATATTTATTGCATTTAAATAAATCATAATCTACCAAACTAACATTATAAGAGTTTTTAATAAACCTTATTATATATTTTTTATTTTATTTTTTGAATATTTATCACATGTTAACAAAAATAATAAGCAAAGTTTAAAATGTATTACTATCATTGATTACTAAAACTCACAATGTTAATTATAAACTATCATGTAATACCAATACCTCCTATAACCAATACCTCCTATAACCTCGGATATAAGAGGTCTTGCTATAACCATGGTTATATCAATATCTCCGATAACCTCTTAGTTATACGGTTATAGGAGGTATTGGTTATATGAGGTGTTGCTATAACCTCGAGAATAGAGGAGATACTTTTATAGGAAGTATAGAATGTTATCAATACCTCTATAATACTACCTCCTATAACCAAGACCTCCTATAACCTCGAGGTTATAGGAGGTCTTGCTATAACCCCAGGTTATAGGAGGTCTTGTATATAACCTATAGGGAATACTACTATCTATTAACTGTATTTAAATATATAACATATAATACTAACTAATGTGTATTTAATAAATGGTATACGATTACATCCGGATTACATATCATTCACTTTGATTTTTAGGCAATTTATAGGAACACGTTCATAATAAATTCATATATATAACTCCGAAAGCGCGCTCTCCGATATCGAATACACCATTTTTCATAGATTTTTGGCGCAGGTTATGAACCACAACATTATTTACTAATCGGTGGCTAATAGTGACTTACTATTCTCAGTATTTATTACGTTTTTAAAAATTTTGTAAATTAGTAACTATTGCTTGTTTGTCTGAGGCCTTAGTAATCTTTCCTTTATTAATAATTCCGACCCCCCTATCAAATAATCTTTCCGAAAATTCCAACTCCTCTATTTCCGATTCCACACTAAGCAATCTTTCCTCAAATAAAATGTCCCCTACTTCCGATCTACCACTTATTAATATTTCCTCAAATGTTAACTCCTCTACCTCTGTTCTAACAAGACCTCCTATAACCTTGGTTATAGGATGTATTGGTTCTAATACCTAGTACATATTCCTCTAATACCAATTCATCTAATTATGTTCCCAATTCCCAACTAATAACTATTTCTGCCTTATCTCCAACTATAGTTACTCCATCCATAGTATACTACTATGCACCCTACCCAATATCTACACGATTAACCTGATAAATAGTATGTAGTATTAATACTCCTAATCATACATGACTTACAGTAGTAATGGCTCTCACTAATATTCGATCCCTTAGAGCAAATTCCCTTTTACTATTAACCTACATTAAATAATCCTCACTCGTGCTAATTGCCCTCACAGAAACATGGATCTCACCTGATTATACTGATATATTCTACCTTATCTTTGATACAGGTAAAGATACTACAAAGTATTCGGACGATCTTTGATACAGGTTTTACACTCTTTTGTATACGTCATGATTTACATATTCCGTAGATATAGAGTAGGTACCTACAATGGTACACTAAATCTATGAAATATTCCTACTTTCACCCATCCTACTTTTTCGTATAGTGACTGTCTTCATTCTCCATTATGGATATTACTTTTTCTATTTATATTATTTATAAACCTCTAAAACCTGATTATACTATGTTCTTTAATAAATGTAATGATATCATTTTGAATATTCTAATTTACACTAAACACCATAAAACTATAGTTGTAGGATATAGCCTTGGTGATTTAAATTATCATTTTCATTCATCCCAATATCCTCATTCAAGTTTCAAGAATCATGCTGACTCCCATTCAAGTTGTCAATTTTCCTACCCATACTGCTGGGAATTCGACCTTATTTTCAGCAGGTCTCGTGCATCATGTAATTGTTTAATTAAGTGCAACAAATCTGATCTTCTTACAGATCATTTCATCATAACGTTAGGAGTTATCATCCCTCTGCATCCCTTGTATATTAATCAGTAAACCAATTGATAATTATCTATCTACCTTAACTACTCCCTCAATATCTAAAATTTATACCTCATTTTAAAATCCACTTCCTCCTCTCTAACTGATCTTATTAATATTTATACATTTAAAAGACTCACTAGTATGATATCCCCCTATTTTCATATTATATTCTAGTCCTCTCTCCAATTGAATTTTACTCCCCCTTTTAAACATGCTGTCTTCACTACCATTCTTAAAAAAACTTCTTCCAACCCTAATCTCTTATAACGTCCTATCTCCCAAATTCCTATTATTAGAAAAATTCTTGAAATAATCGTTGTCCATCAAATAAATATATTTATGTCACTAAACTCCTACGATGATGTCATGCAAAGTTCATTTCGTAAAGGTCACTCAACTGAGACAGCCCTACTTAAAATCTTGAACAATATATATGCGAAAGTTTCTCCCTCACTACGTTGTTAAATGGTTCTCCTTGATCTATCTTGTGAATTTCACTTTATTCGCCATGATATTCTAGTCATATATATCAAGTCTTTAGATGATTGGCATTAATGGTAGCACCATTAAATGGCTTAACTCGTACATTCTAAATAAATGATCCTCTGTTAAATTCTATGATTTCACTTCTGATCCCCATCCTATCCTCTATGGCGATCCCAACATGTTTTTTCCTAGGCCCACTTCTATTCTCCATATATATAGCACCTATAAGGTCTATATATCCACATTATCTGATGTTTTCTATCATATATATTCTGACGATATCCAACTCTACTCCTTCCTCCCTATATCCACTCCATATATTTTTCAACTAATTACGTGTGAATCCTCTATTAAATAAAGGCTTCTCTCCAAAAATCTTCTACTAAATATCTCCAAAATAGCCCTCATCAATATACCTACGTACTCACCATCATTCCCTTTCTTTTACATTGACAAGATTCTTATTTACCTTCCAATTAAGTCCTCAATCTTGGTGTAGTTTTCGACTCTGATCTATATTTTTCTAGCCATATTGCTAACATTTCTAAAGCTGATAATTATCACTAATTTAGAATCAGATATATCCATAAAAATATTACTCGCCCTATATGTGCTGTATTTATACATTCACTTGTAATTTCTCGTATTGATTATTTGTCTTCTTTATTATATAGCCTTCCTGTTTTCTCAATTGTCCTATTAAACAGAAATTTTAGATGATCCTTACGATCCATTTTCAATATTAAATCTGATAATTCATCTACAGACTCTTTTCAACTTCTACCTAACTGGTTCCTTTATAAAAAAAATGATCCATAATTCCGAATTAGTAATTCGACTCCTTTCTATTACCAATACATTTATATATTCCTCCATTCTTTCATATATATTTAACTTACTCTCAATTCGATCCACCACCCATGATACACAGTCAATTTCCAGTATACATCTCGTTATCCCACAGCCACCCTCCCTTACATTTCAGAAATGCTCATTCTTCTACATAATCCCATCTATCTGGAATTCACTCCCTTTATCTATAATATACATTCAATCTCCCACCTGCTTCAATACTCACCCTAAGTCATATATATCATCTATCTAGTTTTATTATTATCTTTTATATTTCGTATTACTTCTACTTTGTTTCGTTAGTTTTTTATGGTTGTAAACACTATAGTGTTTTATTATTATCATTTATTATTGCACTTACGATGAGGAGTGTTCCCAGTAAGTAAAATAATCAAAGTTCGTAATCAGATTACAATCCCGCAACTAATCAGATGACTATCATGTGGTTATGTCATAGATATAGAGTATCTAAATGGTACTCTAAATCTATGGGTTATGTATTGATTACGATCACAGAATGTAATTCCATTACAATCATTGATATTCACATAGATTACGAATATGTATTTAAATGAGTGATCAGTTTATTATTAAAAGGTAACCCACTAAAATTGTAGTTAACTTTCTAGCAATAATTTCCGGAAATACTGGTAGTGGGATATCCCTTAAAAAGGACATATTAAACATTTACACCTTATAACGTGTTCTTCAATAGATGATATAGAATAAATGTGTTGACATTTAATGATGCCTACAATGAATCTTTTAGTGTACCAGCGTTTATTTCATGTGAAATTATACTATGAGCCATTACATGAAGTCTGCAGACTATAGAGAAATATAGATTATTACAATATACTATTTTTCAACTAAAAGAATCAGCCACTTTTACTTTCGAATGTTCAACATGAATATAGTAAATTATCAAATATACAAAAAATAAATTATTAATTATTATTATTTATTTAAATGATTTTATCTTTCAATATCATATATAATTTTGAATTATAAATCAATTATTATATAAAATATATTATCAAAATAATGTCATTGTTTTCAATAAATGTATATAATGGTTTTTTAGAATAAATTACTATAATTTATATATCATAATGAATTAATTTTAATATTATATTAAAAATATATATATAATTTATATATTATAAAATATTGATATAAAATATATATAGTGTCAAATGATATATTATTTAATGAAATGTATTTGTTTACATAATTTTCTTAGTAGATACATATCATAGATACTATTTATGACTAATAGATATGATTACAAATACTTTTGTAATTTTTATAATAGATACAAATACAAATGTATATAAGATACTGCTTTTTTAATAGATACTATATCAGTGATACTGCCCAGATATATCTATATTTAATAGATATTATATAACCAGCTATTTCATTTTCACATTTATACCTGTATATATTATTATAGATACTAATTTTATCTTGATTTAATTATTTGTTTACTAATCTACTAATACCAATTTTTAAATTAATAAAATTATATTATATTCACTCCTTTAAAATATTATTTGAATTACTTGGGCATATCATATATGCAAAGAACAATTAACTAATTCTAGTAATAATTAACTAATACTATTTAATCAAATTAAATATTTTATTGATAACAATATTAATTTATCAAATAAATTAATAGAATCTACTTATTCAATATATAATACTTTTATATTCAGTCCAAATAAAGATAAAAGAAATATGTTATTAATAATATGATATTAATAATAAAAATTGCCATTAGTACTAATTATTGTAAATGATCAATTATATTAATTAATTTAATTATCAATACCATTGTAAAACAAAATAAATATTTAAAATTATAAAAATATATTATGAATATATGTGGTATATATATATATATATATCATATACCTTATACCCAGGCCAATGGTCATGATGACATATCTGAGCATGCACGTCTAACCAGTTGTATACTAGAATTAATTACCTGGTTCACGATTAACTCGTTGCAAATTAACCCTATGAAAACTCAAATCAATTATATCAGTCAAAATAAAACCAGTAAGCCACTGCCATTCACCTTTACGTTTGCCGGCCTTTAAATCTATCCATTAAATAATCACCATTTATTACTAACCTCGGTGTAATTTTCGACCATTCGCCTGATAAGAAAAAATTTATTTCACACAAAATACGCAACATAAACCACCAACTTTATTGTATAAAAAAAATTAGGAAGTCTTTTTTTCTTGTAAAATTGTAGTGACAAGTCTAGTTCTTTCGGTTTTTGATTATTGTAATTCACTTCTATGCCATTCACCTATATCTACACTAAAGCCGCTTATAGCACTACAGCGTGCTGCCGTCCGTATCATTTACGACATACCACACAGAGCTGATAATAACCACATCAGCATCACATCATTAATGTGCGATCTACACTGGCTACTGGTAAAGAAACGTGTACAAATTATGCACACTCATGCATGCAGCTATCCACTATGGAACACCTGATTATTTATGCCTGTTAATATCCGTAATTCAGCAACATAGGAGTCTCCGTTCTCGTCACATATTCCGAGTAAATGCTATAGAAGTTCCAGTATAGAGTAATACTGGCTCATTCGTCGAATATGGAGTAAAGGCATGGAACGAACTTCCCGATATTCTGCGGTGCACTACATCAAGAACTGAATTCAAGAGAGAATTAAAAACTCACCTTTTCTCACCTTATGAATGATACATTTAACCCTTATTTATTTTCCATCGTTTATATAATCCATTTAATTTAATTTGTACACACCTTTGTTAACGTTTATTTTCCATTTAAAAAGTGTTTAAATAAAATTTAATAATAATAATAATATAAAAGTATTTAATTATAATTATACTATATGTATTTATGATAAATGGCATTATTGATAATGTATTCTACTTATATCATAAGTAGATTACATTAATAATACAATAACAGATGATATCTCTAACAATGATACACTAGTGACCATGAAAATGTTATATATATTTATATTACCAATAATAAATATATACATTATGCATGCTTAATAATATATATTTCAGAATTAATACCAATATTGATTAATATTAAAAATATATAGTTGTTGCCACTTTTAAATATGTAATAATATTATGTTATTTTTATATATAATATGATATATATATATATAGTTATCATATATTGTATTTATATTAATTATTCAAATATCATTATAGAATAATTATAATGTAATCTCAATATATCATTCTATTGCATGTTTAATATTTAACTATTTATACTTCCATTAACGACTTACATAATATCTATTATATAATTAAATAATCTATATATTACTGTTAAATATAAATTACATAATCAACTAAATATAATGAATATGAAATGTAGTAATTTATACTATACAATGTCAAGTATAAAACTAAGGAATATGTATATACACGCATGGTAATATATATGTTTATTGCGAGTAAAGATACAGGGGGTGATGTTGATTATTGCATTAGGGACAGCATAGCGGTTATGTTCTTAATGGTCATCACTCCATCTTTAATGATATCTCCTGTGGTAAGAGGTACTGGCATTACAATCAAAGCAATACTATTATAACATCACATTTAGAATATACATATATATATAATAATATTTATTAGAATCATTTTTATTTGTTTTCTTGTTTATAATATTAGTATGCCTTGTACCTCCTAAATTGTTCACAATAATATATTATAGAACACTAACGTTCTCACCAGTATATTGTTGATGCCTGTTAATTATAATATATAATTATAATCACAAACATAACGAAAACGTAACAATATCGGAATTGGTGTGAACACCTACAAATCTGATTACAGAAAATATTCTGTAAATAATTCACTTTCTGTACGGATTTCACTTAATGTAAGAAAACAGAATTGGTGTTAACACTCTGTTAAACAAAGTGTAAAGTTCATATCTATAGACCATTCTAAATTTCAATATTGTATGTTTAGACATTTTGTAAATAACTTTTTATTACCAACTTTTATTAGCTTAAGGGGTACGATTGACTTGAAAAAATCAGTTAAGATAAAAAATAATTTGTTGTTGTTGATAAATGTAATAAAGTATCTAAATATTACATCATAAAACGATCAATAAAGCATACAAATCAAAGTTTTACAATTCTTTTAAATTTAAACATCACCTTTTTTGTATATAAATATTTTAGATGTCATTTTTCAAATCTGAATCTCAGAATAATTATTTTAGCCTAATTTTAAATCTTAAAAAGTCTATTTCTCTCAAAATAATGCTCGTAACTTGATGAAATTTTCAGTATATATCACTTTATATGTCTATATTATAAAAATAAAGGCTTATTCAATTATTTTCATTATATCATATATAAAAATAGTTTCAAATAAAAATAAATAAAAATATTTTTTTTACTATAACTAGATGTCTTGTATTTCCGAAAATAAATAATTATATCTTATAATCCTCTATTTTCTTGTAAATAACAATCTACACAATAATATGCCGTTTACAGAATTAAAATAACTTAATTATTTTTAGATTAATAGACTTTAAAAAAAAAAAAAAGCCTATATTTTTACCAGGGTTGATTCGGTTTTTAAAATTGGTTTTTTCAAATGGGTTTTTACGTCGGTTTTTTCAAGTTGTAAAAAACATGGTTTTTACGATTTTTAACAAATTAATTTAACTTTTAAATTATAAGTTATAATTGCCTACATTATATGTTATATCAGTGAGTGGGTAGGACTCTCATCTAATTACACTTACATGCCTATGATACAATGATTATGTGATAACAAATTTAATTACGCCACCATTAGGCAGAATATTCAATTATGAATTATTTATATATTGAAATGTAAAAATATATCGTTTTTATGATAATACATTATTATTAATAATAGTTATTTATATGTAATAGCAAAATATTACACTTACATGCCTACGATACAATGATTATGTGATAACAAATTTAATTACGCCACCATTAGGCAGAATATTCTAATTACTAGGTTACTCTTTTCCCGAATCAAGGGCTAACGCTCCTTGTAGAATGGTTACTTTTTTACTAAAGCAACATTACTGTAAAAACTTTATTACAAAAGAACTAAACTTTATTACTAAAAGAAATAAACTTTATTACTAAAAGAACTAAATTGTATTACTAAAAAGTAACTACTAAACTTAATTACTAAAAGAACTACACTTTATTACTAAAAAGTAACTACTTTATTACTAAAAGTAACCTCTTTATTACTAAAAATTAACTACTTTATTACTAAAAGTAGTTACTTTATTACAAAAGAACTACACTTTATTACTAAATATTAATTTATTAAACCTCCAAAAATTAAAACTTAACCCAACCTAACCAAAACCGTGAAAATATACTTGTATAGGTTCACTCGGGAAGTAATGCAGCTAAAAAAAACCTATCAAAATTAAAATTAAAAATTAACCCAACCCAAACCCAACCAAACCCACCTAAACTCAAACCCAAACCCAACCCAAACCCAACCCCAAACCTAACCCAACCCAACTCGTGAAGTAATGCAGCTAAAAAAAACCTACCAATATAGTTATATATATATATATATATATATATATATATATATATATATTTACATCAATATTTATATACTATAGACACTATAATAGTGACCAAAAAACCACCAACAATTAAAACTTAACCCAACCTAACCACAACCTTGACAATATACTTTTATAGGTTCACTCGGTAAGTAATGCAGCTAAAAAAAACCACCAAAAATTAAAACTTAACCCAACCTAACCACAACCGTGAAAATCTACTTTTATAGGCTAACTCGGGAAGTAATGCAGCTAAAAAAAACCTACCAAAATTAAAACTTAACCCAACCAAACCCAAACCCAACCCAAACCCAACCTAACCCTACCCAAACCCAACCCAAACCCAAACCCAACCCAACCCAACTCGGGAAGTAATGCAGCTAAAAAAAACCTACCAATATAGTTATATATATATATATATATATATATATATATATATATATATATATATATATATATATATATATATATATATTTACATCAATATTTATATACTATAGACACTATAATAGTGACCAAAAAACCACCAACAATTAAAACTTAACCCAACCTAACCACAACCTTGACAATATACTTTTATAGGTTCACTCGGTAAGTAATGCAGCTAAAAAAAACCACCAAAAATTAAAACTTAACCCAACCTAACCACAACCGTGAAAATCTACTTTTATAGGTTAACTCGGGAAGTAATGCAGCTAAAAAAAACCACCAACAATTAAAACTTAACCCAACCTAACTACAACCATAAAAATATACATTTATAGGTTCACTCGGGAAGTAATGCAGCTAAAAAAAACCACCAAAAATTAAAACTTAACCCAACCTAACCACAACCGTGAAAATCTACTTTTATAGGCTAACTCGGGAAGTAATGCAGCTAAAAAAAACCTACCAAAATTAAAACTTAACCCAACCAAACCCAAACCCAACCCAAACCCAACCTAACCCTACCCAAACCCAACCCAAACCCAAACCCACCCAAACCCAAACCCGGGAAGTAAACTCGGGAAGTAATGCAGCTAAAAAAAACCACCAACAATTAAAACTTAACCCAACCTAACCACAACCCTGACAATATACTTTTATAGGTTCACTCGGGAAGTAATGCAGCTAAAAAAAACCACCAAAAATTAAAACTTAACCCAACCTAACCACAACCGTGAAAATCTACTTTTATAGGCTAACTCGGGAAGTAATGCAGCTAAAAAAAACCTACCAAAATTAAAACTTAACCCAACCAAAACCCAACCAAACCCACCTAAACCCAAACCCAAACCCAACCCAAACCCAAACCCAAACCCGGGAAGTAAACTCGGGAAGTAATGCAGCTAAAAAAAACCACCAAAAATTAAAACTTAACCCGACCTAACCACAACCGTGAAAATCTACTTTTATAGGCACACTCGGGAAGTAATGCAGCTAAAAAAACCTACCAAAATTAAAACTTAACCCAACCCAAATCCAACCCAACCCACCTAAACCCAAACCCAAACATAAACCAAAACCCAAACCCAACCCAAACCCAAACCCAACCCAAACCCAAACCAATAATGCAGCTAAAAAAAACTACCAAAAATTAAAACTTAACCCAACCTAACCACAACCGTGAAAATATACTTTTTATAGGTTAACTCGGGAAGTAATGCAGCTAAAAAAAACCACCAACAATTAAAACTTAACCCAACCTAACTACAACCATAAAAATATACATTTATAGGTTCACTCGGGAAGTAATGCAGCTAAAAAAAACCACCAAAAATTAAAACTTAACCCAACCTAACCACAACCGTGAAAATCTACTTTTATAGGCACACTCGGGAAGTAATGCAGCTAAAAAAAACCACCAAAAATTAAAACCTAACCCAACATAACCACAACAGTGAAAATAACAATTTAAATAAAAATGCTTTTATAGGCTCACTCGGGAAATAATGCAGCTAAAAATCCATCATAACGTACTATCACGTTCCATCATAACTTACTATCACGTTCCATCATAACTTACTATCACGTTCCAGTTGTATATTTGTTATCGAAATAATTGATAACATATAGTAATCTATATGTATAACACGATAATGTATTTTAATAATTTATTCGATACAGTTAAAAGTATTAAAATCGAATTATTATTATAGATTTTGAATTTTTACATGTTAAAATGATAATAAATTCAAATTTTTACATGGTGGAGATAGGAAATGTACTTTTGTAAAGCCATTTATGTGGCAAATAATCATAGTAAATGTATATCTACTCATTACCGTTAACATTATAGAATAGAAATTAGCATTTTTTTTATATATAAATTTCACATTTTTTTCTTGACCATTTGTATGATGAAATTTTGTGAAAAATTGAAACCGAGCTGGACACCCAATTATTCATGTATGAATGGTTTTTCTCAATTTATTTTAAGAACTTTCGTACTCCGCATCCGTTGAAATCATAATCGAAGCGAACGCATTACCGGAAGTCGGTCAAATTTAACCCTCAAAAATCACGTATTTTTCACTATTTCGGCCATAGCTCGAAGAATATTAAATATTATAAGTTATAATTTATAACATAATATTCTATTTTAATTATCTATTTAATACATTTAACATTTTTGAAATCGAATCATTATCGTGGATTTTGATTTTTTACATCATTGTATATGTTGACAAATTTATTTTTACATGGCGGAGATAGGAAATAATTATTATAAACTCGAAATCAAGTATAAACGAAATCTAGTATTATTAGGGTTCGGGTAATATTAGTATCGGGCGAAAAAAATGCGTATATAACGTATTTTATGTCGTTCGTATACGCGATATAGACTCGCTTACATATTCTCGCCATAGCGAATTTAAAAAATTTAATTTTTTTTAAAATATCCTCGATCAATAAATAAAATAAACAAATATATAAATATATAAAATATATATAATTATAACCGTATAATATATACTCATCACTCGCTAATTATATGGTAATTATATACAAATATTATTGAGGTTTTATTATCCATAGATTACCTATATATTATTTTTGTCGAAAAATTTCGAAAATTCGTCGCGATGGCTCGCTGCGCTCGCTCGATAGAAAATTGTACGAAGACGACGACGACTACGAAAACAAAAATTTAAGCGCTTTAATATATATATTATATAATATATTATATGATATAATATAATATATTATATGTAGATGAATTATTTATATATTGAAATTTAAAAATATATCGTTTTTATGATAATACATTATTATTAATAATAGTTATTTATATGTAATAGCCAAATATTACCAAACCTAATTATTTTACTAAATAATATAAAGTAAAGTACTATTTTAGACTACAATTTTTAGTATATTGTAACGGTTACCAGACACTGTAGCCGGCGATTTCAAAAGGGGTGGGACTATGGGCGTGGCTATAGCCGAAATACTCTAAAAGCAAATAAAATAACTATAATATTTTTAACTATTATATAATCAAATTAAATGTTATAAATATGAATCAAAAATATAATATCAAATGTTTATATATAATGTTTATATCTAATGTTTATATAAAATCATATTATATAATTACATTTGATATTATATTTTTATTTAAATAGCTATAAAAATGATATCTATTCATTTATAATTATTTAACAATAATGGTTTTTTAACTGAGGAACTTATTAAATTTATTATAATGTTGAATAATAATTATGTTCCATTATGTGATGTCTATATATTTAAAATTATAATGAAAATAATACAATTTAGTTAATTTTTTGTTATGAAAAAATTATAATTTGTACTTGTTTATTTTGTAAAACCCGATAAAAACCGGGTTTTTTGGTTTTTACAGAAAACCGAAAAAACCATCAACCCTGATTTTTACATTGAGTGCTTAGGTCAAGCGTAAACCTTTAATAATCTAAAATAAAAAGTTTTTAATATATAATTATTATAATTATAATATATATATATATATTTTAATCAGAAAGAAATTAACAACAATTTATCATTATTTTTAATACTATGTATTATAAAAGATACTTTTATGTACTTATATTGAGATATCATTTTTTACATGATATGAATAATTTGTATTTGTATTTAATTTGTTAAATAATGTTAAATATTAATAAACATTCTGTAAAGATGTACATTAGGGTAGCCCATTTTGGTAATTTTGAAGTTCCCTTAATTTAAAAGTGCCAGCTAACGGAATAACTCCTCTTAATCATTCTAGATATAATAAAAAAATAATAATTGAATATGAAAACCGACAAATATTAAGAAAGCTAAACAATATTTAAAAAAGATAGGAATTTACATTGAAAATTACGAAAAAAAAATTAAAATACAGATATATGAAAGGAAAAATTGTTTACAATTAAAAATTGCCTTTTAGCATATGTAGTATATAAAAACATCCTTAAAAAATATACTAATTAAAAATAAATAAATTAAATCGATCAAAAGGAAATTTTAATTTATTTTTAAATTTGTTCTAAATCGAAAAAAAAAATTCAATGGAAAATTAAAAAAAAAAATGATATCATATATGTCTATCATCATTATATGAATGTATAATTATAAGTATTTATATAAAAATAGCATACACTTATTCAAAAAATACTGATATTGAACATTTTAACAAATTAATTTTGTAGTAATAGTCGTAAAAAAAATGTTGGTGTTAGAAGAATAAATATTTTTTTTTATTATACCTCGTAGATATCCATTATAAGCTCACAACAAAGTTTGATTCTTTATTAAAATAATTTATCACAAAAATAATTGAATAAATTATATAAAAATAAAAAAATAAAAATTAATATTAAATTTTTACATAATTTTTTACTTTTATGACACATACTTACATACATACATAAAATATATAAATAAAATAGAAATTTACATTGAATCATAAAGGCAAATATTTCATCATTAAAGTGAACTTAGCTTTCAAAAACTTTCAAAAGCGAGCTACCCTAATGTACATTGTACACTATTAATAAATTAAAATTCACTGTAATGCATTTGTACATTATAACAATATTTATTAACGAATAGTATTTCTAAAACGAAGTCAATATACTAGAATGAAACATAGATGATTACGTTGTAAACACTCCGCTGTGATTGGTGCAATAACCTTGTTTACTGCTGAAATCTGAGAGCACCACGTGGTCCCTGTCTTTGATGTGTTCTATGCTTTGTTTAACCTCCGTCAATCCTTTCATGTACTATTAATGCCGTGGCACATTTGTAAACAATAGTTTAAATGAGCCATAATAGATGTTTACAACACTAGATGTATGTAATGCTGATAGAGATCAAACTTGTTAAATGATTGCAAATATTCGCTATTGTGTTCAGAATGTAAAAGTATAACTATACTTCCTTACTATTATATTCATGAATTAAGGGGTCAATATTATTATAGGCAGGCAATGTCATTAATATACCAGTTTAGTATATATTCCACATAAGTACAATATATATATATATTTCTTAGTGATAAAAATGTAAAAGATTAAAGTCGTAATTTGAAGCCCTTTAGAAGGAATAAGAATATTTTTTTATATTTATTTTACTATAGATAACAAATAATTCTAATAAATATTATTACTAATCAATTTTATTTAAATAAAAATAATTGTAGCATAAGATAAACTAAATATTTAACACTCACGTATAAATTTATGAGATACTATTATCACCAATATAAGTAGAATAGTATAAAGAGTATAGGTAGTCAAGGTAAGATAGTTAGAAAAGGTATCACGTAATACACATATTAAGAAAACTCTCTTATTAATACATTACTTAGTAAAATAAAATATAAAAGGTTAACTCCCGTTAATTCAGAAACCTCACTAACTCAGAGAAAATTATTTTTTAGTTTTATACTTATGTATTTACATGTAAGAGTAATTTGATATCTCACACATTTTTTTGTTGTCTTCAAGTTTGCGTTAGCAAGGAGTTGATTGTTTATATAAAAATGACATATACTTATTTTATTTAGACGATATATAATTAGTTAATAGCTATATGTATACATATGTGATACATCAAATAATTATATAATAATGCTATTTCAATCAAGCGTCATAAATGTAAAAGGTGTAACACAACAAAGATGATGAATTATATGTCTAATGAAAACAAACTCTATCGAAATGGGACCAGAGTTCATCTATCTGTTTCATCTGATTACCATGCAGGAACATTTCTTGTGTGTTGACGTTTATTCTGCATAAAGATATTAGTTATTATTATATAAATTTAGCATAACAATTATATACATATATATATCTAAAATGTATAGTATAACAACATGCGCACACACACACGTATACACTAGTGATATAAATTTTAAGGAAAAAAGATATTTCGAGACAATCAAATCTCATATATCAATGTCTCGAGACATTCAAATAGTAAATGCGGAACAGCTAATTATAATATATATATATATATATATATATATATCGATTAATTATTGATATTGGTGTACATATTGTTTTTGATTACTTTCTCATTGTGGAAATCATTAAAATAAGTATTTATAGAAGTATTTTATTAGAATGAATAAATATTAATTTAACTAGTAAATCTAAGCGGTTAGAATGGATGAAGTATTAGAAAATATCCTCTCTGATGCTAGAGATGTTCCTTGGGTAGAAATATATCGCTTAGATAATTTAGAAAGTCCTATAAAACTGTTTTCATTTATTTTCCACCAATCGAGAGGATAATTATTGAGATTGGGATTATCGTCTTTTATATATCAATTTATTTCGTCATAAACCTATTCAATTATAATAATAATGTATAGATTAAAGTATATGCTATGTTAACAATAAACTATCAAATACCATATTTTAGAATAATAAAATACAAATTGTATAGATATTAATCTAGTCAAAAAAATATAATACACTGTCTAACGTTAACATCACAACTATTTCATATTTTCAACACAAGGAAATACATTAACACGCAGTACTAATATACACAAATATAATCATTATTTAGAAACTAAGTATAAAATAATGTATAAGATAAAATATATTTTAAAATAATATTTGGTTAAAACAACATTTCATGAAAAATATTATGTCATATTAATAATGGGTTAATTTTAATATTTCAAACAAATTTATAATAATTAAAAATATAAATAGATTATAATATTTAAATTACCATGTTTACATAATTTTGTCTAGCCAATCAATATATCTAAATCTGTTTCTTTTTTATTGATAGGAATATATATTAATATATAAAATATAAGTATAGAGTTAAATACTTGTGATAATAAATTGTATATTTATTTGTGAATCATTATAAGAAAATGAGTTTACTGCAAAGATATATCGATCGTAATCATGATGTACCATTATTAGTAAATTCACCCCATACATATCATAAATAGGTATTCTATTCTTCATTGTCATGTACTTTTGGTATTGCATGCACTAATTATAAATAAAATATATATTATCATAACCCTAAATTAGTTATTATTATCATAAACCGGAGTTAGTCGGCACATTTAAATGTATATATGTACATAATTAGGTTGAAATAATAAAATATATGCACATATTTAATATATTATAATTGTTTTTAATACTTAAATGTGATGATTTTTTCCGGAAATATATTATTTTATAATGTATAATGAATAGATTTACTACAGTGTTTATTAAATCGTAAAAGGAAATTTAATTTATTAATAGCAATATTAATTAAGGGGATACTGTAGGACGCACGCAATTCCGCCGTTTACATGTAATTAGATAGGATGTTTGTATAATATTCAAACTAGTGACATTCATTGAATATATTACCGATTTTAATAATTTTTACATATTTATATTAATTAGAATAATATCTCTGTTTTAATCTGTTACATTTTGAATATGATATATGTTCGTCGAATAATTCATGGTTGAACTTCATTACCGATTTTATTCATAAATTTCTGGTATAAAATTTACAAAATGTACAATATAAAATGTAATAATAAATATTTTTTAAAAGTATCAGATTAAATATTAGATATATATATTATCTATTATATACTGTAAAAATTATTAGTGTAGCTAAAATAACGATCCAGAAACATTGATTTATAATCAGTAATTGGCGAAAATATTTATACTGAGAAAATATGTAATATAAATATATAGTTATATTTATTGTATTAGCTATTATGAGATAACAAATGAATATATATTGTTATATTTATTGTATTGACTATTTTGAAATAACAAATATTGCATATATAATATTGCATATATAGTTATATTTATTGTATTTGCTATTCTGAGATAACAAATGAATATATATTGTTATATTTATTGTATTGACTATTTTGAAATAACAAATATTGTATATAATTTATATTATAGATTATATGTATATATATATATTTTGTTGTATTTATTGTATTGGCTGAGATAACAAATATTACATATATATAAGTGTGAGATAATAAATGTACATATATAATATATATATGTGATGTATGTTAGGCCTATATTTGTGATATTTATGAAATAAGACACAAGAATATAATTATACATTTATGTAATAATTGTATCTGGTAGGCACATGTTTCAGGGCACCAGCACCAGAACTGTAGTCACTCCCTTTGGCTAGTTGTAACTGACGGAGTCTTGCTTCATTTGTTGATTCTGTCTTGTCTTTCTCTGTATTCTTGATCCGCAATATGTCCTGCTGCTTCGTGTAATCAAGTAGGACATCTACTAACTCCAGTTCTAGTTGGGATACAGCATCTGAGTTGATACTGTAGCCCCGTTGTTGTAGAAGATGTTTACAGCTGTACTTATAGCATATTCTACTACGAGACCATCGAATTAGGACTGGAGGATATTTTGTTATATAAATTAATAATTTGTAAATATGTTTATTGAAAATACCTTTTTTCATCTGTGCCATATAGTAGCATGTAAAGACTCATTGCAGTTCTGAGTCAGCCCGAGTAAACACCTTGACAACAAAGTATCAGCTGTGAGCTTCAGATACTTCTGGACAGTCTTCTATCTTCCTCTTAGAAGTGGAAGATGACACTTCTACCTGTGCCTATAATTTTCATAATATTTATATAACTTATAAATATCATAATAGGTAAAAAAAGTATTATATTTATTATAAGATATCTATTTAGTATAATTGTCAATGAGTTTTAATAAAAAACGTAATTAATTTATAGAAATCTAGTTAGTAAATAATAATTCAATCAATAAATAATAAATAATTTTATATTTATAAATTATAATCAATATGATAATTATATCATTATAATAAACTATACAAATTTAATATACATTTACGTTATGATACATTAGTATAAATACAATATAATTGATATAATTTTCATAATAGTTATATCACTTATAAATATCATAATAGGTAAACAGTATTTACAAATACTTTATATTATACTATTTTATAATTATAAAAAAAGTATTATATTTATTATAAGATATCTATTTAGTATAATTGTCTAGGAGTTTTAATAAAAATACGTAATTAATTAGTAGAAATCTAGTTAGTAAATAATAATTCGATACAATCAATAAATAATAAATAATTTTATATTTATATTTATAAATTTAATTTAAACAATTTAAAATTATAATCGATATGATGATTATAATCATTATAATAAACTATACAAATATAATATACACTTACATCAAAGATTTTCCGAAGGAAAGATATAACACTTACGCGAAATCGTGTAATTCGAATTTGTATACAAAATACCCTGGTGCCACCTATAGCGGGTTACTTTTAGGAACAATGCGTTGTTTATAATGTAAATTCGTATTTAACTATACACTTTTAAAATGTTAAATAATATGCTTTAAATTAATATTTATATGATGAAAACTAAGTGTTCATTACTAATATATAACAAACAAATATGATATGTATGTTTTAAATGCTATAAATATATATTTAGTGAGTAAAAGCTAATTTATATTGCATGTAATTTAATAGAGCAATGAAAACATTGTTGTATGCTAACAGAGCCGAACCTAAATCTATTTCAATGATTTCGATACTACTGCTAGCAGCGGTTGGGGCTATTACTAAATTACGTTGCATGCATAGGGAGTGTTATATCTTTGCTTCGCAAAATCTTTGCTTACATTATGATAAATTAGTATAAATATAATATTATTGATAACATAATAAATATTATATATTTAATATCTAACGTGTTATTTTGGTGGTTGATTTGTAAATTTTCGATCATCTTTCGCCTTTTTGAGTAGCCAACCATACTGAAAATTTTCAAAACCTAGTATATGTAATATTGATTATATATGATATATTTATAATGAACTATAAATATAAAATAGTAAGTGAAAATAGAAGAAATAGATTGTAAAAAAATGTCCCAACCTATTAAAAAATACACCGGAATTAAAAAGACAGGTGAAAATATTAATATAATATACAAATGATTTGATTGGAGCTTAACTCACGTGATGCAAAGATAATAATTATAGATAACACAATAACAGAACTATAGCTAATATGAGTTTTTCAAGTTTGAAAATTGATAAAACATTCAATATACGTATTTCAAATTGATCATAATTAATCGAAATAAATTAAATATTTTACATATTTATTTTATACATACCTTCATAAAAGACAACTTTTAACATGTTTATATGAATCTTTCAGCCATAAAAATTCATATTTAAATAAATAATATATTATTTATCAGTATTAGCTCAAAATAATGTTTTACAAAAAAAATTAAAAAACGAAAATTACCAACTACTGTATCCCCTTAATAAAATAAAAACTAAAATTATTATTTAAATAAATTAAACATGTATTAATATTTTTTTAGAGTTTTCATAGATTATTTAAATGTAATGAAAAATACTTGGATGGGTATGAAGGCTGTATAAGGATTAACAGCAACTTTTTTTAGAAATAAATTCACTTTAATTCTAAAAAATGACATACTATTTTTACAATTTATACTAAAAGTTATATATTATATATATATATATATATATATATATATTATGGTGGAGTGAATTTTGAAATAATTATGGTGATTTGAACTCCACATATAACCTTAAATCACTATCGTGAGACATAACCAGACCGCCATAATTATTTCAAAATTCACTCCACCCTAATATCATATTAAAAATGTGTTAATATATATATATATATTAACACATTTTTAATATAATATTTGTAACTATTAAAATAAATATAAATAGAGATGAATATAATTCATTAAAAAGTGTATATAATATTATTATAATAAAATTATAGATACAATAATAGAATATTAAATGAATTTAAAATATGATTATAATGTAATAATATATTATATTAAAATGTATACAAAATATATACAATCAGCATTAATTAATATCGAAAGTATAGTCATAGAAATATACATGATGACATAAAATTACTGTTAGTCTATTACAACCGTATGAACTTCATATCATGGTTCATACTTATTATGTTAATGATGCTCAAATCTAAAGCATGATGCAGTCTCAGTCTCATTTACCTAAAGTCTCAACTCGACTCGGGTTCGTTTTTTTTCCCAAAAATGAAAGTCTTGACTGGCATCAATTACCAAAAGTCTCAGTTCAGCATCAAAAAGCTCAGTATTATTTACACCACTAGATGAAATTTACATTATCATTCACTGCATCGTGCAGATATTTTTTTAAAAATTGATGTAAATGTGAAATTTATAAAAATTAGTATTAAAATGTAACTTAAAAAATAATTATTTCGACTCGGTTATGTTTTGTAAAAGTCTCAACATTGCTAGGGCTCGTTTTTTTTCCTAAATGAAAGCCTCGACTCGGCATTAATAACCAAAAGTCTCGGCATCATTTAAATCAATAGTATGAACCGTTTATAGTAACTATAAAGTAGACTGGGAATTAAAAATTATTATAATTAATTATAGTTATAGAAATTAATAATTATAATTATAGTGTATTAATATAATGTATATATCAAACTGAGCGATATATTACAAGTTTTAATTTACGACAAGATTTTATTTAATCAGCATGTCAATTTATAAATTTTTTTTTTATTATAGCATTGATTTGTCAATTCATATTATTTATTAAATATTTATATATATTGATATACATGATATACAATATTTTTATTGTATAGTAATTTGAATATTAATTGATCATATATAATAAACTTACCATTTAGAGATCATTAATACTAATAATTATTTTTAAAATTTTTTTTTAAAATTTCTTTTTA
Source organism: Osedax fenrisi (assembly GCA_964019155.1). Classification (NCBI taxonomy): domain Eukaryota; kingdom Metazoa; phylum Annelida; class Polychaeta; order Sabellida; family Siboglinidae; genus Osedax; species Osedax fenrisi. Next base: position 42,522,493 of record OZ025241.1, read on the forward strand.
TAAATATCAATCACTAAAATCTAGTACTAAAATGAGAGAAATTAAAAAAAATTAAAAACCAGATATATTTGTTCAACTATTTGATACTCACAAATATCTCCATGACCCGAACCCGTTTACATCACTAGTTACACATCACCCACACTGTGTGGGCCACACACACATACACATACGCATAGATAACCTCTGGTGGCACCAAGAAGACAGTTCCGTATCGAACGTATACCTAAATGAAGTGAACAGCTGCTCTAGCTCGACAAGTACGACTCTCATCTCCTCACGCTTGTAGTTGTTCACTCGGCCTGTAACAGTTGCCACCGCATCCTGTATACGTATGTGAAACTTGATAACTTATTTAACATTTATCAATTCTATACAATATTTACCAATAATAAATATATTATAGATGTATATAATATAATGTTTTTTATTACACTAATAACTATTAAGTAGCATTTGAATAATTTTTTTTTCTTTTTAATTGAGATGTTTTAAATAATTTTAGATTAGTTTTTTATGCTGATTATGAATATGATGCGTTTTCAAATGCGTTGATTTTTGTATAGCTTTTAAAAATATCAATTATATATCAATATTCAAAATTAATATGAAAACAAATATATAAAATAATTAATTTAAAATTATTTGTTTTCTATTTATTTTATATAGTATAACTAATGTTATTACAATAATTTATTATAATTTATATACCAATTCATGTACTAAACCATGTCTTTTTTATCCAAAATTTAATAATTTGTCAGAAATTTTAATATTTTTATTTCATTAAAATTGATACTATGTTAAAAAATAGTTGTTGCATGCTATTTCAAAATTTAGGATGGTAATCTTAAAGCTTAAGAAGGCGAAGTACTTAATCTCATTCCTTCGGAATTATTATTTTTGAAAAATAAATAATTAAAATCATTATTTAAGGGGTTCAATGCTAATTTAACTCTATTTAAAAACGCTAAGGTTAAATAACTAATGGAGACAATTACATAATTTTTGTTTTTTATTCAACAGATACTTTCCTTCATCATAAAGGATCTGTCTTTATATAAATGTACTAAATTTAAAATATTGTAAAAAAATAGTCACAATTAATTAAATATTTATTTTTTATTTTTGTCATTAAAATGCTAGTTTATCATCATTTATTTAATTATTATAAAATATAATAATAAATCCAACAGGATTCTTATAGATGTAAATGTTTTATATTTATAGTACAAATTTTAGATAAAAATATTAAAAATTAAAAAAGTAGTAGGCATTTACATGAGGTTACTAAGTGAAAAAGTAGAAACTTGAGAAAATTACATTCAAAGTGTTGTTAATTAAACAAATAATCACAAAATATTATAAAAAATATATATATATATATATATTACGTTTATATATATAAATGACAAGTAAAATATAATGTTATATAAACAACACTGAAAAAATACTAATTAGTACTAATATAGAGTAGTACTCAAATATATATTATAATTAGATATACAAATAAATATATTTATGGAAGTTATAATCTAGAAAAATATAAATGTATATGTATAGTAATAGTTTAATAATAGTTATAAAGTATTATACAAAATAAATACAAGAATAAAACGTATTGACTAGACAGAGCTAATTATAGAAAGAACATTTCTACAATTTCTGTTTGGAATGGTCTCTTTTCAACAAATTATATCTTGTTATACACATATGGGATTTGTTTATTAATTATATGGAATATATCTATAATCTATGCTTGAGGTAAAAAAATAAATTTGTTTAGTAAAATATTTTCATACGATATCGAAATATACAATTAAATGTGACAAGTATTTACAAAAAATCCTGTTATTTTAAAATAATTATTATATCGATTACGCTTATAAAAACATTTTATATTGATATAAATACTTATTCAATAATTATATTAATATTAATTATAATTAATGAAAATTTACAAATTTATAAATAAGATATTAAAATGGATAATATATAATAATTTGTATTTGTTAAAATAAAAATATTAATCATATTTTAACTCGCCTCTACCCTTAAGAAATAAAATAATTGATTTGATCAAATATTTATCTATCATTTGAGCTATAAAGTATACTTCATATAGTCATATAAGTACATCAAAAGAGTACTTTATTAGAAATACTAATTGAATATATAATTTAAATTAATAGTAATAATTACTAAATAATCGGTTAAATAAATGCTCTATAACTTGTGATTTATTTATCAATCTTGAAAATTTAAATATATTTATAAACATCAAATAGTATTTATTTATATACAATTTATTTTATACTATAGTATAATATAATATTATATATAGCCGTAACTATGATATGAGTATTGTCCAATTAAATGCAAGCATTTTAGATCAAAATAAATTGGATATATAAAAATGTATTATAATGTTATATAGTATTCATATAACATAAATAATACATATAATCTTACTTTATATATATAAATATTATTTTTATATCATATATTTTATGTATTCTATATATTATACAAGTACATATATGTATGTAATATAATTTTCTAATGGTAATTCAACATTTTATTGTAATAAACTTTAAGGCTATGTACTGGTATCAAAATAAATTAATTTATCATTTTTTTTTTTATGATTGAATTCGAATATATAATATATTAACTATTAGATTTTAAAATTTTGAATGAAAATATTACGTATAAGTGTTAAAAAAAAGCGTTTTAAAACACGTACTTTAAAAATTTCAATGAAAAATAGCTTTAAAAAAAAACTTTAAAGTTAATTATCTCAGAATAATTTTGTCAGAGAATGTATATTATATACCAATACATAATAATTACTATACACATTTTTTTTTAAATTAAAAAAAAATATAAAAAAAATGACTAAAAAAAATTAAATAAATTAAAAAATGTTTAACCAAAAATTATTTGACTATCCCCAAAAAAATTTGAAATTTTGTATAGTAATTTATGTAGTTCCATATTTACTCAATAAGTTACAATTTATTTTAGGTCGATCCATTAATTATTGAATGAGAAGTAGGCTTTAGCATTAGGGCATTTTTCCCTATTCTTATACATTAGACAGCCCATACCAGTACATAGCCTTAAATGCCATTTACAAAATAATGTTTTTCATGTATTACTCTCACTAAAAATACAATATCTCATTGAATAATGGAAATAATTAATTGAAATGTTCAATATAAGTAACAATACAATAGGCTATAATGAAATACTTTTTTTTAAAATAAAAATTAATAATTTTTATTTATTAATTATATTAATTTATTAATGATAAATAAAACATATATTTATAAACATTTATAATAAATATTTGAATGTATAGATATGTAAAAAAAAGTATTTCATAATAGAATATTTTATTAAACTATAGCAAAAAAATTATGTGATTACCTATTATTAAATTTGTGTAATTGAATTTATTTTAATACATAAATTCCTATCTATTTACATTACTCATGTGATTAAAATAATTGTTCATATAAAAAAAAGTCTTTTATATATATAAATAATGTTATAACAAAAATGTTATCATAAAATTTTCAAATTTAAAATAATATAATTTCATTATTATATATATAAGTTTTATAATATTTAAATTTGTAATTAAATAAATACAATTTTAATAATATATTGATTAATAAACGGTTTTTTAATTGATTTTCTCTTGTGAATTGTATTAGGTTCATCGCGCATAAAACACTAACAGTAATCCGCTAACAGATTCACAGTAATTCTACCTGGATATCGTTCTTCCATTAGACTAACATCTTGATGAAAAATTCCCCTTGTTCCTCTCTAAAATCTCCACAGTTATTTGGGAATTAATCAAGATGTGAATTAATAAAATGCATTTTTATCGACATACTTGATCACAAATTTTGATAGTTTACCAATCAATGCACAACTATTTCAGCCAAGCGATAGTTGAATAAGAAATTCTTTATAATAGATTTCAATGAATTTCAAGCTTATTAATTCATCAGAATGTATACACAAATCAAAATACATATCCGAATTAATTATCTTAGCTGGGGACCATTAAGAATTCCTGCATCAATTTTCGCTTCACTTATGTGTGGGAATTTATTTCATATGAATTGGAATGCATATCATTATTTATCTAATGCTTTAATTAAATTCTTCATTAAACGAAGTTTAATATATAGGTGGCAGAAGGACTTTATTAGATTAACATGTTGTTCTTGCATCATATTGTGCTGTACCATAATGACGGTCGTCCACTCGACTATCCTAGAGGCAAAGAAAACTATAAATAGTATATACAAATTAATATATATATTACTGAAATATTTATTTTCATATTAATATTATTACTTATTTTCAATAAAAATACCTCCTTTTCAAGATTTTCAATAATTATAATGTAAAATTAAAGCCAAATTTGAAAAATGGTTTTCATATTTGAAATCAGTGTTAAGAGTAGTCTAGAAATTCTAGACTAGAATTATTTAAAATATTTATTGAGAAATATGATGCAGGCCAATATAATTAATTAATATAATAAGATTTAATAATAAATTAATTATTAAATTAATTTTAAGTATAACTGAATAAGATATGGGTAAATAATCAGTGAAATTTGAAAAAAAAATTATTTTAATTAAATCAGGGTTCCATTATTTTTAAAAGTTCTATAATTCTTTTATACATCATTATTATAATAGAATACATAATTATGAATAATAATTTACACCAACAGATATGAGTTTTATATTTTATAATGTTAGTATATATTTATATATATCCCAGGGTTCCATTATTTTTGGCATAAAACCTGTTTTTTTGGGCAAAAAAAATTATTATGAAAATACAATTAAAAAATAAAGTTAATAATAGATTATTTAATATAATTAATTCATTTTATAATAAAATAATACAATTTTATTGATAACATTTAAACAAAATTTTAGAATATATTTTTTTAATTTATTCATGGAATTATTTGTTTCGAAGAACTAAGGACAATATGAGTTTAAAGCATATTTTGTTCAACTTTTATTTTATGCTTGAATTATTTTGATCATATTGTATTATGTAACATAATTTATGTTCAATATATGTATATATTTTAATGTGATAAATAAATTAATGCACAAACTTGTTATAAAATTAAATAATTCAATATGATTATAATCATAATAAAATATATTATACATCATATTATTTAGAAAATAAATAACAAATTATATGGATAAATATCCTAAAATTCAAACAGAATTTCAAATAAATTTATATTTTTAATAACATATTTATAAAGAAATATACATTACAAAAATGAGTGCATTTTTATTATTACAAATATCTCTAGTATCTTAGAAATAATATAAATATAATTATATACTACACTGAAAAATATCTATTTCTATTATTATTATTTGTAGCACTAACCTAATAAAGATTATTAAACAAATGTTATATATTTGAATTTATAATTTCACAAAATGATTATATCTATTAAATTTGTATGATTAATTATATATTAATTAAATAGGTAAAATATATAAGTATTTATTTTAATACATTTTAGAAGTTAATATTTGGAACTTATATTTAAAATATGAACGTGTGAACTAAGTTTAGGTAAAAACAAAATGACATTTAGTGTTAATTTGCACCGTTAGGTCTAATTTTGAACAAGGTTAACTTAACATACAAATATTGATGATGAAATGTACGAGGTCACGTCTTTGAAGAAGTAGAGTTATTAGTAGAGGTTACTAACTTCTGATGGTTGAAGGTCGTCGAGCATTTCCTGTTCATGTAGTAACTCTCGCTCGGCTATCTCCAGTATCCGGAGCAGTTCACAGATCTTCGGAATCTTCCTGGTGAAAGGTGGATGGAGTTACACAATTGTATTATTCTCGAGAGGCATTTTTACAATAGATGGATGTAAACTTATTTTTATAAATAAAATAAACATTGTGAAACTTGACATTGTGATATAATAACACTTTCAGAATTTAGGATTTCTGAAAATAGTTATCTACTGAATCCATTATAAAATATCAATAGATCATGATGATAGCTTATTTTCATGTGATTATAATATATATCTCAGTGATTTTTTAATTGAAAAATAAGAGATTATATGATATAGAAAGATAGTTATGTGATTGACTATTATATGTAGTCGGTGATCTAAGCAGAATCAGTTATAGTGATTATCTTTATTTCTACATTAGGTTAATATCTCATATCTTATCTATTTCATTATGATAAAATACAATAATAATAATGGTTATTATAATAATGTTACATAATTATGTATAATAATCTTATTTTTAATTAACGATAATACAGTTCAGAAGTAATATTAATGTTACATAATAATATATTCAGCAACTCTTCGCAGCACGTATATTATCACGAGCGCGTTAATTTGCTTTCACATATAAAAATGCATGTATACAACAGTATATATATATAGAAATATATCATCGATATAAATAAAGGTGATAAGCAATTGAATGTTGTGTACGGTAATTTGCGATAAACATACATTTTTAATAGTTGATATATATAAAATGACTATCCAATTAAAAATCACCGATACCATTTTGTTAATGTATCGAGTAAAGTGTCATTCACATATCTATCTTTTACATGCATCAATTACTTATCCACTTTATTTATATCGATTATATATAGATTAGATGAGGTAATGTAGCATTCGTACTGAGTTGATATTCCGTGTGCTGTCGGAGAATACAACTATAGTAGTATGGGAGTGCTATGATATTTAGTGTTCCCAAATGCTTAAAGCACCGCCGTTAGCTTTACGACGATACGTCTCTAATCTGGGGCCCCCAATCGTTACCGCACTAGTGCAAGTAACAGCGGGTGTGTGTGCCTAATATATTCAGTGATAAAATATATAAATCTAATGTAGAAAATATTTATTTATCATATTAATAGAAATTTCTATATATATAAACTAAGGGTAGGCAGAGATGCATTATGGCATGGCATTTTTTTTACATGGCATTGTATAATATCTATTATATGTTGATGTTTCTATTTAAATAACAATAGATTATTATGATAATAGAATAATAGTTATATCTATTAGCATATTATATGAATAAATTAAATCAGTTTATAGACACTGCTAAGATGAATGAATGATAGTAATTTGCCTATTAGTAAATTAACATCCCGTTACATTAGATTCGTAAAAATCTGCGATTTGGGTGATGCATTATGGGTAATAACTCTACAGTTTCTCTGCAAGTTTTTGCTGATTTCGGGTGCGTAGAAGGGGCCGAACGTAGGATTTGAGAGTAAAGGTCGTCAGGTATAGAGGTGACGCGTGTGCACATCAGTTGTTGCAAGGTCAGTGGATCGGTGCAGAGGTCGATCATAAACTCGTAGTTTGCTAGGCTTTTTGGCGTGAAATCCGTTCTAATTGGCGGAGAAATAGATAGATATTTAGGAATTAGATACCAATGATATGTATTATATAAATAGAATTATCATTATTACTACTAGTGGTTAACTATCTCTATCACTACCATTATCACGATTAGAATTATAACTATCACTATTACTATTATTATCATTAGCATTATTACTATCAATATCATTATCACTACAACTATCACTATCAACATAGCTACCATTATCACTATTACTGCAACTACCACTACTGCATACACTTCATTACCATTATCACATGGTCAAATAAAGGTCTATTAATGGCTATTACAAATTTGTATTATTTTTTATATCTGAAAATAATGTTGTACATTTTTTATATATCATATACATAAAATGTACAGGTGCATTTATAATTTAACAAAAATCACGGGAAATTACCCATGTCAATGAATTGTATATTATATTACATCAAAGTTCATATATTCATTGAATTCATTAATATTTATAATGGTTGGTAGAATAGATTATTGTTTACATAATCTACTATAAGTCAAAGTACATGACTTATATATATATAAAATTATTAGCTAATAAAACCTTAGCTATTATTCTAAAGCTTTCATGTATTTTAATCTATTATCCATCTATTAGCTATTATATGTGTTGTGTAATATACATGTATACCATATATATTAGACACTAACGGGTACACAATAAGCTTTATGTAATATCTGCCACATTGAAGGAGTGATGTACATACTTTAGATCAGGCAGTAATAATAATATCTTAAATTGTTGTTCAGTGAAATATATTGTCTCGTAATATTGTGTAGATAGTATCAAACATCCCTAGTTTATACCTATTGATTAACAACACCACTAGAAGTAGATCATATTAGAGTTGCATACATACATCTTACAGTCATTTATATTCTTCTATTATTCAGATTTATAATTATTTTAATTTACATTACAGGTCCGTTTAATTCATATTACTATTCCAATACTTTATTATATATATGTATTTTGTGGTAGATTAGCATTTTTATTTTGTATAATTTATTTATGCATTTATTCTTAAAATGATATCGATACAATTAAATTAAATTATTATTAGTCATTAACCTTGGATTAGTTCGATACGAGATATCAGGGTTAAAGGTGGTATTACCACCCACTATACTATTGGCTATCGACTGGGTGGTGTCGTAAGCTGCGTCAATTAGAGATGACAGGAATGTATACTGATCTTCAGGCCGTGTTTCTCCCTGTCAATAGAGGGTGTTTAGAGGGTGTTTAGAGGGCACGTTACAAGAGACTTTGAAGTGATCTAGTTTTAATTTAAATTATTTGTATAGAGTTCTATAAAAACCTGATTCTGAATGATACCTAACATATATATATATATATAAAATTATATATATACATATATATATATACAAAAATTAAACTAATGATAATAAAAATATACACGAATGAAGTTAGAAATATAAGAATAATAAATGGTTAAGAATAGATGAGATTTTAGATTTCTACCTAACATATATATATATATATATATATAAAATTATATATATACATATATATATATACAAAAATTAAACTAATGATAATAAAAATATACACGAATGAAGTTAGAAATATAAGAATAATAAATGGTTAAGAATAGATGAGATTTTAGATTTCTACCTAACATATATATATATATATATATATAAAATTATATATATACATATATATATATACAAAAATTAAACTAATGATAATAAAAATATACACGAATGAAGTTAGAAATATAAGAATAATAAATGGTTAAGAATAGATGAGATTTTAGATTTCTTTTAAGAAAATATAGTTGCAAATGTACCCTATATTCCCGTTTATTATTAAATAGTAAAACATTGTTATACATGCTCCGTTGTTAAGACACCATAACAGTGATTCATACACTTTAGTAATATCTAGTAGATATTATCTATACATGATTTCTATTTTCTGTAAGATTATCTCATTATTCATGTATTATGGTACATATCACGGTACATGTTTCATACGTATTATAACTAGATATGAGGTGCGTTCATATATTATCTATATATATTTTTAATTTTGCTATAAAAATTAATCTATAGATTTTACAAATATTATTTGCTAGATAGTAATGTTAGGTGCCAATGTGGGGGGAACGTACCCCCTCATTTTAAGTTACTTCATGATATCAGATCATCAACAAGATATGTTATAGATCATGTTTGTACATATGTACCGTATCCAAGAACTTAAATGATGTTTTATAACTTACAACTAAATGGATCATGTGTACCGCTCTCATGTTAATACATCCATATTTTAATGTGAGCCGATCATTTTGTATACGTATGTATATAAGATGATTTCTAATTATTATTTAAGACCTATTTTATTTGTGCAGACAGGTATTGAACCCACATCCTATAATATCTGTGTCTTAACCAACTGATGATCAACCTACGCAGTTTTAAATTGCAAAGATTGATGAAAGTTGCCTATTATACTCACGTATCTATTATAAATCTTTTGTAGACGCGTAATCTATATTCAATCTATATTTTCAAACATATATATGTATATAACCAAATAAACCAATTTATTATATTCATATCATATTATTTCATATTTAAAAATAATTATTATATCGAATCAATATATTAATGTAATGAAAATGTATGTAAATATGATGAAAATAGCTTTATAATTGTATCTATAATTTAAATCTAAATAAATCTACATTTTCTACTAAATATTGAAATGTTGTTATAGGTTTAACGTAGAACTGCCCAAGTGAAAGATCTTAGCATCGCACCATTTAATGTTCACATAGTCTATCTTCATAACATTAATACATGTATAAATATAGGTGTATTAAATAAACTACCTTTATTAAATTCACGTCTTCGGTTGCACAAAAGCCCAGCATACTTAGCACGGAGAGCATATCTGATGGAAGAAACAAGTGTTATTATAACTATATATATATACAGTCAAGTTCTGCTTACTTATACTCTTAGGGACCCACAAAATGTATCTTAGATATGCAATTATTCTTAAATATATTTACATAGCTACAAAACCAAACTAGTATTTGCAAAAAGTATGTGTTATCAGGTTTCTGAATAAGTGAACGTTGACTGTATATATATATATATATATATATGCTTATAATATATAAATTGATTTATGCTTTAAAATATTTTATATAAACTATATAGTTTATTCAATCGTAAATTTAAATTTAATTCATTAATGCGCATTTTATTATATTTTGCCAATAAATTATATTTTAATAGGCGAATCAAGTATAATTTAATAAAATTATGTTTAATCTGTTAAGTGAGAAGCGAATATAAAAAAGAACTAGAAAGATTGAATATTTATCTTTTAGATAGTTTATAGTTCTAAATTTAGAATGACGAATCATGGATATTAAATACTTATAAATATACTTATATATTTTCCTTGTCAACTACATAAATTATTGCATTAAATAGAACAAATTCTAAATAGAATATTTTGCAATTATCACAGACAGAAAACATACATTTACGCTTGAATACGTTATTTGTGACGCTTTCAATAGATTATACAAATTCATTCACATATATAGGTGGCGCTTTGGGTGATAATATTTTAATGAAATTATTAATTATTATCTCATTATTTTTATATGTAATAATAATGATAGTGTATCTATTAAATATATATATTAAAATCAAGTGTTAGGTATAATATTATTATGAGCTTTAAGATACTAAACTACTTTTAAAATAAAATATATATATATATATATATATACATAACATTTAGAACAAGGGAAATGATTTGAATTAACTTTTTATTCGGAAGTTTAATTCATTATTTAATGGAAATTTCACTTCGAATATTTGTTTTAAATCTGGATTAAATCTGAAATGTTTACAATTGTTTAGTTTAATTATATATAATAATTATGAATAATTAAATTTGATGAAATATGAAATACTTAAAAAGTGTAAATAAGTACTGTAATCTTATAGGGTGTTCACATCAATTCTGTTTTCCTTATGTTATGTGAAACCGTACAGAAAATTAATCATTTACAGAATATTTTCTGTAATCAGATTTTTAGGTGTTCACACCAATTCCATTTTGGTTACGTTTTCGTTACATGAAATACGTACAGAAAATGAAAAAACTAAATTCGAAAATATACATATATACATATAAAAATAAAACATAATTAATTATATTAATTAATATAAACATAATTGTTAATACCGGTTAATCTAATGACCTATTTGATAATATTAATATTATTTTATTACATATTTTATAAATTTATAATTTGTGTTATAAAATTATAAAATTATAAATATGATTATATATATTAGTTAATAATAGTTACACTGATGAATTATTCGATAATATTTAAATTATTCTATTATCTAGATATTATATAATTATTAAATTAGTAAAAAAATAGCTAATTATATCAATAAATATATCGTTAATCCAATAACATTTATTATAAATATATAATTTTTTTTATAAATTTATAAAATACTAATATAATTTAATGTATTAGTTAATAGTATACACACACACACACACACACACATATATATATGTATATGTATATATATATATATATATATATATATACATATATATATATATATATATATATATATACATATACACTAATATATTATAGTAATATACATATATATACTATATAGTATATAGTAGTATACTAGTAGTGATATATATATATATATATATTACTATAATATGTTAGTATAATAGTGTATATATGTATATATATATATAATCAAAGTTTCAATACTATTAGAAATAAATATTATATTTACAACTATGAAATCATATAACGCCACCTATTATTAATAAAAAGGTTCATTCAGCTATGTGAATTATTTTTCTGTACAGAAAAATAGGAATATGACTCATTACAGAAAATTTTCTGTAAATGATTCATGAAAATTCATTTTCTGTACGGATTTCACGTAACATAAGGAAAACGGAATTGATGTGAACCTATTAGATGGAATTGTGTTTAGAAAATCATTATAGTATATTCAAAATATTTGTATAAAACAAACATCAAATTAATATCTCCTAAGCATAAATTTAATGTTTTCATGTGGGGAGAATAAAATTTGAACTACTCATATCCAGGAATGGGGTAAAATACGTATTTGTATTTAAATATGCTGATTTGGTGTATTTATAATATTTATTTATTGAAATCTCTTATATATATTGAATACAATACAAATAGCGGATACAAATGGACCCCTCAAGAAGTCATAGACTTGTACATGTTATAAATAACTGTGAGAGGCCCCGGACAATACAATACAAATAGTAACATTTTTTTTCTTGTGTTTTGATTTATTGTTTATTAAGTTCTTTATAAACACAAGAGAAATTCAAGAACTGCCTGGAGTCGAACCCGGGACCTCTGGCTTACTAGCTTTTGGTTGTCCCACTGAGCCATCGACCCCAGACGAGGCACATATTTGTATTTTAATTATTATTCAGTGATGTATTTGTATTTGTATTTGATTGTTGTATTTGGTGTATTTGATCAAATACAGGTTTAAATACATTTTTAAAAATATGTGAAATTAATAATTTAATAGAATATAGAATTTAAAAAATTGATTTATGAATGTAAAAAAATGAACTAATAATTTAAATGGTAAATTATATTAAAGAATACATTTATTAAATAATAAAAATTATATAATAAAACAATCATTTTCAAAGAATTGTATGAAACTATATATACAAATTTATGAATATTAAATTTGTGTTTTAACTTATATAACTGTATAACTTATAATATCCTAAGCAACAAGTCTATTGTTTACAGTTTTTTATTTTATTGATTTTCTTTTTATATATTTAATTTCTTTAAATATATTTTAAATAGATTTCAATTAATTATTATGCACTTTGGTATAGGGATTATTATTTTATGATTTAATATTTAATGTGTTAACATTTTGTATTTGTATTTGTATTTGTATTTGATAACATATATTTTAATTTGTATTTGTATTTGTATACAAATTTAATAAATATTTGTATTTGTATTTGCTGATTTAAGAAAAATGTATTTGTATTTGTATTTGTATTTGATAAAGTGTATTTGACCCCAACCCTGCCATGAGTTATATCAGAGGAAATATAACGGAGCTCTGAAATGAGAAAAGAAATGCACACAATCACATTATTATCATGAAACAATTCCATTTCAATGGATTTATAAATGATAAATATTAATTTTCATATAATGATCATATAATTGCCTCGGTAAATATTAAAAAAAATAAAATTCATCTATAATTTGTGGCCACTATGAAAATCTACGACTACCGACTAAACATATACACTATATATAATTTATATTATATAATATAAATAGACGTGATTTCATGGTGTGATCAAACAAATAATTAAATATAACGTTACCTTTTGTTATGATTAGATATCATTAACATACACACATACCTATTACATAATACATGTGAATATCATAACGTAGGTGTGCCTATGTATGGGTGCGAGACAAACTGTAATACGAGGAAATGCAGGATCCGTAGTCTAGCCTCGCCCGGTGTCAACAACAATTGTAGAATCCAACGCTCATCAACGTTTTCCACAAACGGACAATTCATTTTCTGTCGGTTGAACGATGAAGATATAATAATGCGAGTATATTGTTATTTGGTGGAGTTTTTTAATCAAGCACAGTAGAATGATGAAATATTGCTTATAATCATTTAAATGGTTGTAATATCCCTTCCAAGCCGCTCTCATGTTATGATAACAAGGTTTTAACAAGAGCCGATCATTTTTATATACAATTATATAAGATCAATTATAAATATTTTACGACGATTTTATTTTTCCGGATGGTACCAATTGACCATTTGAACCCGCGTCCTACTGCTTGTGTATCTGACGCCTTTACCAACTGAGCAACAGGCAGTTTGTTTTCAGATCAGTATTAGACTTACGTATAATTTGTGGTGTGCATCAATTCAATAACAGTTGACTTCGAAGTGACAGTAATGGTAATAACGGTAACGATAGTTTGCTTATTTATCATAATCATTTCAATAAATATTGATGGGCTGCAGATCAAAAATTTAAATAAAACTTATTCATGACAATTTCCCATTACATTATATATTTACTTAATAATTACGTACAGAATATTTACTTACTAATTATATAAATTTTAAGAATATATATTTATAAAAATGTTAGTTTGGTTTGGTTATTTGGAGCGCAGTGTAAATTATACTATTTATAAAAATTTACATTAATATATATTTAATATAATATAATATTATCTTCGAGCACGCCATTTCTACCCACAAATTCACGTCACATAAGATCACTAGTAGTCTATATATATATATATATATATATATATATATATATATATATATATTATGGTTCTTATGGTAACCGGAGGAAGTCGGAACATTTAAATACACATATATAATTACGTTTAAATTAAAAAGTCTACTACAATGAAATATTGGCACGTAATATCAATATATAAATATATTTCAAATTTCAAAGTTGTTATATATGTAATACAAAATAATTTAATGATTATGATAATCATTATGTAACATAATGTATATCATATACATATACATATACATATACAATGATTGTATATGTACATTTTCCGAATATACTGTAACTGATGATTATAAGATATATTTCAATATTTATACAATATTTGTAATGTGATGCTGAAAATAAGATTATAGTCCAAAACTTCGCGATTTTTATAATAAGATTTAATCTTATAATCTAAGATTCTTAGATTATCTTAAAGATATGTATTAATGCCAAATAATTCTTTATTCGAATTACTAATTCAATTAGTGATTGTATAAATTTATATATTATATAATATATAATTTATATATATATATAAATCAGGGATGTTGTTTGTTTTGGTGTATTCATGCAGAACAACATATATATATATATATATATATATATATATATATATATATATATATACATATAAATTATATAATATAATATTATATTATATATATGTAATATTAACTATTTATTAAATATAAATACATTTTTAATTCAATATTTAAATTTTAAACCTCTAATTTAAATAGAAAATTCTTTGCCATGTCCAGATGGTTAGAGTGTGTAACTTTGATAGTAGTATTCATAATTTACTTGATCCTAATAATTCAGCTAAATATTTTGAATACTACATTTAATTTTGTAAATATTTAATACAACAAATACTTTATAATTTAATAAATTCGTTAAATTTGTATTTAATTTAATTCAATTGACAAAGATATTCGGGAGTTACTAAAAACCAGTAGTAGCCCAGTAGTAGGCCAGTAGTAATCCAGTAGTAGCCCAGTAGTGATCTATATAGGTATTATGTCGGTAGTTATCTATTAAACCAGTAGTAGCCCAGTAATATTACTATATAGCCCAGTAGTAATCCAGTATACTACTATAGTAGGCCAGTAGTAATCTAGTAGTAGCCCAGTAGTAGCCCAATAGTAGCCCAGTAGTGATCTATATAGGTATTATGCCGGTAGTTATCTATTAAACCATTAGTAGCCCAGTAGTAGCCCAGTAGTGATCTATATAGGTATTATGCCGGTGGTTATCTATTAAACCATTAGTAGCCCAGTAGTATCCCAGTAGTAGCCCAGTAGTAGCCCAGTAGTAGCCCAGTAGTAGCCCATTAGTAGCCCAGTAGTAGCCCAGTAGTAGCCCAGTAGTGATCTATATAGGTATTATGCGGTAGTTATCTATTAAGCCAGTAGTAGCCCAGTAGTAGCCCAGTAGTAGCCCAGTAGTAGGCCAGTAGTAATCCAGTAGTAGCCCAGTAGTGATCTATATAGGTATTATGCCGGTAGTTATCTATTAAGCCAGTAGTAGCCTAGTAGTAGCCCAGTAGTAGCCCAGTAGTAGCCCAGTAGTAGGCCAGTAGTAATCCAGTAGTAGCTCAGTAGTGATCTATATAGGTATTATGCCGGTAGTTATCTATTAAACCATTAGTAGCCCAGTAGTAGCCCAGTAGTAATCCATTATACTACTATAGTAGGCCAGTAGTAATCTAGTAGTAGCCCAGTAGTAGCCCAGTAGTAGCCCAGTAGTGATCTATATAGGTATTATGCCGGTAGTTATCTATTAAACCATTAGTAGCCCAGTAGTAGCCCAGTAGTAGCCCAGTAGTGATCTATATAGGTATTATGCCGGTAGTTATCTATTAAACCAGTAGTAGCCCAGTAGTAGCCCAGTAGTAGCCCAGTAGTAGCCCAGTAGTGATCTATATAGGTATTATGCCGGTAGTTATCTATTAAACCATTAGTAGCCCAGTAGTAGCCCAGTAGTAGCCCAGTAATAGCCCAGTAATAGCCCAGTAGTAGCCCAGTAGTAGCCCAGTAGTAGCCCAGTAGTACCCTACTACTGGGCTACTACTGGTTTAATAGATAACTACCGGCATAATACCTATATAGATCACTACTGGGCTACTACTGGATTACTACTGGCCTAATACTGGGCTACTACTGGGCTACTACTGGGCTACTACTGGGCTACTACTGGCTTAATAGATAACTACCGGCATAATACCTATATAGATCACTACTGGGCTATTACTGGATTACTACTGGCATACTACTGGGCTACTACTGGGCTACTACTGGCCTACTACTGGGCTACTACTGGGCTACTACTGGGCTACTACTGGGCTACTACTGGGCTACTACTGGGCTACTACTGGGCTACTAATGGTTTAATAGATAACTACCGGCATAATACCTATATAGATCACTACTGGGCTACTAATGGGCTACTACTGGGCTACTACTGGGCTACTACTGGGCTACTACTGGGCTACTACTGGGCTACTACTGGGCTACTAATGGTTTAATAGATAACTACCGGCATAATACCTATATAGATCACTACTGGGCTACTACTGGGCTACTACTGGGCTACTACTGGGCTACTACTGGGCTACTAATGGTTTAATAGATAACTACCGGCATAATACCTATATAGATCACTACTGGGCTACTAATGGGCTACTACTGGGCTACTACTGGGCTACTACTGGGCTACTACTGGGCTACTACTGGGCTACTACTGGGCTACTACTGGGCTATTACTGGGCTACTACTGGGCTACTACTGGGCTACTAATGGTTTAATAGATAACTACCGGCATAATACCTATATAGATCACTACTGGGCTACTACTGGGCTACTACTGGGCTACTACTGGGCTACTACTGGCTTAATAGATAACTACCAGCATAATACCTATATAGATCACTACTGGGCTATTACTGGGCTACTACTGGATTACTACTGGCCTACTACTGGGCTACTACTGGGCTACTACTGGGCTACTACTGGGCTATTACTGGGCTACTACTGGGCTACTAATGGTTTAATAGATAACTACCGGCATAATACCTATATAGATCACTACTGGGCTACTAATGGGCTACTACTGGGCTACTACTGGGCTACTACTGGGCTACTACTGGGCTACTACTGGGCTACTACTGGGCTACTAATGGTTTAATAGATAACTACCGGCATAATACCTATATAGATCACTACTGGGCTATTGCTGGGCTACTACTGGGCTACTACTGGGCTACTACTGGTTTAATAGATAACTACCGGCATAATACCTATATAGATCACTACTGGGCTACTACTGGGCTACTACTGGGCTACTACTGGGCTACTACTGGGCTATTACTGGGCTACTACTGGGCTACTACTGGGTTACTACTGGGCTATTACTGGGCTACTACTGGGCTAATACTGGGCTACTACTGGGCTACTACTGGCCTACTACTGGCCTACTACTGGGCTACTACTGGGCTACTACTGGGCTACTACTGGTTTAATAGATAACTACCGGAATAATACCTATATAGATCACTACTGGGCTATTACTGGGCTACTACTGGGCTACTACTGGGCTACTAATGGGCTACTAATGGTTTAATAGATAACTACCGGCATAATACCTATATAGATCACTACTGGGCTACTACTGGGCTACTACTGGGCTACTACTGGGCTACTACTGGGCTATTACTGGGCTACTACTGGGCTACTACTGGGCTACTACTGGGCTACAACTGGGCTACTAATGGTTTAATAGATAACTACCGGCATAATACCTATATAGATCACTACTGGGCTATTACTGGGCTACTATTGGGCTACTACTGGGCTACTACTGGGCTACTACTGGGCTACTACTGGGCTACTACTGGGCTATTACTGGGCTACTACTGGGCTACTACTGGGCTATTACTGGGCTACTACTGGGCTACTAATGGTTTAATAGATAACTACCGGCATAATACCTATATAGATCACTACTGGGCTACTACTGGGCTACTACTGGGCTACAACTGGGCTACTACTGGGCTACTACTGGGCTATTACTGGGCTACTACTGGGCTACTACTGGGCTACTACTGGGCTACTACTGGGCTACTACTGGGCTACTACTGGGCTACTACTGGGCTACTAATGGTTTAATAGATAACTACCGGCATAATACCTATATAGATCACTACTGGGCTATTACTGGGCTACTACTGGGCTACTACTGGGCTACTACTGGCCTACTACTGGCCTACTACTGGGCTACTACTGGGCTACTACTGGGCTACTACTGGTTTAATAGATAACTACCGGAATAATACCTATATAGATCACTACTGGGCTACTACTGGGCTACTACTGGGCTACTACTGGGCTACTACTGGGCTATTACTGGGCTACTACTGGGCTACTACTGGGCTACTACTGGGCTACTAATGGGCTACTAATGGGCTACTAATGGTTTAATAGATAACTACCGGCATAATACCTATATAGATCACTACTGGGCTACTACTGGGCTACTACTGGGCTACTACTGGGCTACTACTGGGCTATTACTGGGCTACTACTGGGCTACTACTGGGCTACTACTGGGCTACAACTGGGCTACTAATGGTTTAATAGATAACTACCGGCATAATACCTATATAGATCACTACTGGGCTATTACTGGGCTACTATTGGGCTACTACTGGGCTACTACTGGGCTACTACTGGGCTACTACTGGGCTACTACTGGGCTATTACTGGGCTACTACTGGGCTACTACTGGGCTATTACTGGGCTACTACTGGGCTACTAATGGTTTAATAGATAACTACCGGCATAATACCTATATAGATCACTACTGGGCTACTACTGGGCTACTACTGGGCTACAACTGGGCTACTACTGGGCTACTACTGGGCTATTACTGGGCTACTACTGGGCTACTACTGGGCTACTACTGGGCTACTACTGGGCTACTACTGGGCTACTACTGGGCTACTACTGGGCTACTAATGGTTTAATAGATAACTACCGGCATAATACCTATATAGATCACTACTGGGCTATTACTGGGCTACTACTGGGCTACTACTGGGCTACTAATGGGCTACTAATGGTTTAATAGATAACTACCGGCATAATACCTATATAGATCACTACTGGGCTACTACTGGGCTACTACTGGGCTACTACTGGGCTACTACTGGGCTATTACTGGGCTACTACTGGGCTACTACTGGGCTAATACTGGGCTACTACTGGGCTAATACTGGGCTACTACTGGGCTACTACTGGTCTACTACTGGGCTACTACTGGCCTACTACTGGGCTATTACTGGGCTACTACTGGGCTACTACTGGTTTAATAGATAACTACCAGCATAATACCTATATAGATCACTACTGGGCTACTACTGGATTACTACTGGGCTATTACTGGGCTACTACTGGGCTACTACTGGGCTACTACTGGGCTACTACTGGTTTAATAGATAACTACCGGCATAATACCTATATAGATCACTACTGGGCTACTACTGGAGTACTACTGGGCTACTACTGGGCTACTACTGGGCTACTACTGGGCTACTACTGGGCTACTATTGGGCTACTACTGGGCTACTACTGGGCTACTACTGGGCTACAACTGGTTTAATAGATAACTACCGGCATAATACCTATATAGATCACTACTGGGCTACTACTGGGCTACTAGTGGGCTACTACTGGTTTAATACCTATATATAGATTATTACTTGTTACAAAACTAAGAAAATGTACAAAGTCTTTAAAACATCCATGATTTACTATAAAATAAATAAAAAAAATAAAAAAAATTATAAATAATTTTATAAATAAATAATTTGCAAATAATTGGTATTTATAATTAAATGCATATTATAAATAACATTATAAATAAATATTAATACATATTATACTTAATATTAATCATTTTATTTAATATAATATATATATATATATAACCCTAGCAACCAAAAGTGTATTTCATGCAACCATTAATGGTTACAGTTCGTATTACGGCTATAACCATATGGTTACAGTTCGTATTGCAGCTGTAACCATATAGTTACAAACCGTAGTACGGCTGTAACCATATTTATTAGTTTGAATAGAGGGGTTACAAAACGTATACGTTACTATAGTACGGCTGTAACCATATTTATTAGTTTGAATCATAGAGCTAGAAAGAATTCTCTCTGGTTCTGTGGTTTTAATAGATAGGTTACAAAACGTATACGATACTATAGTACGGCTGTAACCATATTTAGTAGTTTGAATAGAGAGGTTACAAAATGTATACGTTACTGTAGTGCATCAGTAACCACACATACACACACACACATACATATATATATATATATATATATATATATATATATATATATATATATATATACCTAAATGTAATATAAATAGAATATAAGTTATATATATATATATATATATATATATATATATAAATTATATTATATTTATATTATATTGTATATGTAAATATATATATATATATATATATATATGTTATAAAGAGAAGTCTGCAGATATATTGATTAATGTAATATACATTTATGTCGAATTGAATTAAATTCAATTCGGTCATTACATAATATCGATATATCTGCATGCATAAATTGTTTTAGGCTTCACGCTCTGTTGATTGCATAGCTATGTGTAGATTTATATTTTGTAATTACATTTTTATTATTTGTATAAATTGTTATTCGTTTTGTATTTTATATTTGTTATCGTGTGTTAATAGACACTTAATTAATAGATACACTACATTTCGTGTGATTTGTTCCCTTTAAAGTGTACACCCCTTAAAGGGGTGTACACACCGCGAGAAACGAGTGCCGGCACTCGGTGCTAGCACTCGTTGCCAGCAAGTGCTAGCAACAATTATTTTAGGGTGTACACACCGCGAGCACAATTTGTGCTAGCATATATTATGCTAGCACAATTTATGCTAGCACAAATTATTTAGGGTGTACACCGCGAGCAACGAGTACTAGCATCACAGAGCTAGAGAGAAAGGCTTTCTATCTAGTTCTGTGGCTAGCACTCATTGCCAGCATTATGCTAGCAAACATTATATATATATATATATATATATATATATATATAATTATATACATATACTTATATTATTATATTATATATATATACTTATATTATTATAATATATATATACATATTATTATAATATATATATATATATATATATATATATATATATATATTATATACATATATATATAATTCTTAATATATATATATACATATTATTATTATATATATATATATATATATATATAATTATATATATATATATATATATATATATATATATATATATACATATACTTATATTATTATATTATATATATTTATATATATATATATATATAAGTGTATGTGTATGTATGTATGTATGTATGTGTGTGTGTGAGAGTGAGTGTGTGTGTGTAGTACACATACACACTGTGTACTATATAATAATACAACTATGGATATTCGTTATATATATATATACATAGAGCTATATTCGTTATATATATATAAGTGTATGTGTATGTATGTATGTATGTATGTGTGTGTGTGTGTGAGAGTGAGTGTGTGTGTAGTACACATACACACTGTGTACTATATAATAATACAACTATGGATATTCGTTATATATATATACATAGAGCTAGAGATAAATATTCTCTAGCTATATGTATATATAAATCGTAAGTAGGTCACTACCACAATGCAATGCGTTGTTTACTATTCCGGTAACGAGTACTGCAAAATTCAACCTGCTGAATTTACTAGATTTTACTGGCACTCAGTGCTAGCACTGGATACTAGCAGTTTGCTCGACGATGCTAGCACTTTGTGGTGTACACACCGCGAGCGCAGGCGAGCGCCAGCGTGCTAGCATCGTCGAGCACAAAGTGGCTCGCAAATAGAACATTTAGCGAGCCACTTTGTGCTAGCACGCTGGCGCTCGCCTAAGGGATGCAGCTCGGTGAGATTGATACACTTTCGGTTCTGCCTGGTTGGTACATAATGTCATTGTCATCATTATTATTACTGTGTTATTATTATTTTGTATGTTATTATACACCCAGCAAACAGTAAGAGCAGCATAATAGCAGCATAACAGCATATGCTAGAGCCTCAAATGTTTACATTGTGCTATTATGCTGCTATTAAATGTCTATTATGCTGCTATTATGCTGCTATTAATTTGTCATTCTATTATGATGCTGTTATGCTGCTATTATGCTGCCATTATGCTAATATTATGCTGCTATTAATTGTAAAAGTATATTATGCTGCTATTATGCTGCTCTTCTAATAATAGCAGCATAATAGCAGCATAATATACTTTGAAAATTAATAGCAGCATAATATTAGCATAATGGCAGCATAATAGCAGCATAACAGCAGCATAATAGAATGACAAATTAATAGCAGCATAATAGCAGCATAATAGACATTTAATAGCAGCATAATAGCACAATGTAAACATTTTAGGCTCTAGCATATGCTGTTATGCTGCTATTATGCTGCTATTACTGTTAGCTGGGCAGGTCTTCGTCAATAAAGTTATATACGAATAAACTTCACTTTGTTATATATATACCCAGTAAGTAAAGTAATCAGTGATAGTGGCACTATGGTGCCGCATATTAGTGCTATTTAAATTGCGGTAAATTCCTACTAATAAATTATAGATAAATAATTATTTATCAAAGTTCTAGATGTATTTATTGCTACTTTGAACTTGAATGCATACTATGCATTGCATAGTATAAGTAACCGATGAACTTTAACTTAATGCCAGTTAACAATAAAAATTATGCATAACATTATTACCTATAGGTTTTAATTGTATATATATGGTATATACATATATATATATATATATATATATATATATATATATATATATATAGTAAAGTGTATAGGTTTAATATATATATATATATATATATATAATTTAACTAATTATTATTTAATATTACAGAAATTAGCCTAACTGTATATGTGAAGACACCACCTCTTTCAATTATTTTGAAATAAATGAAACAGAGATTTCAAAGGACGAACAAATAATTCTAATTATAATAAATATTTATATATAAATAAATTTGTTTTATTATTTATATAACTATTGGTTTATGGTTACAGACAATAGTACGGAAATCCGGATTTGTACTAGTACAATGTACTATTGTTACGTACAATAGTACGAAAATCCTGATTGCGTTCATGTACATCGTAACTATTACAGAAACTTACCAAAAAACGGTTACCAATACTAGTTCACAAGAACTTTTTCTGTACATGTACATTTTATGATTTTGGTTGCTTGGGAATATACTATGTTATGTGAATGTGGTATCTATAATCAGCTACTACTGGATTACTACTGGATTACTACTGGGATACTACAGTATACTGGGCTACTACTGGTTTTTAGTAACTCCTTGTTCAGATAAATTATAAAATCTTTGCTATTAAACATAGATATTAGAATCAGGAACCCGATATCTTTAAAACAAGGACTAAAGATAAATCATAGCTTTACTTTGGATCCTACTTTTGATAATATTTTTTTTTTTGAAATTATTGTTTGTAAACTATAAATCATAGCTTTTCATATAGAAGGTATATATATATATATATATAAGGGGTCCCTTTGCGTCCGTCGGAGCTGTTGATTTCTGTTGTGTTGCGAAATGCTGAGCTGTTGATTTCTGTTGAGCAACTTTTATGATACTATTACATATCATATAGTAATCCATTTTATTATTTGAATATATCAAAATTATAGAGTAAAATGTTTTCTTTATGATAATATTTAAAAAAAATAAGTTTCATATCTTAGTTTTCAAGTTAATTGGTATAATATAACCTTATATGAGGTTTTTTTAGAAATAAAATTAAATATATATTATAATAAAGTATATTAATTAAAATTGAAATATTAATATCATGTGCGCTATAATACATTCATTTTAATATATAAAATAGTATGCATATTGTATTGTTTATAGCAAAGATTTTCCGAAGGGGGGTGGAGTAAAGATATGTATCGGAGGGAATAATCCGATTCTAATGACGAGGGAATTATGGTTGTCGATTCGTGGACAAGAGAGACGTCTACACTCTGTCGACGCTGACTGATGGCAGCGACGTTGATGTTCCAATGACGAGGTTAGTGGTTATATAAAATATAATATGTAATTTACATAATAAGATATATTTTTTATACGTAGTATCTATTAGTTTATAATTCATTATATACATATATGGTATTATATAGGTTTTTTATAATTATTACCTATACTGTATATTATACAGTATTATGAAATTCAATAAACACATGATAAATATTATAAATAGAGGGCTTGTTAATTGGGATGTTATTAAGTATTATTTAAGTATTAGTTCCAATGATGAGGTTAGTGTTTATATAAACCATATACAAATTATAATAATATATAAAATATATTTATTTCAATATCAAAATTACTTATATACTATCATTAAATTCATTTTATTTAATTAGTATATTTTTTTGTATGATAAAACTGTTTTCTTGACAATTATGAAATATTTTTTTTAAATTACCTTTATTTATATTTTAGCTAAATTATTATATTTGTATAATTTTATATAACATATACATATACATACATATATATTGTATTACACTATTTATATAAATCATAATTATGATATACAGAATCAATACTTCAGAACGAAGAAGTAAGCTTTCCATGATCCTTGATTACAATAAGTATATGGGCAGTGTAGATGTATCGGGCCTACAATGGATCAGTCTCGGGCCTACTATGGTGTAAGTAGAAAAGCCAAGAAATATTGGAAATTTATATTATATAATGTTTTTAATATAGCCGTAATTAATTATTTTATTATATATAACAAAAATATCCTTAACTTAAATAAACCATATAATTTATTATGTTATAAAAATGATTTACGTGCAGAAATGATGGATTCATATTCATCAAGGGCCAATTAGTTTATTCCTTCCACGGATGATCACACATTATTGTACGGTACATTTCGGGTATCCGTACATTGCAAACGTTTAGGTATGAAAACCATACAAGTGTTTACTATAACTTGTGTGATGTTCCTCTTTGCAAAAATGTTAATCCTTTATATCATTTTTAATTTAAATAATTTTTTATATATATTCTATAATATATATCGTATATATTTATAATTTGAAATGTAAGCGAATTTAAAAAAATAATAATTTATTAAATTGTGATTAATTAACTAATTTGTTAGATTTTTTTATATTAAATTTAATAATATTCAATATAGATTCAAATAAATTTGTGATTAATTTAAATTTAAATTGTAATTACAGAATATATATATTTCATAGGGAAAATTTATTTAAAAAAGCGAATAGAAAATTACTTTATATCATTTGAGAATTATTTTTTAAAACGTATTCAATAATTAATAAAATTAAATAATTTCTTGTTTCTTGTTTCTTGTTTATTCTTATATATTGTTAGAACTTTATAAATATAAATGCATATACAAAATGTTAGTATTATTTACATTAATTTAGGTTTGAAATATAATTATTTTATCTTAAAGAATTAATTATTATTGTTACTATTTAATTGGTTATAATATTTTGAATAATTAATTATTTACTAATTTTTTTCCAGATTAATTATCTTTATATAATAAATAAAATAAATTTACTTGTAATTATAGAAATAAATATTTCATAGTGAAAATTCAATTTATAAAATATATGAAAAATTTATTTAAAAAATCTAATGATAGAAAAAATATATTATATTATGTATGTACTATTACTTGTAACTTATTCAATAATGACTCAATTTATATAATTTCATCAGTTTATTGATGGTTTCTATATGGTTACCATTTTATGAGACTATATTCATATACAAAATATTAGTATTATGTGTATTAATTTAGATTTGAAATATAATTATTTTATTTTAAAGAATTAATTTTAATTGGTACTTTTTAATTGATTATAATATTTTGAATAATTAATTACTAATTTTTTTCCAGATTAATAAACTTTGTTATATGCTTAACCAAAAAATTATAACTTGTAATAGAACATTTTTGATATTTATATGTATATTTTCATTTATTAAAAACGTCATACATTTAAAAAAAAATACAAACGCTCGGATCTGGGTGACATGTAATTATAACAGGCTCGGATGCAAAGGGTTAATAAGGACTAGGTTAACTATGGAATAATATTGACTGCACATAAATATATTATTATTAATAATTATATATCAATTAATATTGTTTAGGTTAAATAGTTATATAAAATTATTATAAATGCATAGGTAGGTAATATATGCATGTAAGCTGAAATACTGATAATTACAGCAAAAACGTATGACTAAAAAAAATATTTTAAAGAAGAAGCGTTTGTTTATTATTTTTGTGTGATATATTTAGAATTTTATTGTTTTAAAAAGAATTTCATTTTCTTCTTCTCCTTTATTTTTTCCTGCACCAGAAAAAAATTCACTTGAAATACTCTTGTGTTTTACCATGCTCTCTTTCGCGTTGTCTATGATTTCGTTTATTTATCCTAAAAATGTTAGGTTAATTTGAAATGTCATTAAATGATGCCTAAAATATTATTAATGACTTTTTAATTAAATAACTAACCAAGCTAATACCGCAGGTCTTGGATTACAATTTTCAAGATCCGGCATATTATAATGAATAAATAATTGATTATTCTCAGTTTCTATTTCAATTCTATTTCAATGTACAGACTTAATTATTTGCAAATATAATTCTTTCCACATCGGAACTGTTTGGTTTAGGGCCCATACTTCTACTTTATGTACAACACAATGTAGACAATTCTTCCATGCTAAAAAATAATAAATGTATGTTATATGGTATATTTTATGTATATTTCATACATACCTTGATAGCTTTATAACAAGTTCATGAAGATTGTATTTTCTATATATATTAATTTCTGAATGCAATAATAAATCGTTATATTGTAAGGATAAATCTATTAAGTTCACATCAGCACTTATCAACGTATGTAATTGCTTTATGTTTACTTATAGATAGATAAATAGATAGATAGATCACAAGTTTATTGAATTACTGAAAGTTATAATCATATATAAACATATAATTATATAACATATATAAACAAAATATATAAATATGATAAGAAATAAACTGAGAAGTAAAATAAAAATAAAACATTGGATTATACGAGCCGTTGAAGCAATATATAGTATCCGACAGTGCAAGTTGTCAAACAGGAGAGGTAACAAAACCGAAGGTCTCGGGTTGGCAAGGCCCATATGGGATGGATCAATTCCCAAGGGTGGATGAGTCCCTAGTATGTAATTTGGTTGACGTCTCCTGGCGTTAAGCTACCGTAAACTGATGACAGCAAGCATAATAGCAAACACAATATATTGGTACAATTAATACGGAATAACAATAACATGATTGATACATTTGGTGTGAATTAATTTTTCACGGAAAAGTGTTACTGTTTTACAAGATGTAATTGTAAAGGGGTTACAGGAAAAGCAAACTCTATTTCCAAAATAATTCAGATGGGCGTTTGTTCTACACTTTTTCTTTCGTATCTTCACTTTAGGCTCTCTGCAATTGTTGCTATATTGATCAAAGATATAAGTTGCATCCACATCGACAAGTCCGTTCAGTATCTTATATGTCAGGGTAAGATCAGCTAATAACCTTCGATGAAATAAAGTTTTAATATTGAGAAAAATAATTCTATCTTCATAAGACCGTTTAGTAAGGTTACTTCTATAAAAAAGTATTTTAGTGAAATAGATTTGAATATTTTCAATATTGTTAGAATTGCATATCAAATTATCTGGATTCCAAACAGATGAATCCGATTCCACAATAGGGCGAAAGTATGATAAATAGGCTTTAAGCAAGTATATATAATCATTGGTGATGAAACATCTAAATAATCTATTAATAATTAAATGTGCTTTAGTACATATAGTATACATATGAGTATTGTAATGATATGTCACTATATGTGTATGTGTACCTGTTATGTTGTATTATATGTGTTATCCCGACGTTGTCAAATTTGTACGTTCCGGGGCAATGATGATAACCAGGTAGAGTTGCATAAGTTTATTCATAATAATTTAGATAGATATATAGTTAGCGTGATACAGAATAACGTGTCCATATATGACTAGTGATATACGTAGAGTGCGAATGCCTATATGTAATACATGTACATATTCAGGCATGTATCGTTAAGGAATGTACGTTAGGGTGGCTCGTCAGTCATTAAATATGTTGCTTCAGTAAAAACTATAAACATATAATATGTATAAACAGTAGTGTAACAACTAAACATTGTGTTGTACTCAATTGAGTTGTCAATTTGATGTTTAATAACATTTTATAGGAAAAATACTTGTTTTATAATTAAATTTACTGCGCATGCACTGTTAAAAATAATAGCGTTCAAAACCCTTTACTTTATAAAATATCAATAAGTAAAGGGTTTCGTTTCAGTTTATTTACCAAACCCTTTACTTGTATTTCGTATATAACTAAAGGGTTTGTCGAAACCCTTTAGTACTTAAAATATGCACACGTAAAGGGTTTCTATTTATCCATACAAAATAAATGCATTCAAAACCCTTTACTTTATAAAATATCAATACGTAAAGGGTTTCGTTTATCAAACCCTTTAGTCATATTTAATATGAAACTAAAGGGTTTGTCGAAACCCTTTAATACCTTAAATTTGCATATATAAAGGGTTTCTATTTATGAGTTAATATAATAGCTTTCAAAACCCTTTACTTTATAAAATATAAATAACTAAAGGGTTTCGCTAAACAAAACCCTTTAATCGTATTTCGTAGATACTAAAGGGTTTCACGAAATTCATAGTGGTGATTCGAATAATTATTATATACACAATTATTATGCCAACATTATTAATTATTCTAAGTAAAACTATATTATTTTATAAAATTTTCTCTATTTTAAAATATTTATTTAATTATACCCTAATAAAAATTAGTAATCAATTATTATTTTTATTTTATATTTAAGGTAATATTCGTCATTATATAAATAAAATGTTATTTTAAAATTGAAATTTTAATAAATAATCAATATTTATATTCAAATTTTATAATTACCTAACTCGAATTATGTAAACCAGACCTTTGTATTACATTGGAAATTAAGTATATTAATTAAGATTATACGATTGGAAATCATGTTTAATTAAATACTAAATATTGGATATATAACAATTATACGTTTATTAAATATTATGTATAACTTAACATTTAAAACATTATAATATTTAATTAATTAATTATTTAATTAATTATAATAATACAAATTAAAATACAACTGATAATCAATTCAATAATATTTTATGAAATTCTATCATTTATTAGATATTTTCACGAAACCTTTTAGTATAAAAATAGCTTAACTAAAGGGTTTCAAACCCTTTAGTGGATATTCGCACGAAACCCTTTAGTATAAAATATGCGTAACTAAAGGGTTTGAAATTTATTCTACCAAACCCTTTAGTTCGAAAAACGGCATAACTAAAGGTTTCCAAACTCTTTAGTAAATAGTCGACCTAAACCCTTTAGTTTGAAAAAAAGCTTAACTAAAGGTTACCAAACCCTTTCATTAAACGGTCATCGATTAAAGGGTTTATTTCACGAAAACTAAAGGGTTTTTTTTAATAGTGTGCGTAACATTTATTGACCTTTAGTTTTACCTTGAAAACCAATTAATTGATATCGTCTTCTAATTTAATTATCTATTTAATATGCATTTAAGAGACTTAAGTATATTTAAATAAAAATATGGATCTAACAAACTCAGATTTTAAATTTTGTATAGTTAAAAATATTTTTATTTTTTTTAAATTAGAAAAAAATATAATATAAAAAAATTTTTATTGCGTTCATCTCAATGATAATTAAAATTATATTATGGTAAAAAAAAATAAAATTGACTAGGTCTTAGAAATTTTGTATTCAACTTTCCTTGAAAATATTTATTTTTTCTATAGAAATCATTAAAATTCAAATTATTCCTAGAAAAATATTTGAACACATTTTTTTTTATAATCATATATAGTAAATATATATTATACATTTATTAAGAATATAATAAACTTGATCTGAATTTTATTTTTGATTAAAAACAAAAAACAAAAAATATTCAATAAATAATAAACATAAAAAGTTAAATCCTAGAAATGATAAAATTATAAAGAAATTATTATTACAATTTTTTTTTCTGCTATTCTGTTAATAATATTTAATTCTAGTACATATATATCGTATGACAAAATTCATTAATAGGAAGTATATTAAAAAATGTATTGAATTAATTTTGTATCTACTCCATTATAAGATTTCCTAACGTTATTATTATAATAATAACGTACCCAGTTAGATAATACGTGTTTAAACGTGTTTTGTACGTTATTTTTGAGTTTGTACGTTATTTCAAGATGGTTTTGTACGTTAATTTTTAACAGTGTACCATACGGGAAGTTTTCCAATATTTTTACATTATTAAGCACAAGAAGATCACCAATAATAACATATTGTGATATAATATATATAAAAGAGACCATTATGAAGTATCTAAGTTATGAATATCAAAACAAATATATTATTGCTTATCAAAAAAAGGATGAAACAATCACATAATATACAACTAACAAACTATATATATCAAAGGCAAATAGTTATTTATCTTATAAGATAGGATCGTTATTGATCATGGTGTAGGTCATCCTATTATTATTCAAGAAAGTTGGTTTTACCTGCATATTCTTTCCCTGCAAGAGCAGTTGTGAATATGACGGAATCAATATTTAAATATAATTCTGATGATAATATTATTACGAATACCTATTTATAATATATGATGCCCCATACGCAAAAAGAATTATTATTCATTATAATAGATATATATATGGAAAAAAAAATTACAAAAAAAAATCAAAAATTCTACTGGAATATCTCTTCGGTCAGACGTTAGTGTAGGCAGGACACGTGTTGATAAGATATACACACTTGCGAAATTAATAGATAAGATTGGAAACGAATCGCTTATATTTTTAGGTGTATGAAAACCTTTGGAACGTTGAGCTCATGGGATATTTAACACAATTATTAAATCAATGGAAAATCTTCTTGGAAGTAAAGTAACACATTTAATAATAAAAGAGGTTTCGTTGTTATTGACAGATCTGTAAATACAGGACATAATAATGATTTATGGAATATATTTCAAGAGTATAATTTAAGAAGTTCAGCTATCCCGTAGCTCTACTTGCAATATGGTGTTGTGCAAACAAGCCAAGTCTGGCATGGAAGGCAGCAAACAATGAAATACCAGAAATTAAAAATATACTGATGCCATTAAGTGGTATTTCATCATATTTCGCTAAATATGGATTCAGGTACAGAGAGTTAAAAAATATTGCAGAGTACAATAACCTTATTGTTTGCTCATTTCCAAAAATATTTGAAATACGATGATGTTAATTCACTCATACACTAGTTGAAAGCATATTAAAATCGTGGAATGCATTAATAATATATACATTAATTCAATGACATGTAATGAAGCCTGTGGATTTTCAACGTACCTTTGTAATGAACATAAACTTCATCTATTATGCATACAACTTGCTTTATGGCCGATGTACTACTTATATTCTCTCGATATCAAAAAAAAGATGAAATCCGATTCGACTACGATATGTGACATTCAGCAACAACTTAATGATATTGAGGTTTGTCATATTTATATAATTAATATTGCAGAATACAATGCATATAGCTCCTGATATTCAGAATAAAATAAATAATGTTTCATAATATTTTGTAGGTTTAACTTTAATAGAATATGCTAAATAAATTATTAAAAACGATTAAATAGCGGTTGGGTTACTAAGTTAATCGAATCAATTGAAAAAATCAATGGTACTCATCACTTGAAAGGTATTAGGTTGAAGAGACAAAATAATCGTGAAGTAAGACATCTCATTATGCATAATTTATAATTATCTGAAATGAGAGATATATTTGAAGTAAAAGTAGAACTTATAAAACTTTAGTAAATAATATAAAGGAGCGATTTACAACAGATGAAAATATATTTTCATAACTTGAACATTTTATTAAATTAAAAGAACACATTCTAAAATTTGCATAAATTATTTTATTATGGCGTTAGTGGTAATCTTCATAAATGGTTAAAATCTTATTTACTCGATAGAAAACAACGTGTTAAAAATAATGATAGTTTCTCTAACTTATCGCCAGTTATATCTGGTGTTCCTCAAGGGTCCGTTATTGGTCCGTTGTTATTCTTAATTTATATTAATGATTTACCTAATATTATTAAACCACCCATATATGCTTCTCTCTTTGCAGATGATGCTAAGCTTTTATATTCTTTTAAGCACACAGAAAGTTGTTTACCTTAACAATGTGCTCTTGATGAACTTAGTGATTGAATGAAGATATGGGAACTAGAACTTTCTCCTACTAAATGTGTTGTCATGATAATTAGTAATAAAAACCCTATTCATTCATATTTCATTAATGATTTTGAACTGCCTATACACACCTCATTCAATGATTTAGGCATAACATTTAATGATAATATGAATTTTAATACTCATATTTATACTATATGTACTAAAGCACATTTAATTATTAATAGATTATTTAGATGTTTCATCACCAATGATTATATATACTTGCTTAAAGCCTATTTATCATACTTTCGCCATATTATGGAATCGGATTCATCTGTTTGGAATCCAGATAATTTCATATGCAATTCTAACAATATTGAAAATATTCAAATCTATTTCACTAAAATACTTTTTTATAGAAGTAAACTTACTAAACGGTCTTATGAAGATAGAATTATTTTTCTCAATATTAAAACTTTATTTCATCGCAGGTTATTAGCCGATCTTACCCTGACATATAAGATACTGAACGGACTTGTCGATGTGGATGCAACTTATATCTGTGATCAATATAGCAACAATTGCAGAGGGCCTAAAGTGAAGATATGAAAGAAAAAGTGTAGAACAAACGCCCATCTGAATTATTTTGGAAATAGATTTTGCTCTTCCTGGAACGTGTTACCCTTTACAATTACATCTTGTAAAACCGTAACACTTTTCCGTGAAAAATTAATTCACACCAAATGTATCAATCATGTTATTATTATTCCGTATTAATTGTACCAATATATAGTGTTTGCTATTATGCTTGCTGTCATCAGTTTACGGTAGCTTAACGCCAGGAGACGTCAACCAAATTACATACTAGGGACTCATCCACCCTTGGGAATTGATCCATCCCATATGGGCCTTGCCAACCCGAGAACTTCGGTTTTGTTACCTCTCCTGTTTGACAACTTGCACTGTCGGATACTATATATTGATTCAACGGCTCGAATAATCCAATGTTTTATTTTTATTTTACTTCTCCGTTTATTTCTTATCATATTTATATATTTTGTTTATATATGTTATATAATTATATGTTTATATATGATTATAACTTTCAGTAATTCAATAAACTTTTGATCTATCTATCTATTTATCTATCTATAAGTAAACATAAAGCAATTACATACGTTGATAAGTGCTGATTTGAACTTATTAGATTTATCCTAACAATATAACGATTTATTATTGCATTCAGAAATTAATATATATAGAAAATACAATCTTCATGAACTTGTTATAAAGCTATCAAGGTATGTATGAAATAGACATAAAATATACCATATAACATACATTTATTATTTTTTAGCATGGAAGAATTGTCTACATTGTGTTGTACATAAAGTAGAAGTACGGGCCCTAAACCAAACAGTTCCGATGTGGAAAGAATTATATTTGCAAATAATTAAGTCTGTACATAGAAATAGAATTAAAATAGAAACTGAGAATAATCAATTATTTATTCATTAATTGTAATCCAAGACCTGCGGTATTAGCTTGGTTATTTAATTAAAAAGTCATTAATAATATTTTAGGCATCATTTAATGACATTTCAAATTAACCTAACATTTTTAGGATACATAAACGAAATCATAGACAACGCGAAAGAGAGCATGGTAACACACGAGTATTTCAAGGGAATTTTTTCTGGTGCAGGAAAAAATAAAGGAGAAGAAGAAAATGAAATTCTTTTTAAAACAATAAAATTCTAAATATATCACACAAAAATAATAAACAAACGCTTCTTCTTTAAATATTTTTTTTTAGTCATACGTTTTTGCTGTAATTATCAGTATTTCAGCTTACATGTATATATTACCTACCTATGCATTTATAATAATTTTATATAACTATTTAACCTATACAATATTAATTGATATATAATTATTAATAATAATATATTTATGTGCAGTCAATATTATTCCTTAATGAGACCCCTTATCTAGGGTATATACTAATTTTCCACCAGTAATCAATGATGGTGGGTTATACATTCTTCTGCTTCAGTTCGTAATATTAGAGTTATTTTCGATAGTTCATTATATTTTTATTATCACATTAGTTCTATCTCTTAACATCTGCTAACTTCCATCTACGTAGGATTTGTCATATTAGAAAGTATTGCTATAAACGTATTACTAAGCTATTTATTAATGCTCTAGTTTTTATTATTGCGAATCGCTATTTAGTGACTTAAAGAATATAGAGGACAACAATATTGATAGAATTATTCGCGCTTCTATACGACTTATTTATAATAACAATCGTCGTGAACATTTGAAAACAGATGAAGACCAATATCATCTTAAATGGTTATTATTTAGAAAGCGATGCAAACATTGTTTACTATGTTTAGTTCATAAATCTATATTCATAGATAAACTATTTACACAATCAACTGAAACTTCGTTGTATACTGAAGCAGATTCGAATATCGCCTTTATTTGAGAGCAATACTTTATTTAACGGATTTAGTAATCCCACATTCTCCTCCGTTTTTCATCGCATATGAAACGTCCTATATGTATACGGTATACCGTATGACTTACGGAAGGTCCAATCCTTGTATTGTTTCTGGGAGAAATTAAAACATTATCTAAACACTTAATTTATTTTTGTATACGCTTTATTTAATCTTTATATCTAATTTAATTTTTATTATTTTATATTTTCTATTCGTTTGTTTTTAGTATGTTTCGTTATTGTTATACACTCTATATATATTGGTATTAATATATGCCGAATATAATAGGAATAGGAAAAATTAATAGAACAAAATGAATAAAATAGAATAATAAATAAAAATAATAAATAAGTAATAAATCAGAAAAAAATAAATATATAATCTTATTTTGAAAATATAATAATATATTCCTGATATACATATTTAATTGATTGTGTAGGTCCAGTATGAATAATATTTGCAAATAAATAAGCATATGATTAGTCACTTATTTTTGACTTAGTATGTTTCTGTTAGTTTCATGCTGTGCAATGAAGAGTGTCTATACACGATCAAAACTACTAGAAACCAACTGTAAAAATGTATATAGATAAGAAGGTATGTCATTTTATATAATATTATTAGCTATCTTCTAAAGCTTATCTAGACCAAATCAAGAAATTGTGACATTCTAAGTGACCTCATTATACATGATGTAAATCCATATATGTTCATTACATTTTATTTTGTAAAGTATTCAAAATTTCCTTTTCTAATTTATTACAATTTAGAAATGCATTGAAGTGTAAGATCAATATAGGATTTATTATCTAGAGAGAATTGAAATATATATTATTTAACTATATACAAGATAATTAGTTTGGGATTTAGATATAATAAGCAAGTTTATATTTATAAATTAATATGATAATCGATAGTAACCCCAAATGTTTTACGTAAGGTAGCCTATTGACTTTATTTGAAACAGGAATATAAAAGAAGGAATAAATGAAGATTAGAAAACAGAGAACAATGATTTTTTCTAGTTAGAATTATTAATCAGTTTTTAATATTGAAATTAGTTGAGAATCAATCATGAAGTTCTTTAAAGCATTTATAGATTATATATTATATATATATATATACAGTAAAACCTCTCTATAAGAAACTATTTTTTTTCAGTAATTTTTTTCTTATAGAGAGGTTTTCTTATAAAGAGGTTTTTACTTTTCCATTAATTTTAATATTTAATTTATAATTGAAAATGCATTATATAACATATAGGTTGTATATATATATAGTATATTTATTTATTTAAAAGTATTAATCAAAATAATAGTTTAGAAATATGATTTATTTAAAAATAACATTTATTAATTAATTTTAATAAATATTAATAAATTTATGGATATTCAATAACAATTATTAATTAATTTTTAATTCATTTAGAGCTATTTATGTAATATAAAATATTTGTAAGAAAAAATAATATCTTATATAATAATTAATTTCTATAATTGTTATCAATATACAATACTTCTATTTATATATAATTATTTTTTATATTTTGTATAAAATAAGTTTCTTATAGTTTTCTTATAAAGAGGTTTTTTAATGTGGAAAAGGTTGAATTCCAACCAAATGTGTAAACAATTTTCTTATAAAGAGGTTTTTCTTATAAAGAGGTTTCTTATAGAGAGGTTTTACTGTATATATATAATCAGTATCGTGCCATAGATGAACAATTGTAAAGATCATCAGTATATTAAAACTATTTATAAGTAAAATAACTAACTTACCAAATAATATAATAATTTTATATTTCTAAAAAAAATGTGATAAAATATCAACAAGATTAAACGTCAATTTAAAAATCATCTGGAAACCTAAATGTAAAGAGTAATTAATGTAATTTGATTAAATTACTATATGACATATATTATATATATATTCTATGTATGACATATATCCTATATATTTAGGGTCAATCAGTATTGTTTGGAGAACAAGTCTAGATTGTTGTAAACACATTCGTAACTGAATTGTTTATTATAAAAGTAACGGCGCAAGAACGCTTTCACAATATACGTTATAAGTAAACATCATATGTAGGATAGGACATTATATATAGGATATGTACAATATTGAATATATAATCTGTATAACCACTCTAGTTAATACATATTCTATATATATATATATATATATATATATATATATATAGATTATATTAGTATAGTGCGCGGTGTGGTAACGGTAGGGATGATTACAGTGACAGGTTATTAGGTAATACACACCCGCATGCGCAGCCGACACAGTATTACGTAACGCGTATACAACAATGGTGTTATTGTCATATCTCTATCACATTGGGCGCCGCTCGTGATATCGATACCACTGACTACGAAAACTATACTAGTAGACATAAATGAAGGGGCGTGTCGGGATGATGGTCATTTCCTCGTGGTGTGGGCGTTGCCTTCCAAGTGGGCGTGGCCTGGACTTGATGACATAATGTTCGATAACGCTATCACGGCGTGTATGAAATACGTCGTATAGTAGGTAAACAACAATCATAGTATATATGTGGAGAACATTGATGGATGTATATATATACGTGTATATTAATACAAATTTGTAATTTAATAAAATATTACCTATGATTATCCGGTAAACATATTACGTAATTATTGATAATTAAGTAATTTATATATATATATATATATAATTAAATAATAATTTGAAAAATTATTAATATATATATATATATATAATTATACGTTATAAATACATTAAATACATTGACTCAATTTTTAATGTTTTTACTTTAATAAACTTGAAACCCCCTTATTACGAATCCAGATAATAATGATACTACTAAATAACCATTGACCTGTATTGCCCAATACAAGTCAATGTAAATAACAAACATGGTATTTTATATACTATCTGTGTAATATATTAGACAGATAAAATATTATAAAATAGTGTTAGTATATGTATGTAGTCTATCGTGTATTATAGAATATAGAATAATAATTTACATTATTATATAGGGCATAAAGATTTATCACCTATATATGCGTGTATAGTTAAATTATATTTACTAATATATATATATATATATATATATATATTTAATGTATTATGACTGAATATATAAAAATAGCTATCAGCTTTTCTTGTGTAAATTAGTGAAAATATTCGATCGTTTAGATTCGTTAATACATTTTGTACTTATATGTTATAAAATAATGGGTAAAAAAAGAATAGATTTAGACCACGTGATGAGATAATCGTCAAGCGTCTGGATCCAATTCGAAATACTGCGACTGGGACCGAGTTGTCTCGTCTCCATCTTCCTCGGGAGATTTGGGTAACGGTTCATTTCGTCTCGGAAATTTGGGCGACTCGTAAATGTGTTCTTGACCGTAACTAGACGTGGGTGGTCTCTGTAAAGTGGTGGCGTTGCAGTTCTGGCATTGCTGGGCTATCAACATCTGACCACCTGGAAGTTTAGGGGCTGCTACGGCAACCATTCTCTGCTGCCCGGGCAACTTTTGTCCGTGCTTCTACATATAGGTGGTAGCATTGTTAATGGGTATTGTTCTAATATAATATGACTTACTTATACCTATTTCATCTAATTAGGCTATAATTTATCATTTCTAATATTGAATATATTTTATTATTGATATTTATACTTATATTTTATTACCAATAGTCAGATTAATGTAAATTTATTGGATACGTCTATATAGTTTTTAATATTAATTTTGTTTTTACGGAATTATAATTTTCATTTTATAGTCATATAATATCTATAGATATTTGTTATATTTATATAAATAAATATATATTAAAAATAAAATAATACAAACATATACATACTTACACACAAACGCAAACACCAATATATATATATATATATATATATATATATATATATATATATATATGAATATGTATAGTTAATGATTATAATCACTATACTATAATTATTAAAGCTCAACACGAAGACATATTCCACCTGTCCTAAAATGATATATGCATACCCCCAGTGTACGCCGTACACCCCTAGAGTGTTATGATGCTGGTGTCGTATAATATGACCACCCAGATTAGAAAACGATCCATAATATCACGTGACAACAAAATAGACGATATTTCACTAAATACACATACTAATTAATTCAAATTTAAACTACATATAATTAATATACGTAGGAAAACATTTGGAAAAATAACTAAACATTATGCATTAGAAGAAAGTAATACATAAATATATAAATTACAGCGTAGTTATATTACGAGATTAAATAAAATAAATGGCGACACTGTAACCTGTAGTTGCCAGGTCCTATAGTAATCGTTCTCCGAGCTAGCATATCCATCAGTGATAGGTACATGTATCTTAGGGGAGCTCCTATCCATGCCTTCTCGGTAGTAGTTGCCGTCTAGATATAGACCACCCGCATCGCCCCGGTAATCTCCGCTAACCCCTCCTCCGTAGCCCACAGTGTTAGCTCTGGCCGTTGCAGCATCGCTATTGTTCCTCTTCCTATTGTTCACCCGATACAGGTGGTGTGTTAGGGTGTTGCTATGTAACCGGGAAGTTGGTCACATCGACACATATACATCAGTTGTCCACTAGGGTAGCCCGTTTTGGTAATTATTTGGAAAAAAATATGTACTAGTAAAAGTTGCCTTTTAACATATGTAGGTATAGAAAACCTATATAAAAACATCCTACAAATATTAAATTTTTTTTTTAAATAATTAAATCGATCTACGGATTTTAATTTAATTTTTTAATTTTTTAAATCGAATACATAATTCATCAATGGAATAATAAAAAAAATAATGTTATATTATATATGTCTATAATCATTATATGAATATAACATTATATTTAATAATATGAAAAAATCAATTTTTCGATAAAATAGTGGTAACATTTTTGTTGTTAGAAAAATATTTTTTTATTATTTGTATTATACCTCTTAAATATACACTATAGGTTCACAATAAAGTGTTATGCTTAATTAAAATAATTTATCAAAGAAATAATCGAATAATAAATAAATTATATTATAAAAAAATAAAAAAATTTAAATTAATTTGAAATTTTTACCTAATTTTGTAGTTTAATAATATTATAATATGTTGATTCACGTATTTGCAAAATATTTTATTTTTATGACAACGCGCACTTAAACAAATACATAAAATACATAAGTAACATTTTATATTTATAGAAATTTACATTGAATCATAAATGAAAATATTTCTTGATTAAAGTGCTATGCTTTATTAATATTAAATATTTTTTGATAAAACTTCACACATATGTTTATTATGACATTTATGACCTACTTTGAGCAAGCTAGCAAACCTTTCAAAAACGGTCTACCCTATTGTACACGCGTATATAACGGTTCATCTGTCCAACTGCCCATCTGACACAGATAAAAACATAATTCCGTATTGGTAGGTGCGTATATTACCAAAGTATTACCAAAGACCAAAGCGGGCTTTGGTATTACTTCGTGTGCACATAAATGATATATGATTAGATGAATAATTCTGAATAACATCTATATCTACATATCTGAGTTTGCTCGTGTATTACAATGAACCAATACGATTACTATTATTAGGATATATATATATATATATATATGTATACAAATAAGTATTATATTTAATGAATACGTTTTTATTTAATAACTTAATAACACAAATATGTTAAATATGTTTATATCTATTACATATTTCATTTAATCTGCACATCTAGCATCAAACAATAAGTAATTACTATAGTACATAATATACATATATACACACACACATATATATATATATATAATATATATTATATATATATATATTTATATATATATGTTCATGAGAAATGAAAATAAATATAAATTTCTCAAACATTAATATAGAAAGATAGGTAGACATACAGGACATAACCTTCATGTGGTATTATAACAGTAGATTAAATGAGTATTACTATAGTATACTCTAGAGTAATATTATAGTATAATTATAGTAGGTTATAACAAGTATATAAACATAAAAATGTGTAGTCTACATAGCACTGTTTACCTAGTAAGTATACATATCATCAACCTAGATTTGTATTTCACCAATAAACTATCAATTATAAATTATAATTATAATTATAAATTATTATAACTATCAATTTTACAGGAAACAAATATATCTAGCCTATACTAGCGTACGAACCTGCGCAAGAATATCAAACCGAATAGAAAGATGGCGGAACTCAACGTAAGCGCTATCACTATTATGATGATTATAGAGGCCCCTGATTGGAGGAGGTGGGCTGGGTTATTCAGTGTAGTAATTGTTTATTTAGGTAGCGGTTCTTAGCCAATAGTAATTAAACTGCCTCAGTTGACTAAGTTGGCTAAAGCTTTATATACACATGTAGTTGAATGCGAGTTAAAGCCTCAAAACCAATAAAATAGGTACTTATATAATATTTAGAAGTGTTACTCTATAAGTATGTATACATAAATGATCGGCTCTCGTTAAACCATTGATGCCTTAACATGTGAACAAGGTACATTAATGCATTTTGGTTATACATTATAAATGAATAATTCATATAAGTTCCTGGATGGGATGAAAGGGCCACATATACAATACTTATATAGTATGCTTATCGTTACCTATTTATAGATTCGTTTTCATTATAGAGGTTGTATTTTGAAAGTGTATACATTATTTGGTGTAGTCATATTTGAAAATTGTAAATTACATTGTGACATTAATTACCAAATGAACAATGAATCTATTTAATTCTATTACAATATCTCCTTTCTATCTCGCTCTCTCCCCTCTATATGTCTCACATAGCTTCCTCTCTCTCTATCTCTCTCTAACTATACACTAACATTGCGACTGTGTTAGCGACGCCAGAGATGTACTGCTTCCTATACCTGCATATTAGTAGTAATGCGATAACTTCAAGTAAAGTAGGAGTTAGTGAAACGTGCATGTTTGACACCCAAATAATAATATTCTGATAATATGACATATATTATACTTATACCATCGTATAACGGTTATTAACTATCGTTCACTATTTACATGTACCTAATGATTATTCGAGTCAGATAATTATATACAT
The DNA here is from genome assembly GCA_964019155.1 of Osedax fenrisi. NCBI lineage: Eukaryota > Metazoa > Annelida > Polychaeta > Sabellida > Siboglinidae > Osedax > Osedax fenrisi. The sequence continues at coordinate 42,565,645 of OZ025241.1, forward strand.
ATATTATTATAAAGAATAAAAGTATATTATCTTAACCTAAGTATACTATATATTTATATATATCTATAGTTGTGGTGGCATAGAATAGTTACATATTAGTGTTGTAAATATCATGGTTATTGCTCTATATATTATAATTCGTATATATATATATATATATACATTATTATAATATTACTATATGAAGCATATTATTCAGATTAAACACGAATTCTAAAGGAGTTGTTATTTTATAAACAAAAGAAAATCGTTACAAATAAATCTTTAACATCATTGGTAATAACTAAACCGGAAATAATCCGTAATTCAAGACACATGAAATAAATATTGTTGATATATCAACAATATTTCTATAAGGTGATTTGAATAATGAATTATATTGTTACCTATATATAGCGAGTTATTAATTATATTAAATCACTACTATATTATATAAAAATATAGTATATATATACCTATAGTATATAGTATATACCCCTATAGGTGTATTGTAAAGGTATATCGAATATGTACGACGAATAATGAGCTAGTGACTACAAGTGATACGGACCTGCCGGAATGAAGGTACAATTGTGACGTTGTCCCACCCATCGTGTACCCGTACACTGCAGTCTCCACCGTGTAGATGTACCGTTACAACCGAGCACTACTTTATCTTCGAACGTCTGAACCCAACCACCAGGTGGCGCGTCCAAGTGTTTACAACCGATAGCTATACGTGGGGATAACACACGGTATGTGTTATTTAGTTTATATTTAATATGTTAATTATAAACCTGATGTAAAGATACTTTTACTTTAATACATTTATTTTGTGATTTTTCAGTATTTTAAAATTTTGTGATTTTGTATGCTGGTGTGATCATCGTATTTACATGTATACAAACAAACACACTCACACACACACACACACACACACACACACACATATATATATATATATATATATATATATATATATATATATATGTATGTTATTTATAAATATGAAAATATTAATCATTATAAAATATGTGAAATTTGAAATGGAGTTAAAATCCCTTGAACTTAAAATATTTAATATAATTTTTAAAATTAATTTTTTTTTTATGAAATCAACAGTATTATTTTTCAATTAATAGTTTATATATTAACGTTATTCCAATTGATAATGTTTTATTAGAATATATGTAATTATAAGCAAATATATAGGAAATTAATTAAATATATATTGTTAGTATTATATATATTTATATAAATATATATATATATATATATATATATATATATATATTTATGGAGATTTTTAATACTTTTTTTAGGTAGCAATAATAATTATTTTGGAAATTAGGTAATATTATGAAAGATGTAAATATGATGATGCCATATATTGTTTAGTCTAAACTCAAATTCCAAAAACCTATATGACGTATATATTTATTAATGTAATTTAATTGAATACGAATAGTATATTGAAACTGTCTCATGAATAACTAACTTTTATAATTCAACAGGAACTGGTGTTTATGACTAAGGCCCGATGAAAGCCTTACTTCGAGTTTACTTCCGGTACTGGTGTAGATAACCCGCTGTCTGGAGCGGCCTTTACATATCGTTGTGGTTTCCCCGTTACTGTTTAATGATTCATTATTATTATTATTATTATTATTATTATTATTATGTATTTGAAGAACTTTTGTTCTCTTTTATTTTGCTATTTATATTATATATGTGTTCTAAAGAAGATATTCGAAAGAAGATGAATCATATCTATTTTAGCTACCAATATTGAGGATATTGTTATGAATTGAGTATTTTGATATAAAGTAACACATATTAAATTATCGTATACCTAAAGAATAAACTTAATATGTATTTGCTAGATTCACCATCTATTTAAAATAATGATATTGTATAGAGATATGTCGTTGTCAATGTTATAGCTATGATGTAATAGTATATATTATTAGTATTACGTCATTAGCACAGGTTTTAACATAATGAGTAACTGTGTCTTATCATGTGTGTCATAGCACATTACTTTTGTGATTTATAATGACTAAAACGCAGTTATATATCTTCATTATTATCATAGTAATAATGTCTGTAATTGTGAGAGTAATAATGTTATTAATTATGTTTTTAACCGTGTTATTAATGATTTGAGTAATATTAACAATAGTGATGTCATTAATAGTGTCAATAATTGTGTCAGTATATTATTATTTTTATTATTATTATTTTTATTTGGTGGAGTCCTTTCATCCCATCCAGGAACTTAGATGAAGTTTTCACTTATAACCATATATGGCTCTAATGTCCCTTCGAAGCCGCTCTCATGTTAAGGCATCCATGGTTTTAACGAGAGCCGATCATTTATACTTATTCACACTTATACTTATTTATACTTTACCACATATACTTATACATATAAATATACATATACGTATACTTATACATTAATTATATTACATGTATACTTCTTATAAGAGTGTAATTAATACTATCATTAATAGTGACATTGATGACATCAGTAACATTATCAGTAATGGTGTCAGTAATGCTATACATAATGGTGTCAGTAATACTGTCAGTATTTACACCCATCTAACACACATGTACGACACCTATCTACATAATGCTGTAGTTTAGGTCACATGATGATGGTCAGATGGACAGTGGTCAGATGATACATTGCGTAGATATAACAATAGTATATCCACCTGTTCATCTACCCACCTGTTCATCACTCCACCTTATCCATCTGTACACCTGTTCATCTGTCCAACTTAATATTTAACAAAAATCACACTATAACTTACGCATATATATATATATAAATACACCAACTTATCTACTTCTAACATGAACCTATATCTAATAGTGGATAAACTATGCTTTAAATAAACGTTTATGTATATGCAATATTATGGTTATAATGTAATCTTCCGTTAACCCCATTCTCTTCTATTTAACTACCACCATGTAATACACCCTCCCCCGTTATCTACCAGTATAACACATGTACCTATCTCTAATGGTGAACAGCACATTGCATGGCGAACTGATCGAGGTAGCGGAATCCGAGAGGGGCGTGAAATCGAACAGCTCCAACCGGAACCGCTGACCCCTTCCGGTGGAGAGGATCCACGGTATCGAGTGGTCACCGCAGTAGGTCATCTGATCATTAGACAGCCACCCTTCCGTCTCGCCCGTCACCACTTCATCCGTCATTATGCAATCCGTAAATGTCGGAGTTATCACTGTGGAGGATAGCATCGTTATCTTCGTGTGTATCTAACTGTCTATGTATCTAAGTTGGCCGAGGCGTCAAACATACATATAGTAAGACACGGGTTCAAGCACCATACGGATCAATACAATTGGTCTTAAAATAATATTTATAAGTGACCTTATATAATTTCTTATAAATAAATGATCGGCTCTCGTTAAAACCACGGATACCTTAACATGAGAGCGGCTTCGAAGTGACATAAGAGTTTTATGGTTATTAGTGAAAACGTCATCTAAGTTCCTGGATGGGATGAAATGACTCCACTAACATAACAATAACAATATAATAAGTATACTATCGGTGTTGGTGAGTTAACAAACGGGATAATATATGATATTATTCTATAACATGAAAATTGGTCATAAACTGCAATTGGACAGTATACAATTGTATCTATTAAATATTTAAAAAATGAATTAACTGACTGTGAAAAATAACACCCATATTGGACTTATCTAAATATTACCTGTCAAGTGATTACATAAATATGAATATAACAATATAAATATATAAATAATGAACATTTCATCATACTCAATACGACAATAGTTTTACTCTTGAAATACTACCTTCTATACATTATAATCTTCTAGAATTATGGTATTCCCATTACTTTTGATAATATAATATGAAATAATTTAGAAATAATTTACTGATTTATTTTTCCTCACAGATTATCGATAGGTAGACATTTTCTGCTAACAGTTTTAATATTAATTATTCTAATAAATTCGCAAAATTAGAAATATATTATTTTACGACAAGTAGGCTAGGTCTAAGTTTAGTAAAATTCAGCCAAGTAAACAATAACTTATTACGGGCTATTCAACTTTCTAACAGGATTTACGTATTGTATACAAGTATATATATATATATACACATACACACACACATATATATATATATATATATAAAAGTAGGTACCTAATATGTACTACCTATGTTACATAGGATATGTACCTAAGTACCTATACTGGTTCATATGCATATTTGTTATTTAATATTATCGAGTAATAATACTTATTTCATTTACAGATACACACCTGTATATAGGTAAACTGTAAACAGTACAATCTTGAACTCCGTCTATCAACATACACATATTCAGTGTATATTATGCACACAAATACACACAAATATAGTAACCTTTAATGCATATGTAAATAGCTTTCAAGTATCCTCGCAGGTCTTTATTGCAGTTATAATTTCCTTTTATTTCATCTATTATAGATGAAACTCTGACCTATTATGCGGTCATTATTCGGTTATTACATAACGTACATTTATATATAACACGGTTTAAATATGTGTGGTGAATTGATATTGTGACGGTATTTGATTTAAAAGTGTACATATACGTATATATACACACAAAGGAATGTCGGAATATGCTGGGGTATAGCTATAGTATCGTTTATCCACTCATTAAAGGTACAATGATAACTCGCAATAGAAGAGTTCTTATGACTATGATAGATGATAATGTAGGATATATAATTAATGATAGGTATAGTATGATATTCAATAGTATAAGCGAATGCACAAACTAAAGGTTTATAGGAAATAATAAAGCATACTTTTATAAGTCTATAAGCTAAGTTTAAGGGCATGTATTGTTATTGTTATTGTTATTTTTATTTGGTGGAGTCCTTTCATCCCATCCAGGAACTTAGATGAAGTTTTCACTTATAACCATATATGGCTCTAATGTCCCTTCGAAGCCGCTCTCATGTTAAGGAATCCATGGTTTTATCGAGAGCCGATCATTTATTTATACACAATTATATAAGATCACTTCTAAATAATATTTTAAGACCAATTTTATAAAATTAATTAATGGTCCGGTCGAGGGTCGAACCAGTGTCCTACTGCTTGTGTGTCTGACGCCTTAGCCACTGAGCCACACAAGCAGTTGACTATTACTATAGAGAATCTGAATATAAAGATAATTAAATTGAATGTTGAAATGTATGTTCTTAAATTGAACATTATTCATATTTACTTTATATTGTACATATCAATGACCTTATTCAAGTCATTGATTTAATAAATTTTAATAAATAGTATATTAATAAAATGGTAGGTTATATTAAGTTGATATACAAGAGCGATAATATTTAAATAATATAGTATACACAAATATTGTTAGTAAAATATTATTATTGTGATCTATTATAATATATTTATAATCTATTTATTATATATATATATATATATATATATATATATATATAATCACTCGATAATAATACCCTTGTACCCATGTGTGCACATATAGTTACCCCCATCTCACATGGTACTAACATCGCATGATATTTTACCGGAACACCTGCCATCCAGTATCTCGAGTATATCCAGTGAACAAGTGTCGCTAACGAAGTCCGTACTCAGACAGCCTCCGAATTTCATCCTTCCGTACTCGGCGACCCGCATCAGTATCACCTCATCTTGTTGGGGACATATCGGTGAGAATGAGTCACCTTCGCAGTATTCTGTACGGATGGGGGTGGGTATAGGTGGTCGTCGTGTTGTATGCGTAGTTGTGATTATAAGGGGGTGTTAGTGGTGGTTTTAGTGGTGTGGAGGTGGTGGTGATTGTGATGATGGTGCTAGTGGATATGGTAGATGTGTTCTGGTGGTATATGCTTGTAATGGTGGTGTATACAAGGTGGAGATTGTGGTGGTGGTACTGGTAATGGTGTTGGTGATGACAATTTAATTTCGATATCACGACAAATATAATTTCTATTTACCATTTAACTTTAAATGTGAACTATAAATCTAATGTAAGTTTTAATTTCAAAAACGATATAAATTCAGTGTAGGTGGTTATCGATTTAATTATTTTTGTCTGAGTGCTAATCATATTTGTTTAAAACCTGTATGTTAACCACGCTCTAATGTATAACCCTATTAGAAGGAAGCGACACCCTTTTTTTAGAATATTTGTAGTGTTATTGAGTGATCCCCTTTATAGGTAATATAGATAATATCAGGGGACCGCCTCTGATACCAATTGGTACATGCATGTTTAGTTTATAGTATATGGAATATACTATATAGATTATATTATAGAATATGTATTATATTATATAGAATATATATTATATTATATAGACTATATATTATATTATATAAACTATATATTATATTATATAGACTATATATTATATTATATAGACTATATATTATATTATATAAACTATAGTTTATATAATATAATATATATAATATATATAATATATATATATATATATATTATAGCTGAGGCTATATGTAACATATGTAACACTTGACTTAGCTTAATTCGTAATTTATTGAGAGTATTGTTACATATCTCCTTATATTAACAAGTTTACAAGACCAACTAGTGGTGGCGCTAGTGGTAGTGATATAGTTACATTACGGTTACCATGGTGAATATACTAACTATCCAATACTCACACTTGCATACTACACTATATAGGCTAACAGGGGCCACATCTACGGTTATGTGACGAATACTTCGGGCTGTAAGCGATTATTATGTTGCGTATGTTGTTATATACATGAATGAATGAATGAATGAAATCAGTTTATAGACATACCACATACTAGTATATCATACGTCTATGGAGGATCAGTGAAAGCCTAGTCTTTATTTGGTCGATACCTCCAATATGTTCATGTACGGATTACAATATTAGTAAAAGTAATAATATATATATATATATATATATGTAATATATCTATATGTATCTATAATACAGGTACATATAGGTGTCACTTGTACAAGTAACACCTATAATATACCTATGATATAGCTATAGCAATAATTACATCATAATATAACCATAATAGAACCTCATACATTTCATCGCTGCTTACATAAACTGGAGAATACATTGTCTTACTAGTATAATCTTACTAGTATTCATATATGTTAGTTATGCTATATATTAGGCATGTATAAGATTGTATACATATTATTTGTATATTAATATTTTAAAATATTCCTTGATCATACAATATATTATTATATGCAATAGGAAATATTACGTTTTATTTAAGGTTATTAAACTTTGATTTTATAGATATTTATCTCATTAAGGAATTTTAATAATATATAAATGATCATAATATGTATATATATATATATATATATATAATGTTTATAGACACCGCACACCAGCATACACATACACATACGCATACATAACACAACAATGGCCCGCATGATTCTATACATTGCGTCATATTCTGATGACGCAATACCGGCCACGTCACATGATATTATTATTATGAACGCGCGGGGGATTACACTAATATTACGTAATAAGATAACTTACGTTGAGAACAATAACAAATATAGCAATGTCGACCTATTGTGTTTATATTGTATTGTAATGTTGCTATAATACGTATACTAAAGGGTGATGATACATATTCACTTTATATATATAAATATGTTATTAATATTTTATTAAAATATTATTTTAATATGCATTATACTATAATAATACTACAATAACATAGTATTATTAAACATTAGTATTATATCACATGGTTTTACATTATATATCTAGTATAATACTCTGTAATTCCACATCATTACGAAAATCCTCTAAATATAATGTATATAATCATATGTTTAACTTTTTATTTGAATACATTAATTAATGAACTATATGTATAACCTAGTTGGCTAATGAATCAGACACAAATGCAGTAGTATGACTTGTGTTAAATCCGGACCATTAAAATATGTTTTAAAGTAATATTAAAATCTGTTAGTATACAATGATATGAAAATAATCTTATAACCTAGATGTTGACAGAGGTATTGGTAGCATACAATATACACTATAAACTAGATATTATATAGTATATTAGTGTATAATAATATACATGTATACATGTATGTATTTATGTATTTATGTATCCCTGCACCCATTCACCCTACACTCTTACATATCCACCTATATAAATACATACATACTTATAAATATATATATATATATATATATATATACAATATACTAGTATGTGATATATACATATTAGTCAACACCGATATACTCATACACCTATAATGTGCTATACCCACAGCGGCCCCTACGTGCCATAACAAGGTATATCTGTAACACCCATAGGTAGTACGTGTCGCTAACAAGCGGACAAGAGGATAACAATGTATAGCTCTAGTCATGTGAGTAGGGGTAGTACTAGTATAGGTCTACACCCAGCGTGTGTTCTGTGGTATGGCGCTAACGTAGAGAGTTCCCTCTCCCTCACAATGCTGCAAGGTTTTCATTAATAGCGAATTCGCTATAAAGATTAATCTATGACGATCTCACATATAAAACACCAAGTTGTATGTATATAATACGAAATAGGCGTTCTTAACACGCACACATATTGGAGTATTACATAATCTCAGTGCTAGTGATTCAACTCGATTACGCAATACTGTACGCGGTAATAGCGTGACGTAATCGGGCCCAACATGCAATCATTGACGCCACATAAACATCTCGACGGTAATAAATCACCGACCCCTCCTGGCTGCCGATGCTGCTGGTACTAGTGCTGGTGTTTTGACCACTACTTCGATTGACCATTAACTTCAGGCCGCGCTGCAAGTAGCGCATGTCGAGTAATTATTTGCGAATAGTCCGTTAACGTTTCAGTTTAATTATTCTATATTAGTCGGCTCGTCCACATTATTTTAATTATATTTTAATTATATATTAGTTGGCATGTAAATATTAATATATATTATATGTGTAAGGATATATATATATAGCAAGTATAGGCATGCCATGTATAAAGCTAATAAATGTTATCCTATGTTTAATTCACGGCGTGTGGTATAATATTACTGACATTTATAATATACAGCTATAACATGCCAGTATATGTGTTACACTCTAGTGTACTGAATACAGTATACTGTTAATTCGTGTCGATTTTGAATATAAGTATACTTGTATACGTAAATATACAACCATATACACACACTCATATATATTCATACATTCAGATATATTATATATATCGCTATATATATTAATTGTATTGGATATGCCGCCATTTTTCAAACCGCCAATGCTTGGCGATATATATAAGGCTAGGTTATAACAACATTAACTTAATATCGATTCATGGAAATATATACAGTAGGTACCATATATATACACGACATATTACTATATATGGCCGTATTATAATATTCGATGCAGTACAATATGGCAGTTGTATTCATGAGTGTAATTATATGATTTGGTAATTAATACACACACACATATATATATATATATATATATTTTCGTGTGTATTTAATACATACTATTTATATACTTATATAAACATATATTTTTATATTAAATTTAAATTACTAAATACAATTGATAAATTTGATAATAATATAAAGGATACACAACTTATAAATATATACACGCACATACAGTGTATGTCATAGACACACACACACACACACACACACATACACACACACATATATATATATATATATATATATATATATATACTACATGGTGGATATTATATAATGAGCCCTATTCATGGTATAACTATATGATATTATTATAATAAATTTCATTTGCGAGTAATACATATATATTTTGTTATTATAAAATAATATATAAATATGTTACAAACTACAATAGAAACAAGATTACGTAATACATCAATAACACTGATTGCATAACAATTAATTGACTTCCATTGAGAATATATTATAGTTCGGATACAAATCAATAACATACAAAATATTAAATATTATTATATTACGGATCTATATTGGCGGATAATAACGATCCTATAGCATATCCTATAGGATATCACAATAACAAATGATATATTATCATGTATACATTATACACATAGTATAACATATTCAACATTATATTATAATTTAAAATCACAATATGATATTGATAATTTTAGATCTTGGTATTCAAATGAATGTAGGTAATTTACACAAACGATACATCTAACAATAACAGTAAACCATTATTAAAATAAATATATTATAAATATATGATTTCGAGCCACACATAACACTATTCCTATATGCATGTATCGCAGTGAAGTATTGTAAAGCGATACCAGGAGATACACGCATGCGTACTGGGTATCTCTAATTATAATACACACGTGGTCACTGTTATCCAATCAGAGCTCACATTGATGGATGTATGCACGTGCGCATGTGTGTAGGCTATACTAATCTCAATGCCGACAACATGGATAATCCTAGCTATTGTTAGCTACACGTGTGTGGGCGTATGTGTGGGCGTATGTGTGTACGTGCCCACGAGAAATAATACAAATATATAATATCTATAGATCCCTATAGGGATTATATTCACAATTAATGAAATGATGATATAATTATAAAAGAACAATCGTAATCACTACAATATATCTTATCATTAGGCATATTAATATTATCATCATACTTACTAATACGATTACAATTATTATTATAATAGTAATACTAATTATATTAATAATGGTATATACTTATTACCAATAAGATTAAGATCGTAAATTATATAGCCATATATAGCTGCTATACAACAGTATATTTAAAAGGGTATTTTGTGTATACTTACCCCCCATTTTTATGTTTCGCCCCCCCCCCAATTTTAAATGTTAGCCCAACAAAAATCAAATATTTTCATGATAAATTATAACATAATCCTATTTATTTATTAATAAATCAATAGAAATATTTTATTAAATTGTTTTTTTTTTAATATAATTGAAAACAAAATAATTATTTTTGGAATTTTCCCACTTTCCTTAATGGATGCACTGATATCTACCCTATTGTAATCTACACCAATACATTTCGTTACCTTAAAATCTGCCTGTATTCATCTTGAATTTTAATATAGTATTACTTATATATTAGCGCGATTATACGAAAACAATATACCTTAGCTAGGCTACCTCACCAGATACGATAACAGAGGATTAAATAACACCATATAAGGGAATATCATGCTATGCAGCATCTATTTATGTTAGGATGCGATGTCTGGACATAATTTAAATTTAATAAACATTTAAATTTGTTTTTACAATTAATCTTTTATGAATAATATTTGTTGTATTCACATATAATGTATTCTTGTATTCTTGTTTTAAAAAATTAATTTGAATTATTTCATATTCCTAACTTACAATGATTTATTTAATTGAATAATTTCAAGCAATTATATTCAATTATATATATATATATATATATAAAGTCAACTCTCGGTAAGTCGGACTACGGATAAATCGGACTTCTCGATAAGTAGGATACATTTATATGGTTTGGTTGGATTTGTATCTAGTTCCATGTTTAATTAATCGGATAAGTCGGATAAGTTGGATTGGATAAGTCGGACTTTTCTATAAGTCGGACACATATTATAGTCATTTTTATGATTTTTATACTGGATAAGTCGGAATTTTTATAAATTTTCAGAAATATTTACTTTAAATAATGAATATTATTATTTTAGTAAGTAATATAATTGAATACAACATTTTATGTTGCTGATTGTTGCATAATTCCATATTTCGGTAACCATTTAACTCGCGCTGCGCATTTCATGTCTTATTTGCATGATATTCTTAATCTCGGTTAAGTCGGACATCTCGCTAAGTCGGACACTTTTCCCGGTCCCTTGCGAGTCCGAATTATCGGGAGTTGACTGTATATATATTATATAATATATATATATTTATTGCTGAAAATTACAAAATAAATATTATCTTTTAAATACAAATATCTAATACAAAATATATTATTACATAATTAGAAAATTTATTATAGAAATTTGATTTAGCATATATATATATATATTACCATATATTAAAGTTTATATTATTCCTGTAATATTTTCAAATGGCTAAGAATTTTCAGTTTGTCAATAATCCACATTTTCTAAATTGTCTTACCTAATATTACATAATTAATATAGCTAGGATATATGACTATTACATTGCATGTATATATTAGTTATACAGGTTCGATTTAACACCGTGCTGCTAACAATGGTTACGGCATCGTTAGCAATTAGTGAAGATATCCACCGATAGACGTTGCCACTAGTCGTCGTGGTTAGGTCATGTGACTTCGAGAGCTCCGTACGTAACTAGATCAACTATACATGTAGTGGTAGCCTATAGCCTATAGCCTATAGCTATAGCCTATAGGCCTATACGTGATAGGTCGGTGCATGATTATTAAATTTGTGTTTTGTAGGTCTCATTATCACTGTCTTATAATTATCATACTTAAATTACTTAAACTTATAATTATCATACTTAAATTACTTAAACTTATAATTATCATACTTAAATTACTTAAACTTATAATTATCATACTTAAATTACTTAAACTTATAATTATCATACTTAAATTACTTAAACTATATATATAGATATAAATGTAATTAATAAGGCATAACAAAATGTAATAATTCTATTATTTATTTCAGAAGTTATCATACTTTTAATAAACAAAAATATCCTATGTCTACCATGTAAATATTCATATGCCCTTAATATTATAAATATAACCCCACACAACCCATGCCATACTGTATAACCATGTACCGTGCAAATAATCAAATATGATTGTATCATACGTATGCGCAAGATTATATATAAGAGCTAGAGCTAGAGCTAGAGCTAGAGCTAGAGCTAGAGCTAGAGCTAGAGCTAGAGCTAGAGCTAGAGCTAGAGCTAGAGCTAGAGCTAGAGCTAGAGCTAGAGCTAGAGCTAGAGCTAGAGCTAGAGCTAGAGCTAGAGCTAGAGCTAGAGCTAGAGCTAGAGCTAGAGCTAGAGCTAGAGCTAGAGCTAGAGCTAGAGCTAGAGCTATAGCTAGAGCTAGAGCTAGAGCTAGATCTAGAGCTAGAGCTATAGCTAGAGCTAGAGCTATAGCTAGAGCTAGAGCTAGAGCTAGAGCTAGAGCTAGAGCTAGAGCTAGAGCTAGAGCTAGAGCTAGAGCTAGAGCTAGAGCTAGAGCTAGAGCTAGAGCTAGAGCTAGAGCTAGAGCTAGAGCTAGAGCTAGAGCTATAGCTAGAGCTAGAGCTAGAGCTAGAGCTAGAGCTATATATACTATCTATAGATACTATAAGCCTCCCTAACCCATAGGAAGTGTAGGTGTATTATATGTAAACTATATAGAATATCCATATATGCAAGTACACACATACACACATATATATACTGCTTCGTGCTTATGCTGCTTGGATGTGTAAAAATCTACATCTAGCGATAGTCTAGCTATAATCTAGCTAGAAGTGTTCCGACTATTCCGATATTCCGCAAAACACCTAAGAAATATCTTTTATTATAATTTTGTTAACATATATTTGATTAAACTTTAGAGAATTATTTCTATAATTATTTAAGTGAAAAAAATAAACTATTATTATTATATATATATATATATATATATATATAAATATATCACAAATATACATTAATACGTATATATCCACACAATCCCCCGTATATATACATGCGCACGGTTATATACCATATGAATAAACTATAGTTTATAAACTATTTATACACTATAGTGTTGATAATGTTTACTAAATGTAGTATATATTATCTAGTGCGTATACGCAATATGAAGAGATATATCTATTTGCGGAATGAATTATGTTGCAGGCGATGCGGTTTGTATCAATACATACAAGTGTGTAAATATAATTTAATAAAACCATATAGTAACAATATTGATATATTTATGTGTTTCCATGCATGCCATTCTAGCAATAAATCAATGCGCATATGAATTATATTATATATTTAAAAAACAAATACCAAATATTACATTCGAGCTAACATATTATATGTACATATATGCACGAGGATGCATGTGTATATTCTTGCCTCAAAATGAGTATAATAAACTAATAACATTGGTTACAATGTACACTTGTATATTATAGTAGATTATAATATATTATAATATACTTAAGTAAGCTCTTGTGTTATGCATATGTATTTGTTCAGTACCTGTATATATATATACATGTATACTGTATACATGTATACAGTATACAGTATTTATACATTATAGCATATATGCACTAAACACACACACACATATGTGCACACATCCGATAATATATAATATCAATATAATTAATTAGAGTTGTATTGCCGTATATATATATATATATATATATATATATATATATATATATATATATATATATATATTATAATCATGGCATTGAATACGAGCTGTTATAGAAAGAGTTATATATATTGGTTAAGGGCGCACTCTAAGCGACAATAAATGCTCATTTGTAGCCCAATTAACAATCTTAAGTTATTAATGGTGACATATAGGGGAGATGTTGGTAATATATTACCATATATGCATATTATATCACGTATTATATCATGTATTTCATTATAAATATTTTCCCTAATTGATTTAATGATATTAGAAAATGAATAATATATATGCTTAATATATATATATAAATTTATTGTAGTATAATGTTATGTTCTGCCCACTGAGGGTATACCCCTATAGCCCTACAATATAGCCTTACATTATACCCGAGTTATTGCTAACCCTTCATCTTAACCATCACTTTACCATAATATCATATACACTATATACACTAAATATACTAAATAATAAAAAATAATTATTAAGTTATTAATAATTATGTACTTTAAATATTATATATAAATAATTAATTATAACATATATATCATAATATACATATAATCACTTATATATATATGTATAATATTTTATAATAATGTATATATACATGTATATATTGACTGTAGTCAACTATCGGTAAGTCGGACTACGGATAAGTCGGACACGTTTAGTTGGTTTGGTTGGATTTGTATCTATGGATCTATAGATCCATGTTAAATGAATCGGATAAGTCTGACTTTTCTATAAGTCGGACACATAGTAAATCAAATTTATGATTTTTATACTGGATAAGTAGGAATTTTTATAAAATGTCAGAAATGTTTACTTTAAATAATGAATATTATAATTTTTGTACGTATACATTATAATATAATTGAATACAACATTTTATATTGCTGATTGTTGCATAATTCCATATTTCGGTAACCATTTAACTCGCGCGGCGAATTGCATGTCTTATTTGCATGATATTCTTAATCTCGGATAAGTCGGACATCTCGATAAGTCGGACAATTTTCCCGGTCCCTTGCGAGTCCGACTTATAGGGAGTTGACAGTATATAATATATATATATATATATATACATAAATACATTTATAATAGTACATTTATCAGTATTATAGTACAATATAATGTTAATTATCGGGCGGTAATAAATAAATGCCATTTTTATTATCGAGTCACGATAATCAGTAATTATAGATAAATAAATTACGTCTATAAATAGAACACAGGTACACACAAACATACATAAACAGCATAAAACATGCATGGGAGTGGTGGGCCTATAACATGTGCCTATATTTAAACGGATACCTCTCACGTTACGTTACGTAAGGCTATAGAACATTCGTATAGGGGTCAAGTTCAATAACTCAAGGGAGTATCGATTGTTCTAGAATATGTCACGTGGTCTTGGTGGCGTGTTCCCTGATTACGTAATTAAACATTGATTATTAGTAAATCAAAACTACTACTATTATATTCGCTATATCAGTGAAATTATATCTTCATTTGTTCATCAAAATAGGTTTATTATGTAATTATATAAAATAAACTATATAAACACATAGATATATAACTATAATAGTTATATATATATATATATATATATATATATATATATGTTATGTAGTGTGTCACCACGTATTTCCCCCACCACGTATTCCGTCACCACGTATTTCCCCCACCACGTATTCCGTCACCACGTATTTCCTCCACCACGTATCCCAATCTTCACCCTGCGACCACGACGACGACTGAGACCGACGAGCTGATGCACGATACGACCTGCTTCTGGAGCGCTACCGACTCCAACCGTATTATTATTATTATTTCTCTGGCACGCCCCTTAACATATTGTGGGCGTGACATCTGGAATTGTTCCAAGGTGAACGAGCCCTTTTTGAGCTAGCGGTCGAAGCGAGCAGACGTATAATTATCTTGTATCGACGATAGCACATGGCGAAGACTCTCCTCGAATAAAGCGATTATTGGAAACGCGACCCGTATTGACTTGTTTATTAACACTATACTACATATATATATATATATATATATATATATATGTATGCAATGGGGTGCAATTGAATATTCATAATAGCTAAATATATAGTGAGAAAGAGGTCCATAAGGGTATAATTCCGAATATTTATTATTGTAACTTGTCATTATAACATATGAAAGTATAAATAAAATCACAAGTAAAATGTATTGATTTATTCTACAATAAATTATAGTATTCATTGTACAAGTCTACAAATATTATAATATGATCAATTGTACAAAACAACAATATATTGGTCTTATAATATGTATAATACACACAATAATATTTATACAAGTATAATACTCACACACACACACACACACACACACACACACACACACACACACACACACACACACACACACACACACACACACATATATATATATATATATATATATATATATATTAGTCCTATAATATGTATACGATTTATTTATAGTTTCATTTGAACACGATTTATATTATTATCAAGATATAATAAATAAGTTGTATTGTTATAATATTAGAATTGACCGGAATAATATATTAAACATATATTTTAATATCGATTTATTAATTTAAATACATTACTTAGATTATTGAAAATGACGATAAGCATACCATCGCTTAACATGTTGACATTCTTTATACGTTATCCTTTAACCTGTACAATGCACAGTGTATATATGACACATTATTACAGCGTATTACAGCATATTACAGCGTATTTCAGCGTATTACAGCGTATTACAGCGTATTACAGCGTATTACGGCGTATTACAGCGTATTATAACGTATTACAGCGTATTACTGTGTATTACTGCGTATTACAGCGTATTACAGCGTATTACGGCGTATTACAGCGTATTATAACGTATTACAGCGTATTACTGTGTATTACTGCGTATTACAGCGTATTACATCATAATTGCATAACAGAGTTACGTAACGCCGCGCTCCTAAATGTGTATCGCTTATTCATTATCACGCAGACATACACGAAGGACATACACCGACATTCTAAAGGACACAAACACTCATCGATATCGATGTGTGACTCATCCTCCGTCCACTAGACGTAGTTAGAGCTGACTCATTTTCTGAGCTTGGTTATAGGTGGTATCGTATTTGCATAATGGTGGCGCTGAATTTCCCAGCGCTCCCTTACCACTAGTATTTTCACTAAATACGTCATAGGATGGCAGAAACACCCACACACGTACCCACACATGCATATATATATACATACATATTACATTATGAGTTAGGTATCGTAATTAACAATATATGTTTAGCGATAGTTGTTAGAGGTCATATATGAACTATTATGCAATAATAGTACTAATCCGTATGTATGTTTGTATACACACATACATACGTTATATCACACACACACACACATATATATATATATATATATATATATATATATATATATATATATATATATATATATATACAGGCATATTACCAGTGTAAAGTGTGCTTTAAACATGCATACAAGTGATATAGTTGATGAATGAATAAATCGCTAATATGATAAAATAACGTATTGATAAATAAATAATAAACACACCCATATATATATAAATATTATACATAGCTATCTCTATATATCTATTTATCTCAGAAATATATAGCGTATAGTATACTATAGTATATATATATATATATATATACTATCTAATATAGCGTATATTGTACTATATAATATAGCGTATAGTATACTATCTAATATAGCTATAGTTTTATCGACCTCTTCGTAGTGTGAAATCACTGAATCACACGATGATAACTAAATAACAGAAATAGAGAAAGCGTCGTGTTTATTTCGATTATTCCTCAACGCTTAGCGCGATGGGATAAATCAAATGCATTTAATCAGATACACACATGAGCGCTCGTGTATATATGTGTATGTGTATGTGTATGTGTATGTGTATGTGTATGTGTATGTGTATGTGTATGTGTATGTGTATGTGTATGTTTTCCCTGCATCCATCACGATATTTGTGTCGAGTGAATAATTAATGACAGTTCGCATGTACTCCCACTACTAATGCACCTAGGTGGTCCCTCCCCTAACCCCTCCCCTATTTATCCCTTTATTCCCGCCTCCTAACCCCTCCCTTCTTATGTAATGTTATGCGCGCGTGTGAGGCCGGATACCGGAAGTGAGTTACAACTATTGTTACCATGGTAACACGTCGCATACTTATCACGTGACTACTGCGTTAATTTATACATAATAACATCGCTACACACATACACATAATATTTGTATTTATAAAATATTTTATATATATAATATTGTTATAAATATTAATATTACATATAACTATTTTATATAAATTTATATATATACAATATTTATACTAATATTATAATAATAATTCCAGAATACATTACACGCGAATACTGAGATCAATATTACATAACTATTACGTAACTATTGCGTAACAAGTGCGTACCTATTGCGTAACTATTGCGTAACTATTGCGTAACTAGTGCGTAACTATTGCGTAACTATTACGTAACTATTGCGTAACTATTACGTAACTATTGCGTAACTATTACGTAACTATTTCGTAACTATTGCGTAACTATTGCGTAACTATTACGTAACTATTGCGTAACTATTGCGTAACTATTGCGTAACTATTACGTAACTATTTCGTAACTATTGCGTAACTATTACGTAACTATTGAGTAACTATTACGTAACTATTACGTAACTATTTCGTAACTATTACGTAACTATTGCGTAACTATTGCGTAACGTTTTGGTTGATGATAACATGCGCATGTGCACGCATGCGTATATTGATCATACTCTGCGAACCTACATTATCCTAACTCGGTTCTATAAGCAGCGATGTGTGTGTGTATGTCATTAGCGGTGACTAACTGTTAATCATCGAGTTAATCATCGGATGAGGGTAGTACTCATCATGTAAAACTAACCCCGCATACTATGTGGCACATGACTACCTTCACACGTCACATCTCGAATGGTTCGATGTGCGATGTGACTAACCAATAATAACAAGGCATGCGTCATCTCGTATGCGTCACCTCGTATGACTCACCTCCTACGATGATGTAACTCCTATTAGTGACTAATACACGCGTGTATACGTTAAGGGTACATATATTCAGCATTATCCAAGCGTACTGCGTACAGTGTACGCCGTACACACGCCCGTCTGACAGTACCATGGTACCAGGATGTAGGGGGATAATGGGGGCAGGGAGGGGGCAGGGAGGGGATAAAGCGCTACCAGTGCCGGTAAATTGCTTTTACCGGAAATACATTAACGATTACGTAATTCGCAGTCATTACATAATCGGAGGCGAAGAATAGAACGCCCCCTATGATGATGATATGCCCTATAACTAATAAACACGATTACCACATAACCGTGTGTGTGAATATATCGTGTATTCGCTAGCGTATGATGATGATGATGATGATGATTGTGATGATGATAGAGATGCTGATGATGGTGATGCTAATTATGAAATTAGTACTAATGATTATGCTAATAATTATGATTTAATTTGATTTGATAGTTTATTTAAACATCGTAAAAATATAAAACGGAATATATTACATAACCCAACAGTGTGTGATAAAATGAAACAAATGCAAATAAATAAATATAACATGTTGATTTAAATAATTACAATAAATAAATATAAAATATAATAAACTATTAATAAAATATTAATATTAATGAAGTAAAACAATTTAACTTTACAAAATATTATATATCATTTCACAACGTAATTTTTCCGATAGTTTATCCGGGAGCTTATTGAGTTTAACATTATGAATAGTATGCATATAATACCTACTGATGTTATCAATGTTGTTAGTCCTATATTAGGGAAATAGAGTATATAGATAATTAACATAATCTAAGACCAACAAAAACAAGATAATTAGTTATTGTTTTAAAAGTGTATGTGTAATTAATTTGTAATTGATTTAATTTTATATGATAAATGAAGAATTTAAATAAAGAATTTATTTGTGAAAGATAGTTTTTCATCGATTATAACCCCATCTTTTTAACTTGAGATTTACTATTGATTTGAGTATTATCTACATTAATTATTGTAAATATATTCAGAGAAATTAAAATATTAATTAATTCAGTTTTATTTGTATAAAGAACAAAAAGTTATTTCTTACCAAACATTGATGCTATCTGCACATAGAGAGATTTATTATTAATGGAAGATTTGAAATTATTTTTGAATATCGTCTGCATATATATATATATATATATGTATATACATTTATATACATTTTATATTACATGTATATACATATGTATATACATACTGCATATATATACCTACTACTGATTGTCAGGGTACAATTTAATAATGGATTTCAAAGGGCTAATATAAATTAGGAAAATAAGAGGCTTTAGTACACTACCATATGGAACACCATGTGTCATCATCATTAATTCAGATTCATATTAATCAATGACAACTCAATAAGATCTAGCCTCCAAATAATTTTTAATGAAAGCCAGAGAATTTTGGACATATCAATTGAATAAAGAGGTTTTTATGTATACATCTTATAAGATAGTATCGAAAACAGAAGTCAACTCTAATACAAGTAATTGAGCAACGTTTACTAATTACAGGGAATTGAGATACTGGCCTGTAATTTAAATGTACACTAGTATCAAGGGTATGCAGTTAAGATGTTTATATATCTAAAGAGTTGCAGGTAGATAAAATGAATTTAAATTGGTGTTAATTATATCACATGAGTAGGAAAAGACATTTGAAATTTAGAATATTTTGATAGTTTATTATTGAATTTTGATTTTTTTATCTTTGATATTTGATTTTTAATTGACAAACGTATTTATTTATTTACTATTAAATTTGTCAATTTCTGTGAGTATTTTAATACTTATGATAATTATTCTTTAATATAATATTGTATTGCCTAATGGATAATATACTCATTAAATATCCATACATAAATTTTATATAAATCAAGAATTTCAAGATTTATCTTTGAAATTTAATTACAAAATTCTGAAATCACTGAAGCGTGAATTATTCACAATATGAATACAACATGCAACCTTTGTAATATTGGATATATAAATTGAACATTAAAGTGTTTATGTGTTAATATCAAGGTACATCACATTTGTTTATATCAGAAACTTCTACCCATACTACTTGATGCTACAATAACTCGAAATACGACAACCCTAAGTATTTTGAAAATCTTTTTCTCTTATAGATCTCTTTAAGTTAATATGCGATAGAATCGTAGACAACTACTAATCATCATCATATTCTATACAATTTACAAATGTGTCATATTCACAAATTATTCCTGCTAAATCGTCTTCTCCTGCTGCATCGGCAGAATCGTCTATATCGTCTGCTCCTGTGACATTGACCAATACTTCGTCTGCTCTTGTTACATTGACCAATACATCGTCTGCTCCAGTGAAATAGATATATTTATAAAAATTTTGAATAATATAATATTGACCCGGTCCCAATTAAATTTATTTCATTTTTTTCTCATTTTGCTGTTCTTAATTATTTTATCATAATGTACTAAATATTCTCTTCTTAATTCTAAAACTACGTTTAAAAATAATTAAAGTTTTACTAAATTAATTATTAGACCATTTATGAAAGAATCTGATGTTAGAACAGTTAGATTGTTTTACCATTCTACTAAGGATAAACTGATACATTATAAATTAAATTATAAATGTATTTTAATCATCGTCTTTCACTCTATGAATTACGTAGTTTTACGAATAGTCTTTTACTGAAAGTAGCATGTTAAAATAATGGGAATATTCATATACTGATTATCGTAAGTTTAATACAACTGACTCATCTAATACAACTTAATCATCGAATCCCGCATTAATTATTACTTGTTTAAAGTCATATTCTAAAGTAAATATTACATCAATTATTAAAATTAAAATAATTATTTTAAACATTCGATCGCTGAAATCTAATATAAATTTCCTAGTTGATATGTTATTAACTTTTACAGCTAACATAGTACCCTATCTATAGCTTGGATATCAAATTATGATAGTCCTGGTGGGTGTATTGGAATATAATTAAAAGTAATTTTCGTATACAATCACATAATTCGCTGTCTTTCAGGTATACTGATGGTCTATTGATTAACCTTACATATACATAAAATCTTCAATTAACATGTATTTAATATGTATATCACCCACCAATTACGCACACTATTGGTGATGATGCATTCACTTCATTCAACTACTTATTTGATCCTTGAATATTTTAATTATCAGTATGGCTCTATATAGATATATCATGCAGAGTTCACTTATTTTATTTATACTCTATCCTTATCTCAGCATATTTTTCACCACCTAACATTAAAAAGTAATATACTCGATCAAGTTATTATACCCACCTTATTCTTCGTTTACTTTTACATATCATACAATATATAATCTAATAACATATCATTATTATATACTCTTTACCTTAGACATTGAAATGGCATTACCTAAACAAGTATTTGGTCATAATCTGACTTTCTATCTGCATTGAGTATTGAACTATTAACAGCTGAATTCCTGACTAGTTATCTTATTAGTTTACTTAATATACAATCGATTATATGTAAGGTAACAATAACTCCTCGGCCTATAGGTATATATATATCACATTTTATCTTCAATTACAAGATCATACCATAATGCTGAATAAAAGTCTTTAAGAAAAAAAGTCTTTAAATAAGTATACCTAATTGTTATGATGCTGATAATGCTGCTTTTAATGATGCTGTTAATGATGCTGATAATGCTGCTAATGATTATGATACTGATAATACTGCTACTAATAATAATGACAATGCTGATAATACTGCTACTAATAATAATGACAATGCTGGTGCTAATACTGCTACTAATAATAATGACAATGCTGCTGCTAATACTGCTACTAATGATGATGATAATACTGCTACTAATAATAATGACAATGCTGCTGCTAATACTGCTACTAATAATAATGACAATGCTGCTGCTAATACTGCTACTAATGATGATGATAATACTGCTACTAATAATAATGACAATGCTGCTGCTAATACTGCTACTAATGATGATGATAATACTGCTACTAATAATAATGACAATGCTGCTGCTAATACTGCTACTAATAATAATGACAATGCTGCTGCTAATACTGCTACTAATAATAATGACAATGCTGCTGCTAATACTGCTACTAATAATAATGACAATGCTGCTGCTAATACTGCTACTAATGATGATGATAATACTGCTACTAATAATAATGACAATGCTGGTGCTAATACTGCTACTAATAATAATGACAATGCTGCTGCTAATACTGCTACTAATAATAATGACAATGCTGCTGCTAATACTGCTACTAATGATGATGATAATACTGCTACTAATAATAATGACAATGCTGCTGCTAATACTGCTACTAATAATAATGACAATGCTCCTGCTAATAATGTTACTAATGATGATGATAATACTGCTACTAATGATTATGATGCTGATAATGCTGCTGTTAATATTGATATTAATGATGATGATAATTATGATGATAACAATAAAGATGAGAATTGACATGCTGAAGATGATGATGATAGTGATAGCTAAGATGATAGCAATTCCAATGAAGATGTTGATTATTAGTATTGTAAATATAATAACTATATATGTGTCAACATTTATATGCTACGTAATATAGCACTTATGTTATGTGGTGAGTCACTACTGGTGACTGTATCGAAGTCAAACAATATTTATTTTGAAATTATTTAATATTTATCAAGAAAAATGTATATATATATATATTTATAAATATACATCCACATATATATGTATATATGTTATACTTTAAATATAAAAATCAGAATTATAAATATATAACGTTGTTTACGAGTATATATATATATATATATATATATATATATATATATATATATATGAATAATATATACGTATATATTATGTATACGTAATAATGTATAACTATATATGTAGCTACGGTTAGAATACAGTTTTACCGTATACAAGTGAGCATATACACAGGTACGTATGTATACAGGAGATAGCTATGCGATATGTACTGTATGACTAGGTAAACGTTCAGACAGATATTTGTTAACGATGAGGTCTACGTATGCATACATTAATTACATGGACAACACACGAATGCATAGTTTCTCTATGTCGAGGACACGTGTGTAATAATGTACGAATTGTGTACTTTGGTACAGATTTAATATTATTACTTCAGGTTAAATATATTTGTAGGATTTAGTTGAACTAGTAAATTAATGTTATTATTAAAATATATAGTTAAAACCTACGAATTAATTACATACTTATTTAAATTATGATTAATATTAATATTCCTATCCTAATATATATATATATATATATATATATATATATATATATATATAATAATAACTTCTATATATTATATATATAACTTGTATAATATTAACTAATGCAAATAAAGTGAATACATAGATAATATATATGATAATATTAGAAAATTAAAAAGAAAAAAAGGTTCACCATTGTAATATTGAATTTTCGATATCTAATAAATATAAATTAAATCATTTAATATATTATTATGATTTTTATATAATATATATTAGAAGAACATGTTTAATTAATTATTTATGTAATGAGATGTATTATTATAATTTATATAAGTTTCTCAATTACTTACCACATGTATGTATAGCACACACGTTCACCACTATCACTATAATATTGTATATACATAATATCGTATGCATACTATAGTACTATATATAGTATACGTATATGTATACAATACTACACATATAATTTAATTATATTTTATTTATATAGTTTATTTGAACTCTCTTTAAAATTAAGGGTAATTATCTCGATAAGCTTTAGGTTCTACAATAACCCTTTATGTGTAAAGACTAAATCTGATAATAATAATAAAATACCATTTATTTTATAATCAAAGAATTTAGTATCGCGTGAAGATAATTATGATGATTATATTGTTTGTTTTATTTGATCACATGCATACATAGTAATAATAGAAATGGGCTCTAAATATAATGAGCGAATATAACCTTTCGATTACACGAGCCATCTTATGACGCAATGTTAACATTACGTAATGCAGGTAATTATTGCTTAACAGTGATGTAAGTATCCAGTATACCCATTTAACCAATGTGATGATGTAACGTATCATTTGTCAAGATTTGAACACTTTCATTTAAATGAAAATTTAATTAAAATTCTAAATTTAGAAATGCTCTTAATTCTTAATTTATAAATATATTATGGTTATTTAGATGATATGTGTATATTATATATTATTAATATATTTTAATCACAAGAATTAATTAAGTATAAAGAGCATTTTAAAAATGAAAAGTGTTCAACTCTTGAAAAATGATATGTTTAAAGCACGTTACATCAACACATTGGTTACTGGGTATGCCCATCGTATATGATATGCATATATATATATATATACGTCGAATAAACATATATCATACGTACGAAGTACGTTAATGTCGATCATAGGATACTCAAAGTTAACAGGTAATTAATAGAAATTGATTTTCTTGTTAAATACTCTAAAAATAAATCATAATTTTTTTTTAGTTGGTTAAGGGTAATGTTATTCTGTAGACGTGTGAATTTTAACATATAAACACAACATTATTATATATATAAACAAATTATGAAAAATCAGGATTTTAATGTTGTTAATGAATATTTTTTTATTACATTTTAATACATTATTTATTTTAAATTAATAGAATAGATAATAAAGAATAGAATTAACAAAATAAATCCTGGAAATGTCCAGGAATTATCAAGAATTTAAAATTTATCAAAGTGAAAATATTTTTATATAAATATATATACAGTCAACTCTCAGTAAGTCGGACTACGGATAAGTCGGAATTCTCGATAAGTCGGACATATTTAGTTGGTTTGGTTGGATTTGTATCTAGCCCATGTTAAATTAATCGGATAAGTCGGATAAGTTGGATAGGATAAGTCGGACTTTTCTATAAGTCGGACACATATTATAGTAATTTTTATGATTTTTATACTGGATAAGTCGGATTTTTTATAAATTGTCAGAAATGTTTACTTTAAATAATGAATATTATAATTTTAGTAAGTAATATTATTTAATACAACATTTTATGTTGTTGATTGGTGCATAATTCCATATTTCGGTAACAATTTAACTCGCGCTGAGCATTTCATGTATTATTTGTATGATATTCCGAATCTCGGATAAGTCGGACATCTCGCTAAGTCGAACACTTTTCCCGGTCCCTTGCGAGTCCGACTTATCGGGAGTTGACTGTATATATATATATATATATATTTCCAAAATAAACATGTTATATTAACATAAAATAATTACTATAAAATAAATATTCTCTATAAAAAAATGTTTATAGCAATTTTAATTTTTTTTTGCAACAAAATAGTACATTTTTTTACGTTAAAAATGTTTATGAATTTATTTTTTTTTCAAAATTATGTTGTTAGTATTAATCAACATATTATCATTATACGTCGTACGTATTCTAATGTCTATGTGGATATATTATCAGTATCACGTGCACTTTTATGTCTATATATATACTAGTGATCACTATTATAGTAAATTCCAGCATATATGCATACTTATAATTACCCAGACTATAGGAGTGATGTCACATGATTACCAATGTCACATGATACTGCCAAAGTCACATGATATTGTCAATGTCACGCTGGCCACTGCGTCTCATACCATTAAGATTACCTCCTTTGTACCCCGTGGGCTATCATATGACACATCCCGTTATATATACAGTTGTACACATATAAGTATATATATTTGTATTATTTTATTTATTGTCATTAAAGTTCATTATTATAAGCATTAATATATTAATGCATATATGCGTATACTTATATAAACACGTATATATATATATATATATATATATATATATATATATATATATATAAAGAACTGGATACTCGAGGCGCTATCCAATGGAACTATCCCAATCTATAGCTTGTTCCATACCGAGGCAGCAGAAATCTTGAAGCACCTCTGTGTGATTTGTAATCGACATCGAGCATCTTTAAGTTGAAGATGTATACATATGTCGATAATAAGTAATCTATCTCAATATTCCGCAAAAAACTGAAAAAACATCTTTTATTATATTTTATTTTGTTAACTTTATTTGATTATACTTTAGAGAATTGTTACTACTATTATTTAAGTGTATAAATAAACTTTATTATTATTATATATATATATATATATATATATATATATATATATATATATATACTATTATATATATATAGTAGTTCGCTACATATTCTGAGTTATATATACATATATATTATTAAGTGTATACATTATTATTCCGATAAACAAAATGTATTTTATTTTATTAAATAAGCGATATAATAATAGTAACATATATGTATGTACATATATATGTATCTATATATATATATATACAAATAACTAAATATATATATATATATATATATATATATATATATATATATATATATACTTACATAAATTAAAAATTAAAATAGATATTTTAAAATATAGTTTTTATTGATATATTAGATGTTTTCCAAAATAACACATGTACTTAATTTAGACATGTCATCTCATTGATTGACACCATTGAACTATGTCAGCTTATACATGCGAATGTCTACGTCTGCACAATGGATATGTGTTAAGAATTGATTATGTATTTAGCGATATATGTGTAAGCGCTCATACATTGATAAATAGTTTAGATATATACATAGTATATATCGTATATAATTATATGTGAGTCATATATGTTAACACTTGATCATTTAATATAAAATATATCAGTGACCAGGTAATAAATAATAGTAATACTATTATTTTGACTAATCAAAATATTAATAAATCGTAAAACATACGGAAGTAACCGAGGAGATATCCAAAACAGACCTGAAGACTATACTATACGATGTACAGGCATATGAGTGTATACACATGCCTATATGTACCGCATGCTATACGTAGTAATCGTTAGTAATAATGTACCAATAGTATACGTATAGATATGTATATATATTTTAGTTTATTTTTTTTTATTACTACACTCTTTTTTTTTAAAACGGATCATAAGCACTGTATTAATATCAATCCGGGTTCTTATACAAAATTCTGAATTATATATATATATATATTATATTATATTTTATTTTGTTATTATATTTTATTTTGTATATAAGTGAAAATTATGAACTCTCCTTGATAACAATGTTAAAGTATATACTTACCTATGTATTCAGCACGATTTTAATTTACACGAATACATTTACCAATAACCTTAATTAAAAATATATGTGAAGTTCTAATAATATACAAAATTGACATTTTAAAATAAGTATTTTATTGTATTATTGCAATTTTCTTATATTTTGTATTAATTATTCTTACAATGTTGTATAATTACATATGATATATATATATATATATATATATATATATATATATAAGTAATGTTACCATAAGCTCATCGCCACAGTGCTGATATAAGATATATGTGTATACAAATAGGAAGTTTAGATAACATACTATTAACTACTACTATTAACTAATACTATTAACAACTAATAATGATTTATTTATAATTGATAACAATATCTAATTTACACTCCTCTTACAGAAGTGTTATGATACATTATCTTTCACAATCAATTATGCAATAATGATGGGTGTTGGGTGCACTAAATTCAGGTATACGTTGTTTACCCCAACACCCCGCTCCACTACTATGATACCCTTGCTGTCACGTGACAATGATACATCTAATAGGGAGTGGTGAGGGTATATTAAGTACGCTAACCCATGTGTTAGAACCGTAGACACACACACATGTGAACAGCTGAATTTCAATCTTTTCTACCATCATAGAGCTTTATAACATGTATTATATATAATATTATATACTATAGTATAATGCCATATGAGGCGTTTTATACTTTTGTACCTTAAAGTGGATTTTATAATGTATTTTTTTAAATAGGACATAAACTCGTTAATATAATAATATTGTAATAATACCGAATATTATACAGTATACAGGTTGCATATATGGAAATATAATAGTATATGTAGTGCGTGTGTTAAGCATTACGAATACGTTTATGTGCTGTATCACATATTTTATCAATATATACTGTCACACACACACACACACACACACACACACACACACACATCTGACCTATGCGTCATAGTCGAGGGGGTAGTCAGCTGATACACATTGGTTGTCACGTGACCTGTATATAGCATATAACACGTGATACATACTATAGTGTAGTATACGCCACGTGGTATACTAGCCGATATTCTTCTAATACTATATGTGTGAGGATACACTACAGTATACTCTATTCCACTCGTATAGATATGATATGTATATAATACAAATACATAGCGAAGAACTACTAACCCTTACAACAGGAATATTGCCGTATCTCCGCCTCTACTAAACATCTCTGCTACATCGATACATAGATAATAATCCTACGTGGTCGCTAACAATACAGAGCCCCTCGTTATACACTATATCGAGCGGTTGTACACACTGTATAACGATGTGTACAATGCTATGTACAATGCTGTGTGTATAGGGCTCGTTATCACATGCACTGCACCGGGAGACACACACACACACACACACACACACACACACACACACACGCACACACACACACACAGATGGTCATCGATTGACATATAGTTCATGAGTGTCATATGCACACTTCTCATTCGATATGTGATATTATATTACTGAGTATAATAATAATTATTGTAGTTATAATAGTAATTTTTATTATTATGATTATTATTAACCCAATATATTAATGATAACAAATATAATAATATATCTATAATTGGAAGATTTTCACTGATGGTCTTAGCAGCTAGTTATATTACAAATCACCAGAAGTAGGCATATAATAACTAGAATCATTAATACGGCTTACTTATAATATAACACTATATACTATATATATATATATATATATATATATATATATATATATATATAATATATACGTATACGTATATATATAGACATATATGTCTACTATTATATAGGATTGTATCATATATAATTAGAATAAATTGTATTATTTATACTATATTTCATATATATATACATGATGTTTACATGCAAACATCATGTGTTAATTATTCTCGTATACGCGTATACTCATATATACACACATATATGTATACACACATATTCGTATACGAACACAACTATATAAATTAATATATATACATGTATATATTATGAAATAATATAAATTGGAGAAATTACAAGGAAATAAATTATTTTTTTATAATTCCCTTGAGAAATCACAAATGTATAATTCGAAATTAATGTATACTATTATAAGATAACAAATACTACATTATTGTATTAGTCTACAGGCAAATTAAAACAAAATAAATATTAATTAATATATTTTATTCCTAAATTTTTCATAAAATATGTTAACTAATAAAATAGCTATAATTAAAGATTTGTATTAAATATGTCCCATGCATATAATAAATATGAAATATGCATATACCACTCCCATAGTATAATATATTATTAAGAAGTCCTCTCTTGCCAACTCTTATAATTTCCCTGTTATCTAACTATCGCCAAATATCTCAAAGATCACCCTTCAATAACTCTTGAATATAATATATCACACACACACACACACACACACACACACACACTCACACACACACACACACACACACACACACACACACACACACACACACACACACACACACACACACACACACACACACACACACATACTATATACTGTATATATACAGGATGCACCCTACATATCGGTCCTTTCTCTGTGTATAACTGGTATATAACGTTTACGTGTATAGAAAGTGTATACACTTATTTCAAATGATATTAAAATATCATCTGATACCAATATGCCTTGCTATATAGTCATGCCTGCTTAATCTCTCGAGTGCATTCGATATCCTAAATCATACATTTCCTATCTCATCGACCCAATTAAATATGTATCTATATAACCATATATGGTCAAGTGCTTAATATGTCAGTTGCCAGATTCCGTATTAGAATTATTAATTAGTGATATACAGAATCTGGCAACTGGTATATTAAGCACAACAAGTATACTAGTAAACTCGTTATGATATATCTGATATTGGTTCTATTATTTCATTAATATATATATATATATATATATATATATATATATATTAAATTGTGTACATAATATATACTATATATGCATGTATAATTATGATTGAATATATATATATATATATATATATATATATATATATGTATATACATTCATCAGTATACATACATATATACAAAATGTTATATATATAATATTATATTATATTATTATTTTATAATATAATAAAACTAAATATATATATATATATATATATATATATATATATTATTGAATGATTGAATACATGTGGAATTACTTATATAAATAGTCGTTTTCCTAAATACCATATACTATATAGTATATAGTATATACAATACACGTACCAACATAAAACCATAAACCCATACACATAAATCTGATATATATATATATATATATATATATATATATATATTACCTCTCGAGATACAAGTGTGACATTTACTAAATGTGCAGGATATCGATATTAACGCGTATATTAAAATAGTATGTATCACGTGTTATTAATAATGATGACACGTGATACTATGAATACCCCCATGTATGTCACGTGACATGAAAACGGGTAATACACAATGTATTCTATAATATATTATATAGATATATAATATATATATATATTATATATATATATATATATAGAGTATTTCAGTATCCAATGGGATAAATGCTGAATACATGCTGATCAGCATACTATACTAAACTATATTAAACTATACTAAACTAAATTATACTATAGTATACTATACTATACTGAAATAAATTATAGTATATATCGGAATACCGCACATCATTTAAATTACGTGCATGATGAAAATATTGACACATCCAGGGTATACGTTTACCTATAAGTATGTATTCTATAGAATATGTCACGTTATTGCGTCACGTGAAAATGTAGCGAACCACGTGGTTGCCTCACCCCACCCCCGTACAAACGCATCACATGCACCTATTCACCTAACCCACAAACACATAACTTCTACGCCAATGTACAGCTATAGTGGTAATATCACTCCCACTAAAGATTCGGGCTCAGTTGTTTTGAGAAAACTACCATAGGACAATCCTTAGCCACTTCCGCAAAGCTAAATATTGTAGTTGTCTGTCCTAAGACAATATATATTCTCAGAACAAAGTACCACTACCTTTAGGGTTTTGCTTATACTATACTACTATCATTATAATAGTGAATACACCATGGCATAGATTGTATGCCACACATGTCAACTGAAACATCTGTATACTGTACTGTACTGCATCTGTATACTGCAGTCCTAATGTATACGAAGTGTAATGACTAAACTGTATAGTACTTTAAACTATGTATTGTATTAGGTATATTAACCACTGTGTTTATTACTGAATATATACACAATATCATAATAGTAGAGTATATATATATATAATCTAAATGTAATTTACAATTTAAATACTCAACAAATTGAAATGTAAACTATAGAGTCCAATGCTATATATCACAGCGTACTATAATACACTAACATGGGACCTAGGTGCCTATACAGCTGCCCCTCTCGGCACCACTAATAATAAGCGATTACGCGGCACGTGCCATGATTAGAGACGCGATCTCGTTGACCTGTTACCTCGTTGACCTCTGTCATTGAGGCGCCTTCCTCTAATTATCGCCACCGGTGATAGGCTATTAACCGCCAGACTATGTGTGAAACCTGCATACATGTCTATACTGGAACCACCTAGCGGTACGTCCAGACATAGTAGCTATTAATAGACTATAGCACGTAACCACTAACTCGACACCTCTAATGAATAACCTCTAATACATTGCTATTAACACTAAACAACTAATAATTAATGTTTAGAATTTATCAACTAATATGTAAGCACTAACACGTTGCTACTAACCTCTATAGTTTGTATTATAAGGTATAGGGTTATCCGTTTATGATTGGTGTATAATAGATAGTATACTTATAGAGATGTAAATAACAATAGTGAAGAACGATTAGTAGGATATGCTTAATGTATATTAGTTATTGGATAAGCGTTACTGACTAATGAAGTGACTAGTAAGTGTGAATTATAGGCGGTGAGTGTATACGGTGTTTACCATACTCTATAATGTACCTGTATTATTATATAGGTACTAACATATACATATATATATATATATATATATATATATATATATATATATATATATATATATATTGAACAATATACAATACAAAGGGTACAATATATATCACCTAACATAGAAACCTTCATTTCCTGGTAAAATTATATATTTATTATTCTTGTATATATTACATACATAAACACTTACTTATATATATATATAGAGTATTGGTGTATATATAAATCTATGGCTTTAAATAAATAAACATACATGTGAAGCTCTATAAAGTTGACCCTATATATATATATCCAATAAATACAATATATGAATATTAACATATATAAATACACACACACTCACACACACATACACACACATATATATATATATATATATATATATATATATATATATTATACAAACTCAACGTGAATATTATGATGTACCCATGGAAACGTATGGTATGTTATTAATGCTACTTTGTAAACAATACGTATCCAAGCTACTATACCCTTTCAGCGAACGGGTATAATGTACTGAGCTATCATGTCCTCTTTGTTGTAAGTTTAGTATGCTCCTGAAAGTGACGATTAATTTCCGGTTATTGACTTGATTACGCGGTATTCAATAAACACCTCACTCACAGCGTACGGATGACATGGGACTTCTATAGAAATAATACAGTGATGCAATAACTACGTTCAGACTATACACTATTACATAATATATTCGATGAAAAATATATCTCATAATTTAAGATTATGTAATATATATATATATATATATATATATATATATATATATATACATATATATATATATGTTTTTCATATTTGTTTTTAAAACTATTCACTTTAATTGCAGCCTATACGCGAAACAAATACCAATAAATCGCTATAACTAAAGTATACTTGTAAGTCATGCCTAAACACGAATGCCTGCAGGTATCTTTATAACTGCCTGTGTGGCTCAGTGGCTAAGGCGTCAGACACACAAGCAGCAGGACACGGGTTCGACCCTCGTCCGGACCATTAATTAATTTTATAAGATGGGTCTTAAAATATTATTTAGAAGTGATCTTATATAATTGTGTATAAATAAATGATCGGCTCTCGTTAAAACCACGATTGCCTTAACATAAGAGCAGCTTCGAAGGGACATTAGAGCCATATATGGTTATAAGTGAAAACTTCATCTAAGTTCCTGGATGGGATGAAAGGACTCCACCAAATAAAAATAACAATAACAATAACAATCTAACGTATTCCCATATCACCATATCTTCGATTAAACAATACTATACATAGATATATAGATTACACTTTAAGTAACATTTGCGTATATGTATGAGATATATCAATTTATATATATAACACATATATATATATATATATATATATATAAATATATATATTTTATATATATATCAATATAACAATTTATATTATGAAAATAATTATAAATATTTCTATATTCATTTATTTATATCGAATATTTTTATTATTAATTGTCATAAATATACACAGTATATACAATATACATTATACACAACATACATATACAAACATATACATACTAATACCCATGCATAAAATTATATATATATATTATTCACATTCATATTATATATATATATATATATATATATATTGGAATGAAAGTAATTAAGCCAATTTACACTTTATTAATATCACCACGCACTCGTGCATATATGATATGATTATTATATACTTATTACGTCAGAATATATATATATATATGTATATTATAAATACATAATTAGACAATATATACATGATATTGTATATAGCAGTGTGTTATTGCATAGCAATATATGACATATAATCATCCCTATCCTATAGCCTATAGCCTAGCAAATATTATATCGAAAAACCGTATTTGCGAATACTCCAAACATCTAATATATTTTATCTATAAAATGCGATTATTATTCGTGAATATTCGTATATTCGCGCATACATACACAAGTTGGCTTAGTGTTTAATATTAATTAGTTAATTGTAGTCGAAAACTAACTGCACTTATACAAGTTCTCTAAAGAGAATTATGGTAACATATACATGATAAATATCTTCACTATTTATGATCATGGTATGATGTGATGAATATTTATTTTTCTGAATATTAAATTAATAGACGGAAGAATATTCTGAAGCTAAACGTATCTTATATTAAGAATATCCTTATAACAAAAATATAAAATATTGCTAATATAATAATAATAATTAAATAAGAAAATATAATAACAATAATTGTGTAATACAAGAATATTAATATCGAATATATATATATATATATTAATAATAATAGTAATAATATTAGAAATAATAGTAGAGCGCATAATAGTAATACTTATGTACATAAAATACAAACACAATTATTATAAAGTCGATGAATTAATAGAGATTACATGACATTAAATAGTTAATTTAAAAAAAAATTGGTCAAATGTGACTAGACTATTATATGATTTTATATGTATTGGTAGATTATTCCAGCAAATGGGTCAATAATAGGTAATATTACATTTATTGTAGTTGGTAATAACTAAAGATATTTTGAATTTATTATTATACCGCATATTATAAGTTGAGTGTTGTAATTTGAATAAATTTATAATTATTGGTGAAATTTGATAATTCCTATTACTAAACATAATTTTACAAGCGTTATGACTATCGATTCTTTTAAAAGTTAAAACGTGTTACTCTTCGTAAATATTATCTGCATTAGTTCAATAATGATAATATATATTGCGTACATATTTATATATGCACAACTTATAGGTAAGTGAATTGCCTAGTACCATTCAAATATTGTCACCTGATTTATATTGTCGCAAGATTATTTCGTACATCGCAAATATTTGGATTACTATTTTTTACGATATTAGTGATGATGAGCGAAGTTATAACTTATACGTTATATTAAATATAGTTCATTTTATAAAATGGGTCTTAAAATATTATTTAGAAGTGATCTTATATAATTGTGTATAAATAAATGATCGGCTCTTGTTAAAACTATGGATGCCTTAACATGAGAGCGGCTTCGAAGGGACATTATAGCCATATATGGTTATAAGTGAAAACTTCATCTAAGTTCCTGGATGGGATGAAAGGACTCCACCAAATAATGAGCGAACTACAGCCGCATATCACCACGTAACTTACGACCACTACTACTACTACTACTACTACTACTACTACTACTACTACTACTACTACTACTACTACTACTACTACTACTACTACTACTACTACTACTACTACTACTACTACTACTACTACTACTACTACTACTACTACTACTACTACTACTACTACTACTACTACTACTACTACTACTACTACTACTACTACTACTACTACTACTACTACTACTACTACTACCACCACCACCACCACCACCACCACCACCACCACCACCACTACTACTACTACTACTACTACTACTACTACTACTACTACTACTACTACTACTACTACTACGCCATACATTGTATGCCACACATTGTACGGTATATGCTCACAGGTGTAGCCTAACATATGCACTAACGATAATGTGTGTTGGTGTATGTATATATGTATATATGTATATATATATATGAGGTATGTTCATTAATATAATCACGTATGTATATATATATATATATATATATATATATACACTCATAGGTGTGTAAGTCTGTTTGCACGTGTTCATTTTTTGTTTATAGTTAAAATAGTTTATAGTTATTATAATTATATAAGTATATATATATATATATATATATATATATATATATATATATATCATACCAATGTATATACAAATAATAAATTATTAAAGATGATATGTATATTAAGATTTATTTTATATATTTTATATTTATAACTATAGTTATAGTGTAATATTACTACTAGTACTATTAATATGAGTAATGTACATATCATTGACCCAGTGTTTTCCTGGGTGGGTAGATTATAAGTTATACCGATAACTGATAACACAATCTTTTCGTCATCCAATAGGATCGGAGCAAGCTTTCAGGTTAAACTTTAGGCTGATTATGTGGCCTATTATAATGTTCCAATATATAGATAGATGATAGATTTGTACCCATAGATTTATCTATGGAATAACTCAATGAATCAACTCTCTAACTCAACTTATCTATCCATTTCTCTCCCACCATCTTTCCATTTATCCAACCCTATATCCAGCTCTCTCTCCCCATCAATATCTATTCATATCTATCTCGTTACCCATCTATCTGCCCATACTTACGTAATGAGAACAAAGGACATCACTGTCCGACTGAGTAATTATGTTGACGTCTCTCTCAATTATCGCTCACAATTAAACAACGCCTCCAACCCCTCGCCTACCTTCACTGCCACTACTACTACCACTACCACCACTACTACCACTACCACCACAACCACTACTGCATAGCTTCGACTACGAAGACGATGGCAACAATAACAACTATCTAATAACATTAGCGTCACACGCGCTAGAGAGATCACGTGGGAACAGTGAGATATTATAGAAGATAACATCCGTTATACGAATTAATCCACCCACGTGATTCCTGTCACGTGATTAGGTGAGATTACGTAACTAACGCGGCGATGATTATTCGCAATTACTTAATTCGTCGATGATAGCATCCAGGTATGTTTGATAAACAACATTGCTGGTATAACAATAATATAAATTTGTATATATATATGTTAAAATAATAATAATAATAATAATAATATATAGTAATATTATATAATGTTCGAAAATAAAAACATTAGAGATTTAATAATATAATAATTATTATTTTGTTTATAGAATCTATTTTTATATTATTTGAGAGAATATATTATTATGTTCATTCATTAATAATATATAATAATGATTATATTTATAATTGATATATATATATTTATATATAATATATATATATAGAAATTTCATAATAAAATAATATAAAATATAATAACAATATATTTCTAAATTATTACTACTAGTATTACTACAAGATTGTAGATATATCTATACTATAATATTCCCCATATCGTTATATATATTATACTATGGGGTGTATATAACTCCCTGATATAAATATTAAGATATAATTTGAACACAAAATAGTTAAAAGATGAACAAATATATTAATAATATTCACAAATTATATTATATCAATCATCTCATTAGACCAATATTGCAATCTATATATTATAACACTTAACATTAAAATAACACGTGTTCATCTTATATTAAAAATGAGTCATTAAATGTGTATATAATATATATATATATATATATATATATACATATATTTTTTTAGGTGATTCTAAATCTTCCAACAACCAATATAATTCTGTTAGCATAATCAATCACATATAATATGACGTAAAACACAAATATAATAAAAACTAAATATTCAATACAATGTAGATATGTAGCGACACTAAAGAATAGTAGCGAACATATAAGTGTGAAATCTATTGTTATAGGATAGATAATAATATTAATATAAATAATAAATAATGTGTGTGTTAGATTTATTATAATCGATTTTATTATATTCATACATAACATTTGGGTGCAATATAGGGAGAACTATAGGGGGAATTATAGTTCATTTATTATGATATTCATTTCCTATGTTATTTCATCTTCTCTATATTAACTATAGTTAACCACTACATACAGCTGCATTCGTATTATTTCGATAAAATATAATTTATCTTGTATATTTTAATATTTTATATTATTTTTGTAATATTTGAATTTACATTGTTATGAATATTTACAGTAACATTACTTTTCAATTATGTTTACATATAACATACGTAGGAGTAAGAGATCTAATATGTATTCTCTAGAATATATTATTAGTTAGCTAGTTAGCGTAGACTACATTATTTGTTATGTAATCAATATATGCAATAAATCACTTACAAATAATAAGTGATATAACTGTATTACATTATATATTACATTATATATATGCAATAAATCACTTACAAATAATAATTGATATAACTGTATTACATTATCATACTTATAGACTAAAATATACGGATTTATAGACTTAAACGGCGATATGAAAATTCATGGGAACACATTAAAGAGATTTAAAGGTTATTTAAAATGGCTCACTCACTATATTTCGTAATTAAATTCACATCGCTCAAGTATAGTAATACTAATTATAAAATAAAGTATACATAGTTTATATTAAATATATATTACTCATTTATATCATAATTATCAACATTATATTAATCACTTTTAATACATTTTTACGATGATATATATCCATAATATACAGTATAGCAATAATATACAATTTAAAAAAATATATATCATTGTAATATATACATTACTGTGTCATTTATTATCATTTTGTATTCACTTCTGATTAAACTAAACTAAATAAAACAAATGTTAAAATATAAATATTTAACTATATATAGTATATGTAATACAAAAAAAACACATACACATAAACACACCTACACTTCATGTAGGCTTATGTATAAACTACACACTCCACAATACACAGGACATACCACTATGTCTACACTCTGTCATGAAAATGCATCACAGATATATAATTAGGATGTAACACAGATTCCTAATTATATACATGTGATATTCACACGTTTATCATATATAGCATGTGATATACATACATACAGACAGACAATGAACTCTGAAATATAGAATATATCTTTAGATATATTTATATTTCGGAATAATAATGCGGGATTATGTCCTATATTATATACGTACATAATATATACATGGTTGAACTCTCGATAGTTAACTGTATTAGTAAACAGTGACAATATACTATCCACGTATATTTCGACTTGATGATATGAATATATTCTATATTTAAATGAAATTTCTTTATCTATCTATATATATATCTATCATATTATATATTTATATAGATTATTCTCAGATATAATCCCATATATATATTACTATATATAATTACTATATATATATATATATGATATAGTGAATAATCTAATAATGTAGATATGCATATAATTATAAATAATATCTTGATATACATTTTATCTATCGATATAATCTAGATATTTATACGCTGATATGCATGCGAGTGTAAATAGTGTGCGTTTATACAATTTACATATAGGAAATATCAAATATTTATGAATTATTATCATATATTTGAAATTATCTGTATCATGTGCACACTGTTATGTATAGTATCATATTATAAATATATTCCTATATTAATTATAATAATAATTTAATAGTTAATATGATATGATAATTTATAAATTATATATTAAATTATATATTATAATATATAATTTAATTATTATTATAATACATAATAGGTACCCATAACCATTATATATAGTTGTATTATATATGGTTTTCTTCAATTTTATAACAATATATGATATTTGTTTAAATTATGATCATTATGTATATGTTATAAATGTATATACATATATATATATATATATATATATATATATATATATATATATATATATATATATGAAATTAATTATTATTTATTTAGTACTATTATTATTAGTACTATTTGTACTGTTAGTACAATAAGTACAACAGTACTATTAATATAGCAGTAAGAAATTATATTTACATATAATTATATTTAATATATTTATTAATATCAGTTTAATTAAATACAATATATATATATATTGATATTAATTAATAATATATATGATATAACTAAATTATGGTATACATTAAATAATTTTTATAATAATTGTGAATAATAATTATAATATATTTTACATTTATGTATATGAAACATCATTACATACATACTATTTGTATTGTAATACCCTGAGGGTATCACGAGAGAATTGTATTCAAACTAAGTTATAAGTTCGTTATTAAAATATAATATATTATGTTATTAAGTTAGAGTATTATTATGTATTAATAATGACTCTATTATGACTATATTATATTAATATTATTTATCATATAGTATTAACTTAGCTAATATATATATGATATAATTTATAAATAATATAAAAAATGGTGATTGGTTATTGAAATACCTATACAACTTTAGAATATATTCACTAACATTTTTAAATTCTAAAATAAAACCCATACTTATAACCAAACGCTAACTTATACTAGATATTTGTTCAGATTGAATGTCATTAGTATGCTTGAATTACAATTATATTTATAACTTAATATTATATATATATATATATATATATTATAATATAATAATAGTAACAATGAGTACATTATATTGAATACATTTCAAAGTAATATACTATATATAGTACTATACTATAGTATTTATATATATATATATATTGGATATCCACATTTATGCGTTTATCATTATTGAAATGCAGATGTATTTATATGTTAACAGGTTTATTCAATATTGACGTTTGGTAAATATTTGCAGAAATCACGTACGCTTATATTTTTAGCGAATACATATTTATATAGAGAGAACTAGGATGTATATAATTAGCAAGGCTATACATTAATTATTTACACGAATCAAATGCAGATTAACTATTCATTAACCCGTATTAGTATATTATTTTGATGTCATAATAACATAATTAGTACACTAGATCGATGTAATGATTATCGATAATAATATTAAATTTAATATGTATTAATACATACACGTATTCATGTAAGGAAAATGTACGGAAATACAATAATATGGTAATTGATATTTTATTAGATTTAAATCTACAATAAATATATAAATATAATATAATATTTTATATTTAGTATTACGTATTGGATACGGAACGGAGGGGGTTAATACCGGTTATCTAGAACCCCTATCAATTATAAATGGGGTCCAATTCAACTTAATATATAGGTATTTATATATATATATATATATATATATACACAATTAGACAATATTTCCCCCCCTATATAAATTATCAGTAAATTTGAAAAATATTAAAAAATATTATTATTGATGGTATGATAATTTATTGGTTATATAAATCGTTTATTTCTAATCTTTAAACTCTAGGAAACATTTTATTCAAAAATTTATATTTAAAAGCAACTATTGGCCATGACCATGGTAAGCGTGCAGTGCACGCCGTGCACGCTATTTACTTTTGAATAATAAAATACGTGCAATACATAACAAATAATTACCGTCCCCATTAGAATAATACATATATAGTTATGTTTATACATTTATATGTTAATATATATATATATATATATATATATATATATATATATTATTTATTATATTAAATAATTTCATATGGTTTAAGGAGTTACGCTTGACCTGAGAATTCAATGTAAAAAGATAGGCTTTTTAAAAAAGTCAATTAGTCTAAAAATAATTAAGTTATTTTTATTCTGTAAACGGCATATTGTAGTGGAGTATTATTTATAAGACATTTTATGGATCATAATATATAATTATTTATTTTCGGAAATACAAGACTATTTTTATATATGATATAATGAAACTAATTT
This sequence comes from Osedax fenrisi, assembly GCA_964019155.1. Taxonomy (NCBI): domain Eukaryota; kingdom Metazoa; phylum Annelida; class Polychaeta; order Sabellida; family Siboglinidae; genus Osedax; species Osedax fenrisi. The sequence continues at coordinate 42,609,148 of OZ025241.1, forward strand.
AATATACCCTACAATTTTATAATATATACATATAAAGTGATATATACTGAATATTTCATCAAGTTACGAGCATTATTTTTAGAGTAATAGCATTTTTAAGAACTAAAATTAGGCTAAAATAATTATTCTGAGATAGGTTTGAAAAAATGACAACTACAATGATATATATTTGTATGAAATTTACAATATAGAGCTTATAAATAATAATAAAGAATATTAAAGAGTATGTATGTATGTTTATGGCGATTGTATTTGAACTTTGATTTTTTTTCTCCGAAGTTATACATATAACAATATATTAGATTATCATAATTATATTTGAATACAATTTGAAAAGTATAAATGAAAAAATAATAAATATAATTTATTTTTATAATTTAGATTTATTGTATATCCTCGTCAATCCTCGTCCGGACCATTAAAATAGATCATTAAAATACATATTATTTAGAAGTGATATTATATAATTAATGATCGGCTCTCGTTAAAACCATGGATGCCTTAACATGAGAGCAGCTTCGAAGGGAAATGAGAGCTATATGGTTATAAGTGAAAAATTCATCTAAGTTCCTGGATGGGATGAAAGGACTCCATCAAAATAAAATAACTATAACAAGATATATATATATATATATATATATATATATATAATGATCGGCTCTCGTTAAAACCATGGATGCCTTAACATGAGAGCAGCTTCGAAGGGAAATGAGAGCTATATGGTTATAAGTGAAAAATTCATCTAAGTTCCTGGATGGGATGAAAGGACTCCATCAAAATAAAATAACTATAACAAGATATATATATATATATATATATATATATATATATTATGATATAGGAGAAATATACGAGAATAAATTTATTTCGTAAACAAATTTTATTTTTAATATCCTAATCAATAACGAATAATTCAATAATATTTTACAAAATACTAAAATAATAATATTAATTAAATCTAAATTCGCGCAAATAACAAACGTATTAATTAGGGTAACCTACTACACTGTATACGTCTATAGTCTGTGCGATGATGATATACATACTAGCAGCATTATTCGTCGTGTACTGCCTACTATTAACCTCAATAATGCAGTACGATTTCATCACAAAGCAAGAAGAATACATCGTATTTCCGTTAGTTAATCACCGCACATTACTCGTATATGTTAATTACACGTACACAAACTTCGATATACACGACCAGAGGTATATATATAATGAGAGTAATCGATAGATATATCTATATTAAGCGTACTTTTAATTAGGTACTATACTGGCTCGCGTTTTCTCGCATGTAAGTGAATAAATATATGAAATATTAATGGCAGACGATAAATTCATGTTATTCCGAGTAATAAATTCCACGAGTCTCAAGTCTTTGTGAATATCTCTGTAGAGATCAATCTATAGGTTGAATAATTTACTTTCTACATCGTATAGACACGTTGGAATGAATGTATATACCATGAATAATTTTAACATTCAAATTAAAATATAAATTGAATATAATTAATTTAAAACACATACACAACAACATATATGTGTACGTATACATACTTGTATAAATGAACATATATAATTATAGTTGTACGACGAACGTGTAATATATATATATATATTACAATATAATAACAATAGTGCGAATACATTACATTGAATCTATTTCAAAGTAATATACTATAGTATATATATATATATATATATATATATATATGCACATTCGTACTTCTATTAGTATACGTACAATTTACGTCATACATCGTACACTGTACGTACGCGAACATGTTTATTTGTGGAATTCTTAGCCGAATCAATGGCCACCAGCACGTGATCTCGTTAATTCATCAACACATCAGCTTCACTAGAATGTCTCACTACTGCCATCAATACACAGATACATACACACACATATACACACCCAGGAGCGTTCGCACCAATATGCACACACGTACCCACATGTATGTATATGATAGAGCTTATGTGAATATACGTATATATATATATATATATATATATATAGAGCTTATGTGAATATACGTATATATATATATATATATATATATGTATATATATATATATATATATATATATATATATATATGTATACGTATGCATTCATATACATCGTATACGATATGTGCGCTTAACAAATATATTCTATATAGAATATAATTAGTATTAATAGTATAATAGAATTCATTATAGCTATAACTATATATGAATACTTATTTCGTGTACCTGTGTGACACACAGTGTGTGTGTGTGTGTGTGTGTGTGTGTGTGTGTGTGTGTGTGAATATTCATGATTATGAGTATGTTTATATGTTTTAATATGCATACAAATGTGTATGTATTTTGAGTTGGGAATGATAGTAGGTATATTTGAGTGTGTTTGTACCGGGGGTGTAAGACGGACATGCATGTGTGTTCATATTGTGTGTTTACATTATTACCATACTTAGTTTTAGTAATTTTAAAGAAATATTGCTTTATCAATATATGTTATCATTACATTTATTTCCGCGGAATACATTAAATGTTACTTTGAATATATTTAAACTATTGGATCGTAATATTGATATATATATATATATATTTGACATTTACAATTTAGTTAAAATACAAATATATTACATTACATAAATTATCTATTAACTATAAATATATCCTGTTTACTTATATAATACTTGCATTGTTACTTGTTTCACATTTTTTTCAATGACATCATATCATTTAAATTGACACCAACATATCTCCATATATATATATATATATATATATATATATATATATATATATTATTTTAATATTTAATGCGTATCTATTAATGCTACCATTTCACGAACAGATGCGCAGAAGAGAAACCCAAAAGAAGGACGAAGCAAACTCGAGGGCCAATCAGATGTAGGTCAGACTATATGAAATAGGCGTGGCTTAATCAAAAACGTGCAGGAAGAGTGGACTCTAACAATGTCTATCAATATACGCTGTACTATAACTCATGATAACACACATTTATTAATAATAAATATTGATTAATTCATGATTAATTTAATTTTATATCATTTTATATGCTACTTATAATATATTAATAATAATATAATAATAATATATTATGATATTAAATCAAATGATAACAATATACCTAATATTATTTTGTAAATAATATATTGTATTAAGAAAAAAGATTTATAATATTAAATATATATGAGTTAATATGGCCTTGATAGGGGCCCCAAGAAATACAATAAAATATAAATAGTTACATTTATTGAATGTTTTAATTGTTATTAATAATGAACACAAAATATGAATATATATATGTATCGCATACGAGCTTTGAAATCATAACACATCCCTATAGCCATAGCTATATATGTAATGTGTATATATATATATATATATATATATATATGTATATATATATATATATATATATATATATATATATGCATATATATAATATACACACATAGATGTAGTTTATATAATATATTAGTGTATTAAACTAAAGTAATTATTTAACTAACTAGGTATCCCTAATATCGATACTAGATATTATAATAATTACTATATATAGTACTTATAAGTATACTTATATATATATACTTATATATATATATATGTATACTTATATATAAGTATATATATATAATTAAGATATGATAATTGACACACCTAGACACATATCCACCATATATTTGTATACACATACACATAAATATACACAATAATATATATATATATATATATATATATATATACGTAGTTTTATAATTAAGATATGTTAAGTGACACATTAGTGTCGTACGTACTAAGTAATATGTATACAACCGTATCACGTTGTGCATGTTACACTGTAGTGACTTAACAACACTGCACAAAGTATAATTTGTTATAACATTAGTAACCATGGTAATCATGCTACTTTAGATATATACAAAGTTTTCCGAAGGAATTTCTTTTCATATATTTTGCTTCGCAACATTTTTGATATATCTAAGTTATAGGATAATCTACTCGATCAATACATGTTTATCTTGCGATATACATTGTTATTTATTAAGTGCTAACCACAACAGTGGACTACATAATAATGCACGACTATAATTATCTATATATACTCATATAATATCACTGTATTAAATGTACATGATATTACAGATAATTTAAATAGATTAATCAGTAGGTTAAGGGTGATATATTGTTATGGTATATGTAACAAGAAAATATCTAACCATTGATAATCTGTTAACTTTAATATCCTATGATTGCCCTTACTATGCGTGTACAATATTCACTGTACACTGCCCACTTCCCACTGCCCATTGTACACTGCCCACTGCCCGATGTCCGCTGTCTACAGCCCACTGCCAACTGTTCACTGTTCATTGCACACTGTAAGTATACAATAACTCTACCATGATAACCCTTTCATAGCTTCAGCTACTGGTTAGCCATATATAGAAGGTAGCATATTAATACATTAAATAATACACTATAACATTCTATAGAAAATATTGTGGGTTACTAGACTGACCATTATTGTGAAACACGCAAGTATACGCGAATATCGAGAGCATCACTAAACAAGTCACGGATAGACCATACGAGACCAGATACATACCATACGACAAACAGAGATATGTATGGAAACATCCCTCTGATCTGTACATCGTTATAGCAGCAGATGTTTTCCTTTGAGAACCAAGTCATGGTAAACGAAGCCCATTAAGATCAAGTAAAACATATGTTGATCAATTGGTCGAGACACACTTTGCAAACCAAATGAACTTCCAAGCGCGGTGGAAAACAGAGATGAGCGAAGGAGTATATGTCATGTATATGTTTGTTTGTGTTTACAGTATTTCTAGCAAGAATGGCATATTTTAAATATTCTACTTTTGTAAAAAATATCCAAAAGATATAAATGATAACATATCTGGAACTCATTCTATGCACTTACAGTATTATATATATATATATATATATATATATATAGCTAACGAATAGTAGTGGGGTTAAACACCCATTTAGTATACACCACGTCAATGTAGGTCCATAACGATACACATTAACGAAATCATACGCATTATTACGTAATCATATGATCAAGTCCTTAGTAGGATACTATTGAGCGATTAGCGAACCGCTTATGATTCTGATACACAACAATACGTGTATCATTTATATATGTTATTTTAATATATAAATTATAGAATGCTAAGAATATATATTAATATATATTTATTTATATTTATATGACTTTATTTCGAATATATGCAATTATTACTAATCAAATATATTACCTATAGAAGCACACATGGTAAATTTGTTTATTGGCAATGAAAATAAACCATTACTATTATATATATATATAAATAATATTCATTAATAAATATAATATTGTAAAATGAATACTATATATTATAAAGTGTAGTAATGAGAAGTGTACAATGTACAATGTACACTATACACCATATATTGTACAGTTGTACATTTTACATTGTACAGTTGTACGGTGTACAACTGTACAATACATATTATAATATCTTAGAAACAGTGTGATAAACACAGTAAAGTATAACTATAAAGTTCACAAAATGTACAATGTGTATATGAATGCGTAGCCAATGGTAACTAACATATACTCACCCTTCTACTAGATATAACTAGGACAACAACTATGTACAACTAAGTACTTTGTACAATATACACATATATTACCAACACTAATACTATAACATTCTAACATAAGTCTACTGAATACTAGCGAGTGAATTAAATATTTAGTCATGGCAAAGATAAGCTTATAATGAGATTTTCTAATATTATATAGAAAATAGTTAGCAGTACGTATTATATTATTAATATGTGGAGATTAGTCTAGTATAGAGGTTATAGTGAAACCAGAGATAGTTATAGATTAAGAAGTTGGAAGAGATAGTAGAAAAGGATGAGTGATTTATAGAGGAGAAATGGGTCTTGAGAATATTATAGTGTTAGTTTTAGTAATATTTAAGGAAATAGAGTTATGAGAAAACCAATTAGTGAGATCAGTAATATAATTAAACATATATATATATTAGAATCAGACAAGAATCACTAGAACTAGGAAATGGCTATATATCTTAAGATCATTGGCATACATATGATAGTTAATATTAAGATATTTGTGAAAAATTGATTTTATAGGAATAATATAAATAATATACAATATAGGGCTAAGAACAGAGCCTTGTCGAACATAATGTATGTTAAAATAAGAAGGAAACAACGAGAAGTTACTCTTCACCGAAGATGTTCTAAATAAAACAAAATACATAAACCAACTGTGGACTTGACCGTGTATACCAATTTCATTATGTTTAATAGAAAAGTAAGATAAACACTTTGATATTTATCAATAATAGCATTGGACATACTGTAATTAATAAGTTGAGTGGACATAACTCGTTCTGAGGTCTTAGATATGGATGATAACTAGGATATTTGACGATAATTTGATAAATTAGAATGGTCATGAGTAGTTTTTTAAATCGGAATAATCTATGAATATTTCATTGAGTGTTGAACAATAGATGATATAAAAGTTCTATGAATGATTTCAGCGATAAGTCCAATAAAATAATGTGATAATGAACGTAGTAGATTGAGTGAAATAGGATCAAGAGGGAATGGTTTTCAAGGATGTCATCAAAGAGAATACAATTTCATGTGTGGGAAGCGAAAAACATGAACAGGATTCTGAGTGGATGTTAAATTTAGATTGTGCCGAGTTGATGTTATGAAGTACATTGATAATGCTAGACATTTTTTGTTGGAAGAAATTAGCAAATTAACAAAAAACTAAATCAGGTTGGTTAGGAAGATGCTTGATCTGGGTTTTACCTACAAAGGTGAAAGATAATTTATAAGCTTATTTAGAAGATATTCCATAACTATCGAGTATATCAGTGAAGTATGAACATTTGGTAGAGAGAGGTTTTTTCTTGTAAAGCGATAGAAAATTTTAAAGGAAATAATTTCAGATTCAAGTTTAGATGATGCATATTTACGTTGAAGTCTACGAAGTAGTTGCCTCAGGTCAACAAGCTCAATATCAAACCAGGGAAACTTATAATAAGTTCGGTTGATAAGAGTAATGGCGGGAACCAAACATATCAAGCAGATTACTACTACTACTACTACTACTACTACTACTACTACTACTACTACTACTACTACTACTACTACTACTACTACTACTACTACTACTACTACTACTACTACTACTACTACTACTACTACTACTACTACTACTACTACTACTACTACTACTACTACTACTACTACTACTACTACTACTACTACTACTACTACTACTACTACTACTACTACTACTACTACTACTACTACTACTACTACTACTACTACTACTACTACTACTACTACTACTACTACTACTACTACTACTACTACTACTACTACTACTACTACTACTACTACTACTACTACTACTACTACTACTACTACTACTACTACTACTACTACTACTACTACTACTACTACTACTACTACTACTACTACTACTACTACTACTACTACTACTACTACTACTACTACTACTACTACTACTACTACTACTACTACTACTACTACTACTACTACTACTACTACTACTACTACTACTACTACTACTACTACTACTACTACTACTACTACTACTACTACTACTACTACTACTACTACTACTACTACTACTACTACTACTACTACTACTACTACTACTACTACTACTACTACTACTACTACTACTACTACTACTACTACTACTACTACTACTACTACTACTACTACTACTACTACTACTACTACTACTACTACTACTACTACTACTACTACTACTACTACTACTACTACTACTACTACTACTACTACTACTACTACTACTACTACTACTACTACTACTACTACTACTACTACTACTACTACTACTACTACTACTACTACTACTACTACTACTACTACTACTACTACTACTACTACTACTACTACTACTACTACTACTACTACTACTACTACTACTACTACTACTACTACTACTACTACTACTACTACTACTACTACTACTACTACTACTACTACTACTACTACTACTACTACTACTACTACTACTACTACTACTACTACTACTACTACTACTACTACTACTACTACTACTACTACTACTACTACTACTACTACTACTACTACTACTACTACTACTACTACTACTACTACTACTACTACTACTACTACTACTACTACTACTACTACTACTACTACTACTACTACTACTACTACTACTACTACTACTACTACTACTACTACTACTACTACTACTACTACTACTACTACTACTACTACTACTACTACTACTACTACTACTACTACTACTACTACTACTACTACTACTACTACTACTACTACTACTACTACTACTACTACTACTACTACCACTACCACTACCACTACCACTACAACTACCACTACCACTACCACCACCACCACCACCACCGATGATGCGTACTAATATTGTATTATACATGCTGACCAAAACATATAGGGTTATACAGTATACACCAATATACACCCTGTACTTATATCGATACGCGCGTAATTCATGGTACATATTTGTTCCCGACCGTCATTGTAATTAAGTCCACGAAATCGGTATCTATGATAAAATGCATACATCCGGTATGTTGTACATAGTCACGTAAGCTACAACACAATACGTATGTGTAGTAGTTATAGGTCTATGTAGGTTATACGTACGGTAGGATTAATTAAATTATGATATATCATATATGTTCATATAATAAGTTGTATACAATACGTTGTTATATAATATGTTGTTATACAATAAGTTGTTATGCAATCAGTTAATATATAATCAGTTAGTATACAATCAGTTGTTATATAATACAATGGCACAATACATACCGTAGGAGAGTTCATTTAAAGAGGCGGATTCGTAATAAAAATATGTTATTAATATGATGATATTTCGTACGCTATACATGATATATATATACTTATTAATTATGAATTATTAATTATTACACTTATAGAGAACATGGAAACTTTACGGTAAAATAATAATTAAGATATTTACATGGTTATTTAATTAGGCTAACTCGCTATATTTAAGTAGTGCGTGTTTTTATCCTATATCATGTAAAGTGTGTAATAGACAGCACCATTCTATTACATCCGAGGAGAAGGAGGCATCGCGGTGGGCGTGTCCAAGAGCGATTGTAAGGCGTTGAGTGATGCGTGACAAGTTACGCCCATATTCGTATATGTTTTCGGTTAGCGGAGAGATAATAATAGTCAATATTAGAGACGTTATCGTTGAGATGGGCAAACGTATATATATATATATATATGTGTATGTATGCGCATGCACGTTATGTCATATCTATATATAGATAGCTGCTACCACAGTGGCATCACAGATTCGACCGTCTACAATGGAAACGTAATTCGATGTCGTCTAAAAATAGATATCGGAAAAACATTGTGGCTTCCGTAAATCTGTAAATTATCGATTATTAATAAACAGATGTTTGTCGAATAAAACATAATCAGAGCTAATAATAAATTGGCATCGAAATAAACTGAATAAAGTCGTTGTGTTCTACTAATTAATTAAATGTCACATAGAAAAATTATTATATATATATGTACGGCAACAGAAGACTACAAATTTGTAATTTATAATAATATATAAATAATAGACAATTGGATCGTATACATAATAAACATAAAGAATATTTTTTAAATTGTTAAAATCTACAGAATAGCTGAGATAATGTTTTAATGCTGATTTATGTAAAATGATGCAAAATAATGATGCAAAAAGTTTCTTAATTTACCGGTTATATTTAAAAATAATATATATATATATATATATATATGAAAAAAGTTTCTTAATTTACCGATTATATTTGAAAATAATATATATATAATAATATTATGTATTTTAAAAGTACATATTTATCAAGCTAATCATTGGTTGATTGATCGATTATTTGTATATCTAATAAAATATGTAATGAAATATAAAGTTGAAATTTAAAAAATTATGGTTTGATCTATTTTCAATCTTCTAAGTTCAAGTGATTTTAATTTAAAATATTCCAATCTCTCATTATATGATTTATAAATAATATTTGATGACTTTGAATATCCCACTCATCTTGCAATTAATCTTCTAGTAAATAATCTTTGCACTCTTTCAATTTGGTCAATAAGTCTACGAAATTGACCAACATTTGAAAAAGGTGACCATATTATGGATACATTTTCTAAAATAGATCTACAATAAATTGTATATGCCTTTAATATGCCTTTAATAATTATTATTATAATAATCTAGAAGATTTTGTAGTAATGCATCGAAAAATTGAATTGTATATGCCTTTAATATGCCTTTAATAATTATTATTATTATAATAATCTAGAAGATTTTGTAGTAATGCATCGAAAAATTGAATTCAAATAAAAATAAGCTTTTTTATAAATATAATCAATATATTTATTAAAAGGTTATTAAATAAAAGGTTATTTTCAAATATTATTCCTAAATCTTTATAAAAATTAACGTTTTCTAATTGAATATAATTTATAAAATATTTAGATGTAGTAACCTTCCCTAAAGTCTTAAAATAACTACACATTTTGATGAAATATTTAATTACCATTTATTTGCCCATAGTGAAAATAATTTAAATTATTTTGAAAAGAAATCTTTCACTCTCAGATGTGTAAGAAAAATATATTTTTGTAGCATCGGCAAATAAATAAATATGAATTTATGAAGAGAATATACTATTAGGATCATTAATATATAATAAAATAAAATTGGAACCAAAACTGATCCTTGTGGTACTCCAGATATTACAATAGAACTATTTGAAAACTAATTGTCAACCCTTATAATTTGAGATCTATTTGATAACAAATTATAAAATATTTTATTATTTTATTAGATATACCGTATACTTTTAATTTATATAATATTTTTTCATGAGAAACAAAATCAAAAGCTTTTGAAAAATCAATATATATTATATCTACACATTTTATTATTCAATTCATTATACCAACATTTTAAACATTTTGTTAATTGTAATTATGTTGATTTTTCACTTATAAAACCATATTGATTTTTTGTTAATAAATTATTAGATTTTAAATAAAAAATTATTTTTTTAGATATAATACGTTATAATACTTTACACATTATACATGTTATTGAAATAGGCCTATAGTTATTTGAATTTGATAGTTCACTTTTTTTTTAAATTGGTGTGATTATAGATTTTTTCCAAATTGTCGTTATATTACACGATAATAAATATGAATTAAAAATAATATATAAAGGCATACATAATTCATTTGGTAATACTTTTAACATAGAATAAGGTATCCTATCAGTTCCGAAAGTATGTGTAATTTTTATTCTATTTAAAAATATTTTAATTATTTCAGGATTTAAATCAATATTATCAAATTTTTATTTAGTTAAATTATAAAATGTGAGAAAAAAGATTATAATTCTTTGGATACCCTTTTTTTGCTTCCTTCCAATTATATTTATATTGCAAATTAGTTTTAGATTTTCGAAATCATTTTGTTACATTTTTCATCGTTAGTACATGTTTTATTGTATTATTTATATTAGGAACACGTGATATAAATAATTGATATAGAACATTATTAAAATATTCTACTTTTTGATAAATATTATAATCATACGAATTTAGATATGTCCAATTAAATCTAGAAAAATGGTATATTAGCTTTATTAAAATCAAAATTGATTGATATTAAAATCCTTTTACATGGGTATTTTTCAATATATATACATTAAATGAAACAGAATAGTGGTCACTTATATTTTTATATAATCCGATACTGTCTCCAATATTTATATTAGATAATAATTGTTTTTCATTAGTGAAAAGTAAATCAAATATATTATTATTACAAGTTGGCTTATTTATTAAATGTGAAAATGAATTTTTAATAATCGAATTGTAAAGTAATGCATAATTTTTTGAGTAACTAGGAAATGTATATTCTTTCCAATTACAATTTAGTTAATTAAAATCTCCTATAATTATAATTATAGACGAACTAGAATTGTGTTGGGTTATATCAAATAATTTACATATTTGTTCATGAGATATTGCATTTCAATTTGGAGGTATATAAACACATATAATATTAAATGGAATTTTTGAATTAATTTTTAAATGTATATATTGGACATCTATTTTATAAATAAAATGTTTTACTTGACATAAACTAGATTTAAAAAATATCGCAACACCTCTCAATTAATTTATCGTATTTAAAAAGTATTATTAATTTTTTCCACCGATGAAATATCTCAATCATCTACTATTAAAAAGGTTTCAACTAAGTATATATATATATAATTAGTTGTATTAAATTATAATTTAATATTTATTAGATGAAAGTAAAAATTCCAACAATTTCATTTTATTTCTAATAGGGGAGAGTACTCGAATACCGAAACCCTAATAATAAATCACCATAACTTTATTATTTCTCAATTAAATATTTCCAATTATATTTATAAGTATTAAGTATGTATATACATATAATAGCTATTTTAAAATGTAATATAATTTGTTATAATTCTGAGATAACAGGGGTGTCGATATTACATGCACTGCCTCGAATACCTATACATTGGCACATACTATCGACACCCTAAATATATCGATATTTAGATATACAATATAGTATTTAATATCCACTATCCAATCAGAATTGAATGCGCGTTAACATACGCAATTCATACGCTGTTTTCCTCAAATTAATTTTCGAAAATATTTAATATTTTATATTATATTATAAATATTAAGTTTGAAATTACTTAATTATAATACAAATATTGTACATACATGGGAGTTTTACATAGTTTCTGAAAGACTATTTAATTCCAAGTAGAAGTAATATATTATATGTATATAATAAAATAACACAATGATACGTAAATTATTAAAGTAATGGACCTATACGTTATTTTACTCAAATTAATTTTCGAAAATATTATAAATATTAAGTTTTAAATTACTAAGTTAATTATAATACAAATATTGTACGTACATGAGAGTTTTATATAGTTTCTGAAATACTATTTAATTCCAAGTAGACGCAATATAGTATATGTGTATAATAAGATAACACAGATACTTACATTTTGAGAGTAATTATTTGAGTAACCTAATTATTTTTCTAAAATAAATAAATTAATTGTTATTATATAAATAAAATATTATTAACGTAAACGGTATACTTATATAATAATATAACACCATTATAGGTAAACTGTTGTATTACGAATTATAATAGAAATTAAAAATAAATATCAGTATTTATATCTATATTCTAATTTTCTTTATAATTAAATCATAGCTATTTACATTATTATTAAATATAAATATAATATATAATAAGTTAATTGGCCGAATCGGCTAGCGAGGTGTATTACTATTATTTTTTTTCGCCTGTGATTGGGGTTCGGGTCTCAGTTATGGCAACTTTTTATTTCATCTTTTTACAATATATAATTATATTTTTAATATATATATATAATATATATAATATATATTTATATATATTAATAAAATTTGAATTATTATAAATATATTAATAATATATATAATATATATTTATATATATTTATTAATTATATATATATATATATATATATATATATATATATATATATATATATATATATATATTTATATATAAGTATATGCGTATATTATTAGATATATCTATTAATTTATGAATATTATCATAAAGCATGCACATTATAAACAAATAACGATAATTGGTTATATAATTGAAAGGGTGTCGATATTACGTGCAATTAGGGTGTCGGTATTATGAAAATGTATGTTGCTTAGGTAAACGTCAATAACTTTGATAAAATTATGAAAAATACAAAATATTTTCGGCACATTGTAAAATATAATTAGAACTATAATATATATTTAAAATTTTTAAAATATCTAAATTTTCAAATGATTAAGAATCTACATTGTACTTCAAAAATTTCATAAATTTAGAGTTGTAACTAAAAAATCAGTTTTTTCTTTATAATTAAAAAATATAAATATTATTAAAAAAATTATACTTATATGAATTAGAATTATATTGATTAACATTTCATATATGAATTATTTTTTGATTGGCATTCTATTTTAGGAGATCTTTAGGGTGTCGATATTACGTGCATGTCGATATTAGAGCACTCTCCCCTACTACGAGAATTAGCATAATATATATTTAAATTATTATTTTTAATATTTACATTTTTATCGCCAGTTAGTCCTTTAGAACTTGTAGTTTTATTTTTATTTGTTTTAATAATTAAATTTTTATAAGTAATATATGACAATTTCCACACATTAAATTAACTTCATCAATTGATATATTCAAGTCGATTTTATTATTTATAATATATCTAAGCTCATAGGAATTACTTCTAGAATTATAAATACATTTTATAATTTTGTACTTTTAATTAATTGTTGTTAACTACATGGTATAATATCTGATGTCGTTATAGTGATATTTCATCTAAAGATGTTCAAATTAATGAATTTTGTATATCTCTTAATCTACATAATCGGTTAACATTTGATAAAATAATTTTTTTAAGACCACATTATCTAAAATTAATTTAAATTTATTAAACGATAATTGAACTCTTGATAATACACACAATTTATCTACTGGTTTGCAAATAATATTTACTAAATATTTAAATAAATTGGTTGTTATCATTATTAGGAATATTTATATTGTGAATAATTATTTCATTATTTCTATCTATATTATTATTAATAGAATTTACTGAATTTACCTAATTGTCAGTATAGGTATTAGCATTGGTTACAGTAGAGGTTACATTATCAGTTACGCTAGTGTGTATTATTTAATATCAATCATTTAATAACACTTATTTCAATGGTTTTTGATAATAACATATTTGCTTTATATAACATTTATAATGATATTTCATGAACATATTATATAATTTTCGTTATTAATTCCCAAGTTACATATGCTACATTCCATTTGTAATTTGATAAATATATTACAATTAAATAGATTTAGAAATTATATATTATATATATATATATATTTAACACTGTTTCACTATGATTTTAAATTGAACAATTGCCGAATTCTATTTTTATTGTATACTAAATAAATTAGCGTTTATATGTTTCAATTTTCTTATTTTCGAAATCGATTTTTAAACATTATCCTTTACTGAAATTACTACGTAAATATCGAAAGTAATTGTGTATAATATAGATAAATAGTTATCCGAATGTATGGCGAAATTAATAAGATTTAAAGAAATTTAATTTTATTAATTTATAGAAATAACACTTTAAATTAATGCGACTTTAAGGCAAGGTTTCAGTGTAGAAATCGATATATTTTCATAAAACATAAACAAAAATATTATTCCATAAACAACTCTTTAATGTGTAATTTAATATCTATGAAAAGACGTTATCCCAAAATAATCTATAAATCACATAAAAATATGTTTTTATCTATAATTATTACATATTATTTGGCATGAAAATGTAAACGCCAATTGCTCAATGATAAATGTTTACGCTAGGTATGTATGCATTATAGTCACTTCAGATAAAATCTATTGTAGTTTTTAAAATAATGTATAGTTTTATATAGAGAATACTTAAAAAATATCCATTGCATTGAGCCACATTTTATTGTATCATGTTCACATTATATAAATGAATAATTGCAAAGAATAATTTTATAAAAAATAATTTAAGTAATTCTAGATTCATTCAAAAAAAAATATAATGTTTATATATGTATAAATATATATATATATATATATATAATACTAGTATATTTAGAAAATGTTATTCTTTGCAAATATGCATTTATATAATGTGAACATGATACAATAAAATGTGGCTCAATGCAATGGATATTTTTATTGTAAACGGTATTTGAATAACCCTATATATCCTATCTACTACATGTAAAATAAACAAAATGTCGCTACACTGGGACCGTGCCTTAAACGTGGTTGCTATGCATTGCTATGCGTTGCTATTTGATTATATTAATCTGTAAATATTAATTATTTATGCGATATAATATTTTTTTTAAATAATATTATGATAGATACATTACCTTTTTATAGGTACATTTAGGGACATATTTGCAATTAACTTGGATTATAAGATATATTGATCATTTCTGTGGGATTTAGATTTTCATATTTTAATTTTTTTTTAAATACTTAATTGATATCAATATGATCTTAGCTTATGTTATGTGTATTAATTGATAACATATAATCCGATAATGTCTATATTATAAAATCATATATAGGGGAGAGTACTCGAATACCGAAACCCTAACAATAAATCACCATATCTTTATTATTTCTCAATTAAATATTTCCAAATTTTATTTATAGGTATTAAGTAGGTATATACATATAATGGCTATAATAAAATGTAATTTAGTTTGTTTAACTCTGAGATAACAGGGGTGTCGATATTATGTGCAATTATGGTTCAAATGTATGAAAATGTATGTTGCTTAGGTAAAAGTTTATAACTTTGTAACAAATTATGAAAAATACAAAATATTTTCGGCACATTGTAAAATATAATTAGTTCTATACGAATATACTAAATATTTAAAATACCTACATTTTTAAATGAAGTAGATTCGATATTGTACTTCAACACATTTCATAAATTTAGTTGTTAGATGTGTAATGAAAAAAATCACTTTTTTGTTTATAATTAAAAAAATATAAATATTTAATACAAAATTATACTTATATGAATTAGAATTATATTGATTAACATTTCATACGTTACTTATTTTTTGATTGGAATTATATTTTAGGGTGTCGATATTACGTGCATGTCGATATTAGAGCACTCTCCCCTATATATATATATATATATATATATATATATATATATATATGAATTATAATTCGATAATGTACAGTTAAATAATATACTATAATTTATAGTAAAAAATAAACAAAAATAAAATTCACAACAATATTTAGTAATAGAGTTGTAAATTTTATTTTTGTTTTATAAGTGATTTTAAAAAAAAATAAAATATATTTTATATAATATAAACATAAATTTCTTAAATGTAATTTTAAACCTATAAAATACAAATATATATATATTATAAATAATGGAATATATATATTATTTTATATTCATCTTAAACATATTACAAATAACCTACCCACAAGAAATAAAAGGTTTTCATACTATATAAATATATGATACTAATATTAATTAATATTAAATAATCATAACATTTATATTAGTATTAGTAATATATATATATATATATATATATATTTGTATCTTAGTATAAGAACGACAAATGATATACCGGTATGTCAGCCTTATATAATGATTCTACCAACAGAGATCTAAGCGGTCAAGGAGTATACTTACTTTACATTAGTCCCGTTACAATCGTAGGGGGAACATAAACACTTCTATGATAACAACTTCTCCAATCATATCGGTTTAACATCATTAGTAACAAATCCTCTAAGTTCTTCAATGTCCATTTGCAAATATTATTCATCCAGTTTAACCTGGGTCGTCCTTGCGATATTTTTCCATCTATTTTACCTTGAAGAATCGTTTTGGCTAATGAGTTGTGTCGAGTGATGTAGCCGAACCAACATACTTTTAGTTTCTTGACTATTGCGAGGAGAGGAACATAGTTTCCAACCAGTGACACAATTTTATCTTTTACGATAACGTTTGTTATTTGTTGTCAGTAAGTGATACCTAAGAGATGTCTGTGAGATTTGTTTTCAAATGCAAATATTTTCTTCTCCATGGATTCTAGTATAGTCCATGATTCACATCCTCTAAGTTCTTCAATGTCCATTTGCAAATATTATTCATCCAGTTTAACCTGGGTCGTCCTTGCGATATTTTTCCATCTATTTTACCTTGAAGAATCGTTTTGGCTAATGAGTTGTGTCGAGTGATGTAGCCGAACCAACATACTTTTAGTTTCTTGACTATTGCGAGGAGAGGAACATAGTTTCCAACCAGTGACACAATTTTATCTTTTACGATAACGTTTGTTATTTGTTGTCAGTAAGTGATACCTAAGAGATGTCTGTGAGATTTGTTTTCAAATGCAAATATTTTCTTCTCCATGGATTCTAGTATAGTCCATGATTCACATTCATATAGAAATATCGAGAGTACTAATGATTTATATAGGTTGTACTTTAAGGTGAAGTTAATATTTTTGCTTGTCCAGATCTTGTCAAGTCTTACTATTGCTGATGTTGCAGTAGCTATACGTATTCTAATTTCTCCTTCGCTTGAACCATATTTTTTAGTGTAGCACCTAAGTACTTAAATTGATTTACTTCTTCCAGTTCTTCTCCATTCATTATGATCTTAGCATGAACATTATTTTTATTACTATTTACCAGAGTTTTACTTTTTTCACTGCTGACCTCCATACCATAATTACCTGCATGTAATGCTAGACTATCTATTAGCTTTTGTAGTTCGCAGTTACGTCCGCTTATTAGATAGATGTCATCTGAAAATCGTAAGTTTGAAATTGTTCTTCCGCCAATAGATATGCTTGAATGATGATCTTTTAACGTATCTGACATCATTTGTTCAACATAAATGTTGAAAAGAATTGGCGATAAGAGACAACCTTGATGTACACCAACTGTTGTTTTGAAGTAATCACCTTTAATATTGTTTAGTAGAATTGCACTAGTTGAACTTTTATAAAGTGATTTAATCAGTTTCGTTATCCTATCAGATATACCAACATTTTCCATAACCTGCCAAAGTCTTTGATGCCACACTCGATCAAACGCTTTTTTAAATCTATGAAATTATGATATAGATCGTTCTGAATTTCTATATGTTTTTCCATAATTATTCTACAGTTTGTGATTTGTTCTACGGTGCTTTTACCCTTACGGAAGCCTGCTTCTTCTTCAGATATTATTTGTTCAGCCTGTGGATTTAATCGAATCAGTAGAATTTTTAATAATATTTTGCTTGCGTTATTTATAAGACTGATGGTTCTTCAATTTGAGATTTTCTGCTATATCCCTTTTTGGTATGGGTATAACAAGTGAGCGAGTCCATTGTATCGGCCATTCTTTGGTGTTCATATCATTTGATATAATGATGTTAATAATTTTTGAAGATTTTCCCCACCGTGTTTTATTAATTCACTTGGAATGTTGTCGGGACAAAGAGTTTTCCCATCTTTAGAGATTTTATAGCATGTTCAACTTCAGATTCGAGAATTGGTAACGAAGTGTCAGCTTCAGCTTTGTTTGCTTCATTATGATTTAGTTTCATGTTAGTTTTTATTGGATAGTTGTATAATTCGTTACAGTATTCTGTCCAACGTTTCATTACGGCTCCATGTTCAGCTATAGGTTTATCATCTTTGTCGAGTATAATCATTGTCTTTTTTTGGTTTCGTTTCGTAAGTAGTTTTAGTGTATTATATGCTTTTTATTTGATCTGTTGTTATCCATATCTTTATTTATTGATGCACATTGATCCTGTATCCAATCATCTTTAGTTTTTTTCATTGATTTTCTAATATTTGAGTTTACATTTCTGTATTCATCTTTTTTACTTGGATCTGTTTTTAAGTGCAACTTTAGTGCCCTTCTTTTGTCACATAATTCCAAGATATCATTTGTGATCCATGCTTGTTTTCTTACTATATATATTCCAATAGTTTTAGTTGCAGCTTCAGTAATAATCGTTTAAATATCATTACAAATTGTTGTGGGATCTTTACCTTCAATGGTGACATGTTTTATATCAGATTGAATAGCATTTTTATATAGTTGATTGGTTGCATTATTCCTGAGTTTAACCAGATCGTATCGTATATGACTAGTTTTCGATCTTTTCTTTATGCAAAGTTTTAGTTTCATATTGCATAGAACTAAATCATGATCACTATTTATATCCGCTCCAGGGTATGTTCTGGTAGATGTCTTTATGATGCTTGATTTATAACGTTGTGGTGTAAGTATATAGTCAATTTGATTATGAGTCTGTCCGTTTGGAGAGTGCCATGTTGCAATTCTTTATTTTTTATGATTATACATGGTGTTAGATAGTAGTAACTTGTTTTTATTAGCATATTCTAGTAGTCTTTCACCTCTTTCATTTGTTATGTCATTTCCAAAACGACCTACTGCATTAGGCCATGTAGCATGTGCATCCACTCCCACTTTTGCATTCCAATCTCCCATTATTATTAATAAATCTTTTCGTGGTGTCTGTTTAATTGTGTCTTCTATCTGCTCGTAAAATATCTCGATTTCATCTTCTGAATAGTCAGTTGTTGGAGCATAAACTTGGATTAATGTACAGTTGAATGGGATAGCTTTTATTCTAATAGATATTATTCTGCTTGAAACTATGGTAATATTTATAATTGAATTGGTTAGCTCTTTATTTACGAGAAAAGCAACTCCTTGCATATGTTTTTTTATCAAGTCCACTGTAGATACATTTATATCCATTTTGTGTTATTACTTCTCCATTTCCATTCCACCTTGTTTCTGATAGTCCTATGATATTCCATCTGTATCTATCTAATTCATTAGCAAGTTATTCTAATCTTCCACAACTTCTTAATGATCTTACATTCCATGTACCAAATGTGGTAATAGAAGTTAATCGTTGTTTCTTTGGAGTATATAGATAGTTTAATAATGGAAGGAGTGATAGAATAGTCGTCGAATAGGTAGTATTCCTAGGTATTTTAGTCCAATCGTTTTAGTTAAAAAGAAATCTGGAGAATTAAGGACTTGTTTGGATTACCGAAAGCTAAATTCGAAAGTGGTCAGGGATCAATATACATTACCTCGAGTAGACGATTCTTTAGATGCTGCAATAGGATCAACGTGGATTACCACGATTGATCTTAAGTCAACATACAGTCAGATAACGGCCGTACAAGATGACCAAAATAAATTACATTACTACACCTTTTCGGTTCTATAATTTCCAAAGGATGACATTTGGTCTTACGAATTCGCCAGCAATTTTTCAGAGGATTATTGTATATTTATTTTGAAAATAATTAATGCAGGGTATAATTTGTTATTTGTATGATATCCTTATATATTAACATACAATCGAATAATACCTCGATCTAATAGAAATTGTATTAGAAAGGCTCTAATCTGTAAAACTTAGATTAAATTGTGATAAATACTCGTGGCTCCACATATGTGTTAGGTTTCTAGGAAACATAATTTTAGAAGAGAGTATAGAAACATATGATGATAAACTAAGAGTATTTAGATATTAGGAGAAACCGCGTATTATTAATCAATTACGTTCGTTATTAGGTTTTGTATCTTATTATTATACATTTTTACCTATAATTTCTAATCTATATAGACACTTTATGAATTAATTATAGGGGAGAATACATGTATGCATCGATAGGTAACATAGTAGGGAAGATATTACGTACTAAGATTATCATAGTGTGGACTATAGAGGCATTAGAGGCTTTTGAGAATATAAAAAGTAATTGTGTTCAGCCCCAGTACTTGGTTACATAGATTAGTATAGGAAGTTTAGGTTAGATATAGATGCTTCGGATTATAGGTTGGGCGCTGTATTAACCCAAGAGAGTAAATCAGTACCAAAAAGTTGGAGAAAACATGAATATTCGTCTAAGAGGTTAGTTTAATGAACTGGTATACGCAGTTACCAATAAGTTTAATCATTTTTAATAAAGAGTGAATGCGATGTTTATATAGATAATATTGCACTAACGTATATACATTTAACGCCTTCAAAGTTAAGTCCGTATGGATAAATGGGGAGTTTTGAAATGTTATCCTTTAAATTAAACTATATATATATAGAGAGAGAGAAAGATAAATGAAAACATTAATGCAGATGCGCTATATAGATTACATACTATAGAAGTTAATGCGCAAGATATTTGGTAGTCACATATAATATAAGTGTTAAGGGGAAATGGGTATAGATGTAATACAAATATTAAGCAGAGAATACATAATAATATTCAAAAAGAAGATGATAAACTATGTATAATACGGGAAAAAGTAGAAAAGGGGATTAATACAATATTTGAAATCATATAGGTTATATAATTTTTTAATAGGTAGGATAATGAGGTATGTAGGAAAAATATGATACTGAGATATTTAGTCACCAAGGTATAGAAAGAGTAATACGTAGAGTTAATTTATAAATTAAAAATATAAATACATCAGGGATTACATTAAAGGGTGTAGTATATATAACAAGTGTAAGGGGTTAGGAGATGGAGCTGATAAATTAGGAATGCTATCAGAAAGTAGACCATTAGTAACGATAGATTTTATCACAGTAGATAAATCATCATAGGGTAGAAACTAAATGCTAGTGATCACTGCTATGTTTACTAAGTTTACGAAGGCGATTGCATCGCGAAATCAATCGGCATTAACAGTGGCAAAGGTGATATTAAATGAGTGGATATATAATTTCGGAATACCCGAAAAATACATTCAGACCAAGGAAGGAATTTCTTATCGTCATTAATAAAGGAATAATGTGAGTTATTAGGTAGTAAGGTAGTTATGGTCAAAATTGAATATACCTCTGTTATTTTTATTAATATCTCTATCTGAAGAAAGGAAAACTAAATGGCCACTATTCCAGAATGAGACAACTAATGCATATAATACGCTGAAACTCTCGTCTACTAGATATTCCTCCTTTTTTCTAATGTTCAGAAGAGAGGAGAGAATACCAATAGAGCAGAAAATATTAAGAAATATAAATAAATGTAAGTATGATTAGGTAAAATTAATGGGGAAGTAAATGATTGAAATAAGTTTAAGGTCAAAGTTGCTTTAGAAAAAGCATGGAGAATAATAAGTGAAGGTTTAAATATGAATGTAGGAGATACTCGATTAAATAATGAAGATAATGTTATGATAAAAATAAAGGACTTAGGGAGTAATAAATTGAATAATTTATGATGGATAGTGTATGGAGATTAGTGAGAACAATGGGAATTAATGAAACGTATGAGCTTGAAGGGGATGATAGTAAATCCAAAATATTACATCGTAGCTATATGAAGAAAATTTGTAAGAAGATTTGTTAGGAAATTTGTCTCTATAACTCGAGTAAAAAGTTCAGTAGTTAATTTATTTTTATTTGTTGGTGGGGTTGAGTGTAACCGTATGATATACGGATTATATGTATAAACAGATTGAATGTATGAATGAATGAATGAATATTTATTATGCATTTTTTCAAGTTCGAGTTGGTAGTAATATATAACAATATGCATTGATATATTCACAAAACGATACAAAAACGTAAAGAGGACACGTATACAAATAACAATAGTAAATAAGAAATGTATTACATGTTCCGGTGATAAAAACAATTAATGATTAACATTCATATTGTATTCAATTATATATATATATATATATATATATATATATATATATATATATATATATATATATATATATATGTATAAATAAAGATTACGTTATAACTTTTTTAGGTACATTAATATTTCCTTATAAGGTTTATAAGGTAAAAGAATTTTTGGACATTTTCTAGTTTTATCTTCAGTCCTTTAAATGTCCTGTCATCTATGTCCCTTGATTCGAGAATGTCGAAGCATATTCAAGGTGAAGGTCTAGCATATGATATTTTCTAATAACTGGAATATTATTATTAATGAAACATCGAAAAATACGATTGATAACACAATATGCACTTATACAGCATACACCAATATGTTTAGTGAAATATAATGATGTATCAAATGTGATACCAAGATCTACAGTTTACTATTGAAACATTATTTATAGTATGCAATGGTTTATTAGTAGAACCTAATGTAAGGGCTGCTAGTTTTTTTGCAGCGTTTTATAATTATCAAGAATTAGACCATTCATAAAAGTTATAAATATTATGTTGTAATTTATATCTATGATTAATGTCATGAGATATAAAACTCAATTTTCTGTCATCCGCGAAAAGATTAATATATATATATATATATATATATATATATATATATATATATATATGTATCAATCTATATATGTATATCTATTTATGTATTGAGTATAATACATATATAATATATTATTTATTACCTATTTATTTATTATTTATTTATTATTTAAATGTAATACATCGAACATATATTATGTAATGATTATGTTTTTAATTATGTATATTTATTCAATTATGTATAATATATTAATACAAACTATATGATATTTATTCATATATTATATATTCTATTTTTATATTATCTATAAAATGTATAAGTTATTTATGTATTATGAATATACATATTAATATATTGTTATAAGTGTTAAACAATCAATTATATGGTTAACTCATATATTTAAGGCCTATGAGCGATCTTTTTTGACTAAATAAAGAATACAATTAAACAATTCTTATTGCAATTCTTAACTCAGTCGGCTATATATATATTATAATTTGATAATGTACAGTTAAATAATATATTAGACTATATATATAGTATAATATACTATAGTTTATAATAAAATGGTACAAAATAAACAAAAATTAAATTCACAACAATATATAGTAATATAAATGTTAATTTTATTTTTGTTTGGTAATTTATTTTTTTTAAATACAAAATATTTTAAATAATAATAAACATAAATTACTTGAATGTAATTTAATTTTAAAACCTATAAAATACAAATATATATATATATATATATATATATATATTATTAAATATGAATTATATATATTATTTTATATTCTTATTAAGTATATTAAAAATAACATACCCACAAGAAATAAAAGGTTTTCATACTAGATAAATATATTATACTAATAGTAATTAATATTAAATAATCATATTTTTTATATAAGTATTAGTAATATATATATATATATATATATATATATATATAACTGCCTGTGTGGCTCAATTGAATAAGGCTTTAGACACACAAGCAGTAGTATGCAGATTCAAGTCCCGTCGGACCATTAAAATAGGTATTAAAATAATATTTAGAAGTGATCTTATATAATTGTGTATACATAAATTATCGGATCTCGTTAAACCTATTGATTCCTTAACATGATAGCGGCTTCGAAGGGACATTAGAGCCATATAGTTATAAGTGTCATCTGGTTATAAAATGTCATCTAATTTCTGGATGGGATGAAAGGACTCTACCAAAATAAAATAAAAATAACAATAACAATATATATATATATATATATTGTATATATATATATATTATATAATTATAATAACACATTATATATATATATATATAATAACATATTATATATATATACATATGTTCATAATTGTATCATAATAAGTGTAAAATAATGCATAACGTAGAAGTGAAGATCGCTATAAACGGGTCAATCCATCTTAAAGCTTACCAATACGTTAAAGTCGCATCTATACCTACTGGAAGTTTCGACGTCATCATACGCCAACACGTTGCATCTGCCAACAAAAACGATAACGTATATTTTAGTTAGTAGTTGTATGTATGCTTGTTTATTTGCGTGCGTATGAACGTGTACCATCGATATAAAGAAAGCTTTATTTATATCGATGACGTGTACATGGAAATAAAGACGGGTTTTTAAGGTGTGCTTTTTGTCGAGGAGAGTTAGATCGATGAACGGATAGAACGTTGAGTAATACGTCGCATAGATACTATTATCATCTGTATATATGTTCATACTACACATATCACAGCCATGCATGTAACTACGTTTAACACATTGTATACAATACCTATAGCTATCAGGTATGCGGCTCCAGATTTAAGCTACGTATTCATAGAAAACTGTTGTAAAACGAATAGATTCGATAGTTTTATCGATAGTACCCATGTAATTTATAGTGGGTCAATTGCCTATGAATATATGACTTGGGATAAAACGTTCGATACAGATATCGATGTACTTGTTGGTATATATATATACACAAACATACATATATATACATACACATGAACATACGTATACATGTAAATATTAACCAATGAGGATATACTTTTACTGTATTAATGTTTTAAATTAATCTATTCTTATCATATTCTATATACGTATTATCATACACACTGGGATGTATACTATTTAATCCAAAGCTTCTATTAACACTTTTATACATTAATAGTAGGAGTAGTATTAGTAGTAGTAGTAATAGTAGTAATAGTAGTAGTAGTATAGTAGTAGTATTAGTATTAGTAATAGTAGTAGCAGTAGTATTAGTAGTAGTATTAGTAGTATTAGTAGTAGGAGTAGTAGTAGTAGTAACCTTGTAACCTTGTAACCAATTTGTTTAAACACTGCGATCAACATCAGTAATGAGTTTTCGGCGGTGTATCGTATATTAATTATTATAAGCTATATTAAATAGATGTGTTTTCAATTTGACTTTAAAGGTGTGGTCAGAAACTATAGATCTAATTGAGTGAGGTAGGGAGTTCCATAGTTTAGGTGATATTATAGAAAAAGAAGATTCCTGTTTTTTATTAAGTGATAAAGTTATTGGTATATTTAGTTTGTATTTATGTATTGTTCGTTGTGGTCGGGATGACTTGTAGTTTGTAAGTAGTTCAGTAAGATAGTCAGGTTTATTATTATGGGTGGCATGGTGGGTCAGTAGGAGTAATTTGTATTGTATGCGGTAAGGGATGGGTAGCCAGTGAATGGATTTCATATAAGGTGTGATATGTTGTCTTGAGTATTTTTTTATCCTGAAAATAGTTCTGATGGCTCTATATTGTAATTTAGTGAGAATTTTGATAGTATGTGCTGGGAGTGAATTTAAAGTAGAGTTACAGTAGTCAAGTCGGGGCAGTATTAAGGAAGTAACTAGTAGTTTGGCAAGTTCAGTAGTTATAGAAGGTCTAATAAGTCAGATCGTATGTAAGGTGTAATTAATGTAGTAGTAGTAGTATTAGTAGTAGTAGTAGTAGTAGTAGTAGTAGTAGTAGCAGTAGTAGTAGTAGTAGTAGTAGTAGTATAGATGTTCAAGGGCTCGGGCGATATAGCGAGAGGATCTGGCGTTAAGGGAATATAGGATTAGGTTAGAAATAAAGGAGAATGCCCAATATTAAAGTTACGCAAATGTGAAAACCCCTCATAAATAAACATGTAATATAGTTAGGAATGAATACTGATGTTGATGTATGCATACTATGTAAAGTAAGAGGTTGTTATAAAAATTAAATTCGTAAAAACTCTCTAGCTTTACATATTATATATAAACTACAATTTTATATAAATTTTGTTTTTTTTTCGTCAAATTTAAATCACGAATAGCATTCATTTGTTTATTTCAAAAACGTCACATTATGTTTCTTAACCTATCAATGCTGAGAAATATGTGAACGATAACATAATCCGGCATATCTATCGGGGTACAGAATTTACTAATATCTACGTATTTTACCTCTATTTGACCTTTCATAGTCAACACTCTCATTATAAACATCAATGTTAATATACATAGTATCGTGTGATTAAAACTCATCAAAAACTCATCAACATATCAAACCCACATTTTATACATCGTTATTCTATATATATATATAAAAACGATTTATATTTAAATTATGATGATGATAATATTCGGTTTATTAAGCACTACAATAGGGTCGTGTATTTATTTATTTTTATTTTAAAATGTTGTATTGATTACAAAATCACGTGGTGGTTTGGACGTTATGAGAAGGAAACAAAAATAAAATAAAAAAAGTACAATATAAATAAAGGAAAAGGGAGGGTAGGTTACAATGTTAATATGTGCGTGGATAGTTTACATTTAAATTATGACAGGGATTTCAAACACCTAATGTCATAGGGTAGAGCATTCCAGTATTTTTGAGTTACCACAGAGAAAGCAGATTCAGAGTGAGCAGAGATATATCTATATAGACATAGAACTATAGTCGAGCGTTGCACAATTTTCATCGTATGAGTATATGTAATTAATAGTTTATTGTAGAGGATCCATACTATTATAAAATTAGAAAACTCGATTAATTCAGAGTTACTGGTATTATGAGAATGTATAGGGAAAACGGTAACAGTTGATTTCATCAGAAAAAATATTGTAGTTTATATTTGGAAAGTTATTAATTAGATAAGCAACAGTACGGATATAAATAGAAAAGGGATGTACCTATGACGGATCCTTATTGAATACCGTGGTTAAGTGGAGAAAAAGGCGAGTAAGATTTGTCAATCATAATAGAGATATTGCGGTTAATCAGATATGAAGTAAACCATTTTAATGCTAAGCCAGATATACCCATCAAAGTAAGTCGCGAGATTAATATGTTACGGTCTAGGATATCAAAAGCAGATGAGAGATCAGTAAAATGCAATATATATATATATATATATATATATATATAGAAATACATTAGTGACACAACTATACATATTGAACATATAATATTTTTATAAAATGAAATTATCATATATTATTCTCTATCTAAAAAATATATATATAATTAATATAATACAATCTAGATTGCTACTACTAATGATGGTGATTATTACCCTGGCATGAAAATATCATATTCAACGAAACCCGCATATAACGCAGATAAGTCTACATCTACTGGGGACCAGGGTTTATATTCTTTTTTAATTAAATATATTTTATTACATATATATTTTAATATTAAAATATATAAATATAATATAACTTTATTCATAAATATAATTAACAAGCATTGTGAATAAACTAAATACTCAAATTATTACGAATTAAATATATCAATAAATTAATATAAGATTGATATTAATAATTAAATAATTATGTAATAAATTAATAATATTTATTACAATTAGTTTACGGTAATAAATTAAGAATATTAATACGTTAATCCGAAATGTTATAAAGGATTATTTAATATTGTATTTTTGTAATCGCAAGATTATCATAAATATAATAAAAGCAGATTGAATTGATTTCAGAAGTATTTGTATAAATATGCAATTTATAGTAACAGAATATTACAGTAAATATGTGAATATAAAATTATATCTAGTTATTTATAATTAAAATAAAAATGGAAAGGGTAGCAACATAATTTTCTATATATTGTATAAAATATCTTTAGATGTTTACCTATCCCCAACCTTAAATATGCCGTCGGGGCATTATATTGACGCATAGTCAGAAATAATTGATCACATATATATATATATATAAAGTTATTTACAATGCGTAATGGTTTGTTATTACATTTTTTTTCAATATTATAAAATTGTATTATTTTAAATTCTGATTCATCATTTGATATTTTTTCCTGCATTGATTTCAATTCCATATTAACTTGATATTTGATCTATGTAATAACCAGACTATACAATTATGTTTCAATAGCTGCTATTCAATCTCGTCAGAATATCTAAAGTCTGTGATCGTTCTTCTACTTAAACTTTCTACCAATCATAGAGCATCTGACATTATCCTCTCTAACGTGGTATCATGAGGGATTTTAAACAGCCTAATATAATCTTCTACATGATTTCTATAATTTCATATGATGTTAAATCTATTATTATTGTACATATTGCTGCAGATCATACTCCATCAAATGTTTTTATAATCCATTACTATTATAATGGCTTATGATTCTGTAGGTTTATAACGCTTACATTTTGAAATAGAAATAGCTCATTCTACCGCAATTAAATTATTACGTTTACTATTAGTTAACTTCTCTACTATTTAGTCAAATGTATTTTTGTTGTTTATACTTAAGATGTCTTCAATATATCGATACTCATTATTTATCTATAAGTATTTAACTTTCCTTATTCTATTATTTATGTTTATATTTATTAGTTTATATAAAACGGCTAGTTCGTGTTTTTCCATTAGCTTCTTTCATTTATCACAAAGTTCTGCGAAGTTTTTCGTTTATTATCCATACGTTTTTTTTTCAGTTTTAAACTATATACAGAGATGTATCTCTTTCTATTAATGTCGAATTGAATATTTCTGGTATTTCGTTGATATTCATTTCATTGATAATATTTATATCTTTATGTTTGTTGTCAATATTTCTATTTTGAAAATATCTCAGTTTCTACATGTTTAGTTTTTCAAAATTATAGTTCTCAAGGGTAAAGGAATATTTATTTTCCTTTTTCAAACGGAGGTGACAGGTTATCACTACAATATCATGATAACTGCCTATGTCGGCTTCTAGAAATGTTATAATCTTAATTAAGTATACACATCAAAACAGTTTTGGAAGGGGTAATAGATCGATTTAATTATGTTAGTTTGTATTAAGATTATGCAAAGTGAGTCTTCGTAATACCTTTTGTGTATAATATGATGTATTTGTAATCATTAGGTTATAGTTTTTTTAAATACATTCCTGTAATCTATCCTTTATCATTGGTTTATATAGAGAAGTATTTTCTGATTAAATATTTACAGTGTTATATTGCATAATATTCTGTATTAGCATTCCAATCATCTTGAATAAGTAATAGGCCCTTTTTAGTAATCAACGTTACTGTATATTTCTGAGATATATTAACATTTTCAATTTCTTAAATATTTTATTATATCATTTTTATATCATTATTCTATCATTATACCCTCATTATTATAAACGCATATATTATAGTATATTCGACGACCGAAAAGAATATACCAAATAAAAAAAACAATCGAAATAAGAACAGAAAGAAAACCCCTAAGTGGAGTTATAAGAAGTCGAAGTGGAGTAAATGTAGCAAAAAATGTAAAGGTTCGATATAATGAATACTACTTTATATTATAATATTTCAATACTACATGCTATATTTATTTAGAGTATCCTCTTTATGAGTATATATTACGAGATAATCTCTAGTGCTCTACTTTGAGAACATTTTATTTGCTTTCTGAACTCAATAAACTATTTTCAATTAAATTTTAAATATATTTATATATATATATAAATAGGGACATTAGAACCATATATGGTTATAAGTGAAAAACTTAATCTAAGTTCCTGGATGGGATGAAAGGACTCCACCAAATTAAAATAACAATATATACTAGCCGTTTTGGCCCTGTCGTATGTGCGGAATGTTGAGAATTATAAGTTATTAGAAAAGTTCATGATCTAGGTGTATATTACATATGATTAATTACATAAGGTACTAGAACAAAAGTTCAGAGATGCATCAAGAATAAAGAAGTAGTATCGGACAACAAATGTGCCGGTTACTCTAATAGAATGACCCGGCAATGCAGGCGTAATTGCTCTCTGAAATGGAAGGTGATCCGAAAAGGTCGTTGTAATGTGGCGAGGTGCGGGGCGGTGGGACAGGTGAAACAAGTTATACGATGTATATCGGTATGTAGCCCATAGATCATTAACATATATTATAGATACCATAGTATACTATAGTTCAATATATATATATATATATATATATATATATATATCATATATAATATATGATTGTATAACATACATCATAATATAGTATAATATACTATAATATAAATAGTATAAATTATTATAATATAGTATAATATAATACGTATAAAATAACATACCAACATATGCATATGCATATATTATATATAATATTTATTATACTATTTATATAGGTTTCAGTACATAAACTGTATGTTATAGATTAGAACCGAGGATGGATTAGGATACTCGTATATAATTATACCTTAGTACATGTATACGATAAAAGGATTACCTAATTATAATTGTAGTATCTCCATCTATAAGACGACAATTTATTTTTACCGATAAAATACGATATTTTATTGATCAAGAAAAGAAACCCGGTTAAATTAATTTAATCAATCACATATAAATGGGAGTTTTGTTGCCTTACTTTTAATGTCAAACTTCAAAGATGTTTGTGATTTTTATCGCTTAACATATTAACATATATATCGAATTAAAATATTGTAGTCAATATGTGGCACAACAAAATCAATTATACACATATATCGCTCTATAATATGTTTGTTCGACGCCCAGTGGACGTCGCCCACTAAGCTGGTTCTTCTCGGTCATTTTGTTATGAATATTGCGTTATCCATTTTTGTATGAACTAAATCTAGAACTAGATCTATCATTAACATAATAAATTTAATAAAAACACATTTTAAATTAATTATTGGAGATGCGTCACCTCATTAAAGTTTAACATGAAGAGATAGGAATTTTAACATGGATGAGATATGAGATATTTTGAAACTACAATTTATCATCATTACAATTTGTGTATGTATTTATATCTATAACTTTATATCTATAACTATATAACTATAGGTTATATATAATAACTAATATAACTATACCTAGTTTGAATTATATATTTTTGTATAATATAATATTTTTTTCTTTTGTAAATTTGTAAAAACCAATATACAACCTATATTATAGAATTTAAAGAGCTTTATACAAATATAACTTATATTGATTTAGATTAACAAATATTATTTAAAACAAAAATCCCAATTTTTCCCATATTGGTCAGAAATACTGTTAATTTTGTTATTTCTATAAATATTTATATACCTATATATATAATAAATATATTCTGTTAATTTCATTATAAAATATTCATTATTGAATGAGTTATGTTATAATATGTATTATAAATAAATTAATACATTCATAATGTCTATATACAACATTTACAATTTTTACCAATTTTTTTTGCACAATTGTGGTCAATACTTTTTTTTAATAAAAATAAAAAAAACTAAGATATGACTTCTATTATAGAATTTCATAAGCATTCCAAATATACCAATTTTATAATAATAGCATCAATATATAAAATCTCATTCTAGTACCTACTATATTTGAATACCTTAATAGTTATTATTTTTATCAGTAATATTAGCCGATTATATCGTTAAATGTGGGTATTTGTCGTTTAGTAAATGGTTTGGGTTTATATAAAATATAAAATATATATTATTACGAAGATTTGTGGTTAAAAAGTATAATAAAAATGAATACAAATTTGAAAATTATTATTTATAATTTAATTGTCACGTGATTTTAATATAGGTAATAGCGGTATTTTTTCTATATAAAAATATTTATAGGCATTTATAAAAGATCTGTCGCATGTCGAATACTATTTATAAAACAATTGTATACCATTGTGAAAGAAATACTCCAAATATTCAATGATAAACGATAATACAATATTCATAAAAAATGTACCGAGCCGAACCGACTTAACGCACACCATACGATATCGCTTTAATATCGATCGAATAATATTTAAATATCGATGGAAAATAGTGCGTGTAAAACCCGCATTTGACCATACATATTCTGTTATAATTTAAATTGTACTTATTTGTTTATACTACCTTTTACTAGAGTAATATGTTGATCAAAATGCTTCATATTTAAATTAAACTATATCCAATAACGTAGTATCTAGATATAACCAATATAACACAATAATTGGTAACATTTTCCGTTTCTCCATCTGGTGTAATGACCTTAGTATTAGTATCTTTATATATTATGCTAAGAGGTTTCACCAACTCCTCCGGTATCCCATAATTTTTCAGTATCGTAATAATTGTCCCTCGTGTATCAAAGGTTTTCTTCGAGTTAATGAATAGCAGTATTGCTTCTATATTATTATCTTTAACTCCCTCAATCAGTCGTCTTAGTGCTAATATTTGATTGGTTTTTGTTCTGCCACTTCTGAAACCATTTTGATTTTCCTTAGATGACAATCTAGATGAGGCCTAATTCTGTTCAGTATAATACGATTATAAGCTTTCGCTACTAATGAACTAATAATTATACCACGATAATTACTACCTATAGGTCTATAGACTAAGATCTTTCTTGGGTATCGGAATTATATTCAAAATTGACCATTGTTTTGGCTTAATTTTATATAATAGTATTTTGTTACAGAAATAGATGATCATTTCATCTATAGTACATCGTTTTAATACTTCTTGCCGTATTTCATCAACACCGCAGCTTGTACCTTCTTTTATAATCTCATTTGCCAACTTGTACAAATACATTTCAAAGCTTTATCTCTAAAGGTTGTATAACTTGTATTATCATTTCATTTCGTCTTCAATAGTTTGCCTAATAAATCCTGAAAGTGTTTGTAACAAGTCTGTAGACGTTCTTTTTGGTTCTTTCCTTTTATCATTCCTTTTTAAGTTGTTTTTCTACTAGTGATTTCATTTATTAATTCCAAGCTTAATAGGTACTTTCTATTGAGATCAGCGTTCTCAATTTGTTTGATTTTCTATCAACTGCAATATTTGTATATGCTGTATATAGTTTATTACGCGATTCAGTATTGTTATGTTGATTAGTCTCATTTGGATTGTCTTCATACTCTCTATTTTCTATATGAGTGTCTTCTATATCTATATAAAGAGTATTATCAGTGGATGGACAAATTTGATTTTTTATAATTAAAAGTGGAACTAGTTATCTTATAATTTCAGCATTTATATCTATGAATCGTTCATATTTATCTGAAATTTCTTCATCGCCTTGTAAGATAAATCGATTTTTTATTTCAACTGCGTATTTCTCAAGAGGGGACATATCAGATTTAAACAATGGCCAGTTATAACGGAGTTTTATTGGTAAATGTATTACTATTCGCTCGCAAACTTAGCCTTACTTGAGATGATACGATTCGGTGATCTGAACCAATGCTATAAAAAGTGCTATATGCTTTTACTATATACATATGTGATTCTATTTCTCCATTTTGTTCTCATTAAGATATAGTAAAGCTGATATGTCCTGCAGCACGGATACATATATGTCCAAAGTTTATATAACTTCTTTTGAAAACAATTATTTGTTATTATTTTTTTGCCGAGCAAGTTCGACCTGGTAAGGTAAGGTAAGTAATTTGTTATTACTAATCGTTTTTCATTTATATTATCTATTAATAATACACCATTTGTATTTGTTTCTTGATGATATGTACAATTCCTGTCATCTTTCCATATCGTTGTATTAAAATCTCTAATAATGATTAGTACATTGTGATGTAGTATAGTTTCTATAGCTCTTCTAATTTCATCATAGAATTTGTTTATAACTTCATCTTCGCTAGAATTTGTTGGTGCATATATGATTATAATAAATGTTGCAGGATTTCCATGGAATGTGCTTATAAATATTCTCTCAGAGTGTGATATAACCTCGCATAGTGAGTTAATTAATATTTTGTTTGATAGTATACCAATTCCTCCTGTTGATGCACCTTGAGAATTTTGCCATGCTGATGTTGTTATAAGTGTACTATGTCCAATAATATTATAATTACAGTTTCATCATGAATAATTCGATGTTCGTGTATTCCAATAATATATAGCTCATGTCTTTCGAAATTATACTTGAGTTCTAGTTGTTTATGTTATTCTCGAATTGTTATAACGTTCATAATTGATACAATGATTTCTCGTTTGCATCTTAGTAGTTTGGCCTTATTACCTACGCGTTTCTTAAGATATAACCTTCCTTGAGGGTTTGGAGTAGGTCCGTCATACTTCTCCTTAGAGATCGGTCTAGTTGAAGGGAAGGTTATATTTGGGACTTTAATCCTAGTATTGTTTCTTGTACTTGTCATGTGTTTCATTTGCTAATACTACTATGGGCGCAACTCCTATAGCAGTGCGTTTGAATTCAGAGTTGCATTATCTTAGCCTTTACATAAATATGTATTACTACAAGGCAGCAGAAATATTTGGAATCAGAGTTACCTTCTCCTAGATCCCCTACAATTTAGCCTGGATACTAAGTAAACAGTTTACCGTAGTATGCCACTTGGAGGCATTGAAGGATTCTTGACTTGTAGAACAATAAAACCAACAGGAAAGGAATTATTGATAATAATAAATATGCCGATAAATTATCAATTACATTTATTCCTCAAGTGTCTGATCAAAAATACTTGAAAAGTGTCTATTTTATACCACTTGTCACTAGTGTCTAGCAAAAACACACACTTAAAATAAAAACGTTAAAAATATTATATAATGTAGATTTAACTTTAGCCATTTTAAAACATAACTTATGTTATGTAAGCTGTTCTATGCTGTATTCATTCGTAATTCATATTTTATTAAATGATGAATTTTGTAATCTATAAGCGTTTCTGATTAATAGTGATTTCGATTCTTCAGAATCAAGTATAATGTTAATCATTATATTTGTAGATACATTTTTTATATTATTTTATTAAATTTACCAATTCTATGGAATCGATTATTTTTGTGTGTGTTTTTATTATATACTATATCCTCAATATTTGATATTGATTAAAGTCAGATTTTTCTTTAGAATGTTTGTCATTAAATAGCTCTTTCTTTAAATTGTAAATAAAATAGTTTTTTTTATAAAATGTACAGTATTGGTTACAAATATAATTTTATTGACTGATTTAATAAATAATAAATAATTTAAATAATATTAACATACACTGTTATATAGTTTATACAGAATATGATAACTAACTTATAGACGTATTGCTTTACAGTTGATTGCGTTTAAAAGTACGTCCGTCACTATGCATGCTAACACATCAATCATATATATATAACTATTCTATATTTAGTAGATATTTCTTGCATACTATTAACTATTTGGTAGATATTATTATTTGGTACACAATTTTGTGATCACCAAATAGTTATGGCAATAATGTATCGCTTTTGTTATAAATTTTACTTTCAATAATATATTATATAGACACACAAGCAGTAGGACACGGGTTCGACCCTCGTCCGGAATATTAATTAATTTTATAAAATGGGTCTTAAAATATTATTTAGAAGTGATCTTATATAATTGTGTATAAATAAATGATCGGCTCTCGTTAAAACCATTGATGCCTTAACATGAGAGCGGCTTCGAAGGGACATTAGAGCCATATATGGTTATAAGTGAAAACTTCATCTAAATTCCTGGATGGGATGAAAGGACTCCACCAAATAAAATAACAACAATAAATATAATTAATATATATGAACTATATTTGTATATTTTTTATAAATAATATTACAATCTAAAAACTAAATGAGTTTATATAACGAGTGTATTAATAATATATATATATATATATATATTTATATTTATTATTATATTTATATTTATATACATATATGTATTTATATTTATATTTATATACACATATGTATTACATAAATATATATATTACAGACGAAAACGACTAGGAAAAAGTACGTGAAAGTGGTGAATAACAAATATTGCGTGGGTAAAACGAAACTCCCGATGAAGATTCGATGCGAA
The DNA here is from genome assembly GCA_964019155.1 of Osedax fenrisi. NCBI lineage: Eukaryota > Metazoa > Annelida > Polychaeta > Sabellida > Siboglinidae > Osedax > Osedax fenrisi. The sequence goes on from OZ025241.1 coordinate 42,646,661, forward strand.
GTTATGTGTAACAGTAGAAGTGGCGCCGCCCCACGATACAACCTAGGTAGTAGCAACACAGTATGGTACACATTAGTAGCGGTGATGTGCGCTCACCTGTATGCTCGTTCGGTATTGGTAGCATCGTAAGCGCACCGCACTCTGCACTTCGCCTATTACTCGCATGTGCACTGAATAAATACATGTAAATGTTGTCCGTTGTTTGTTTAGATATTAACCTGTTAACCTGTGCCGTCGAGTCGTATACGACCCCTGGCGACATCGATGTCAAAAGCTCTCCAACTCCTCCTACATCTTGAGGCTCGAATCATGTTGAAGATAGTTCCATAGAAGTTTTTCTTTATGCTATCTAGCCATCTTTGCCGTGGTCTCCCTCTGCTTCTATAACCCCCCATTCTTCCTACCATCACTTCATATTCCATTCCGCCTGCTCTTATAACATTGCCAAAGTAACATAATGATGCCTTGACTATCCTTGACTCATGCGTCCATTCTGGTTTTATATTATCAATAACCCATACATTTGTCTTTCTGTCGATCCATGTTACTCTTAGCAGACGTCTTCAACACCATAACTCAAAAGCATCGATCATCTTTATCTCAAGCTTTCTCATTGTCCAAGATTATGCTCCGTATAAGACTATAGGGAAAACTAAAGCTTTTACAAGCCTGCTCTTTGTTCTGAGGGTAATTCCTCTATCTTTCCAGATTGTCGTTAGTCCCCCCATTGCAGATCTACCCATTTATAACCTTCTGCGTATTTCCTTTTCACATAATCCATCCTTGGTTATTAGATATCCCAAGAAATTAAAGTGCGATACTACTTCAATATGCTTTCCATCTACTACCATTTCTCCTTGGTCTTCAGTCATCATTACTTTAGTTTTACCTACATTTAGATATAGACCTGCCTTTTCACTAGCCAACTTTACTCTTTCCATAATTGCTATTAGATCGTTTTTAGTTTCAGCGATCAGTGTTGTGTCGTCAGCATATCTCAGTTTAGTAATCATTCTACCTCCAATACTGATTCCCCCATCCCAATCTTCTAATGCCTCTCTCATTATGTTTTCTGCATATATGTTAAACAGTAGGGGGGATAAAATACATCCTTGTCTTACCCCTTTCCCTATGTTTATAGTATCAGTTTCACCTAATTCTGTTCTTATAGTGGCTTCTTGTTTCGTATAGAGCTTTTGCAGTAGGACTATTAGGTGAACAGGAACTCCCAATTCTTTGAGTATCACCCATAGTCTCTCATGATTTACGCATTCGAAGGCCTTTTTATAATCGATGAAACACATATACACATTCCTGTTGTGTTCTTTGGCTGTTTCCATCATCCACCGAAAATTAGCTATATGATCTCTTGTTCCTCTTCCTTTTCTAAAACCTGCTTGTTCAATAGGTAGTTCTGGAATAAGGAAATGTTCTAATCTTTTCTGAATAATTCGAAGAAATATCTTGCTAGCGTGAGATATCAGAGCAATAGTACGATAGTTCCCACATTCTTTCTTATCTCCTTTCTTGTATATCGGGAGATAAATAGATTTCTTCCAATCTCTTGACTATTCCTTAGTCCTCCATACGTTATTGAAAAGAATTTTTTGAAACAATATTTTTATAGATGCATCTGCACCTGCTTTCAGAAGCTCTATAGGTATACCATCACATCCAGATGATTTCCGATTTGATATATGCTTGATAGCGTCCTTTACCTCTGTCTCTAGTATACGAGGTTCATCTTTATATCTAGTTTCGGGAAAAGTATTAGTGATTTTAGAATATCTCCTGTAGAGCTCTACTGTGTATTGTTTCCATCTAATTTTTACTTCTCTTTCTTCAGTAGCGGTCTTTCCGGAACTTAGATTCATTACTCCGCATCTAGCTGTGTATGATCCAATTATATCTTTTATTTCCTTGTATAGATCTCTTGTTCTTCCATTTTTATTGTTTTCTTCTATTTTTCTACATTTCTCTCTTAAATGTATCTCCTTATCATACCTTCCTTTTTTTTGAAATTCTGCATTTAGTTTTTTATATTTTTCTATTTCACCTTTTATTTGTGCCTCTCTTCTTTCCTCCGCTATTTTTATTGTTTCTTCGGTTAACCATTTTGTAACTTTCCTCTTCTTTACTTTTGGTATCCATTTCTCAGCCGTCTCTATCACAGCATCACGTATATCAATCCATAAATCTTTAGGATTTTTGCCATCTACTTGTAGTATACTGAATCTATTCTTGACTTCTACATATATTTCGTAGCAATGTTTTCTAGATCATATTTTGGAGTAGTCTTATTTCTTTTAGTTTGTTTGAGCTTTATCTTGACAATAGCTATTAGCAAATTGTGATATGTGCCACAGTCTGCTCCAGGGATAGTTGTTACTCTTTTTATAGAGCTTTTCCATCGACCTGTACATAAGATATAATCAATCTGGTTTCTAGTAATTTTATCCGGTGACTTCCAAGTATATAATCTTCTTGCATCTTGCTTGAACATTGTATTCATAACAACAAGACTATTTCTACTACATAAATCTACCATTGTATCACCTCTTTCATTTCTAGTCACCAGTCCAAAACCACCAGTTACCCCAGCTGTTTTTTGTTTACCCACTTTAGCATTACAATGATGTCAACATACATGATGTCACCTTTTGGAGTTATATCGATTGTTTTTTGTAGGGCATCGTAGAAATAATCTATCTCATCTTAATTTGCTGTTGAAGTGGGAGCGTATACTTGTATTAATGTGAAATTTATAGGTTTACCTTGGATACGAATTGTTATTATTATGTCACTTATAGGATTGAACCCAATAACACATTTTTTTATTTTATCTGTGCATATGAATGTCACTCCTTTTCTTTCAATGTTATCGTTTCCACTAAAATATATGAATAGTCATCAGATTTTACTTGTCATATCCCCTTCCACTTCGTTTCACTTATCCCCATTAAATTTATCCCATTCCTTCCCATTTCCCTTGTAATAATTTATGTATTTCCATTATTCATTGTTCTAACATTCCATGTCGCTATACTTATATATTTTTTAAATTGTAGGTAGCTATTAATATCTATGTGTTTCAAGACGATACCCAGTATTCAAAGCTTGAGTTTAACTTGAGTTAATCTCAGGATTTTAACTCGAGTATTTCCTGTTTTGTGTCAACTTTTATACTCGAGTTTGACTCAAGTAAAATCTCGAGTTTTTCTCAAGATTACACAAGTTTTTCTCAAGATTTACACAAGTTTTTATCTTGAGTTTTATATGAGTTTTTCTCAAGATTTGAACAAGTTTTTCTCAAGATATATACAAGTTTATCTCGAGTTTTTCTCAATATTACACAAGTTTTTCTCAAGATTTTCACAAGTTTATCTCGAGTTTTATACGAGTTTTTCTCAAGATTTTCACATGTTTTATCTCGAGTTTTCTATGAGTTTTTCTCAAGATTTACACAAGTTTTTCTTAAGATATATACAAGTTTATCTCGAGTTTTTCTCAATATTACACAAGTTTTTCTCAAGATTTTCACAAGTTTATCTCGAGTTTTTCTCAATATTACACAAGTTTTTCTCAAGATTTTCACAAGTTTATCTCGAGTTTTTCTCAAGATTTTCACATGTTTTATCTCGAGTTTTCTATGAGTTTTTCTCAAGATTTACACAAGTTTTTCTTAAGATATATACAAGTTTATCTCAAGATTTACACAGGTTTTTCTCAAGATTTACACAAGTTTTTCTCAAGATATATACAAGTTTATCTCAATATTACACAAGTTTTTCTCAAGATTTGAACAAGTTTATCTCTAGTTTTTCTCAATATTTACAAAAGCTTTTCTCAAGATATAAGAGTTTTCATCTATTTTTACACAATTTTACTTTAATTTCAAACTTATTTATCTTCATATATTATACAAGTTTTCTCAAAATACATTCAAATTAATCTCAGTTTCTCTTTATTTAAATCATTATATTACTATTATTAATTTTATATTTAAATATTAAATGAATTTAAATATTAAATGAATTTAAATTAATATTTATAATATAGATTTATTAAATTATATAAGAAATATATATATTTTTGAGACAAAACAAAAGACATGGATAATTTTATATATGTATACATATATAAAATTATCCATGTCTTTTGTTTTGTCTCAAAAATTCCTCAATAGCCTTTTCACATTCAATTTTGGTTGACGTAGAATGTGCTGCCAAGGCTGATTCTGAATGTAAAGAAAATATTTAAATAAGTTGAATTATAAAATACATCATTAATCAGGGCATTAGTTAATAACGGTTGGGTTACTAATAGAAATTATATTCATTTCGATGTCATACTAATTACATTTAATTGTATAATTTATTTATCAATTATCAAATATTATATAAATGTATAGATATTAGAAGTTCATGGAGTCACTTATATAATATATATATATACATATATATATATATATAATATAACATTCCTAATTATATAATGATGATCCTATATCCTACACTATATAATTATTATTCTTAATTAGGCCTACATAAACGAATGAAAATATATACATTGAACCTCTCTATAAGAAACCTCATTATAAGAACATGTGTCACATATTTGGTTGGAATTCAACATTTCCATGTTACAAAAAACTCTATAAGAAAATATTATATAGACACTTGTATAAACACCTTTATAAGACTTAATTGATAACAATTATTTTTTAGTTTTTTGGAAATTGTACCTAGCTCTCTATATTACAAAATTTGAAGAAATAGTTTATATCTAGATTAATGTTTATTTTGTAATGTAGACATAACAATAATTAATTGCAATTAGTGAATGTATTTTATATTTCTCAATGCAGTGAGCTCATAAATAGCAACATACATGAAGAATTAATTAATAAAAAGTAATATACTGATTGTAGTCAGTACAACAGTTATTCAAACAAGTGTTTTGAAGAAACTATTTTATATAAATCATATAAATATATTTCTAAACTATTATTTTGATTACTACTTTTAATTAAATAAATTAATTCTTTAAATCAATAGAAAAGTAAAAACCTCTTTATAAGAAAACCTTTAAGAAAAACATTATTTTAAAAAACTATTTACTTATAGAGAGGTTTCACTGAATATATAAATAAATAATTATTATATAAATACAATACAAATATCTACATTTAATTTCTAATCTATATATTATTGTATATCCAATAAAATATGTTAAAATATGTTAATATATATATATATATATATATATATATATATATATATATATATATATAAATGTGTGTGTATTTAATATTTATTTATTTTATATATATTCAACTTTATAATTAATAAACTTATTTTAATTAATGAATTTTAATTCTTCTTTTAAATGCTTAGGTAGGTATGCTTACCTACATTATATAGTTATTAATAAATAAATATTATTTATATGTGATAAATAAAGATAAATGTAGTAAGTTATTAAAATAAATATGTTATTATATCATATAGGCCTATTATATATGCCTATACACATTCTATATATGTATTACAAATATAAACATAAAATTAAAACATATAATGATATTAATAAGTATTCTATTGTGATACTGCCGTGTATATCTGCGAACTAAGCGCCTAAAGTGTCGGGTCGTGGTACTGCCGTGTATATCTGCGAACTAAGCGCCTAAATTGTCGGGTCATGGTACTGCCGTGTATATCTGCGAACTAAGCGCCTAAATTGTCGGGTCATGGTACTGATGTGTATATCTGCGAACTAAGCGCCTAAATTGTCGGGTCGTGGTACTGATGTGTATATCTGCGAACTAAGCGCCTAAAGTGTCGGGTCGTGGTACTAATGTGTATATCTGCGAACTAAGCGCCTAAAGTGTGGGGTCGTGGTACTGCCGTGTATATCTGCGAACTAAGCGCCTAAATTGTCGGGTCGTGGTACTGATGTGTATATCTGCGAACTAAGCGCCTAAAGTGTCGGGTCGTGGTACTAATGTGTATATCTGCGAACTAAGCGCCTAAAGTGTGGGGTCGTGGTACTGCCGTGTATATCTGCGAACTAAGCGCCTAAAGTGTCGGGTCGTGGTACTGCCGTGTATATCTGCGAACTAAGCGCCTAAAGTGTCGGGTCGTGGTACTGATGTGTATATCTGCGAACTAAGCGCCTAAAGTGTCGGGTCGTGGTACTAATGTGTATATCTGCGAACTAAGCGCCTAAAGTGTCGGGTCGTGGTACTAATGTGTATATCTGCGAACTAAGCGCCTAAAGTATCGGGTCGTGGTACTGATGTGTATATCTGCGAACTAAGCGCCTAAAGTGTCGGGTCGTGGTACTAATGTGTATATCTGCGAACTAAGCGCCTAGAGTGTCGGGTCGTGGTACTAATGTGTATATCTGCGAACTAAGCGCCTAAAGTGTCGGGTCGTGGTACTAATGTGTATATCTGCGAACTAAGCGCCTAGAGTGTCGGGTCGTGGTACTAATGTGTATATCTGCGAACTAAGCGCCTAAAGTGTCGGGTCGTGGTACTAATGTGTATATCTGCGAACTAAGCGCCTAAAGTATCGGGTCGTGGTACTAATGTGTATATCTGCGAACTAAGCGCCTAAAGTATCGGGTTTTATATACAAATTTGATAACTAAATTAATTAAAACTAACTATGCATAATGTAATAATTTATTTAATCTATAATGAAATATAGAATAATTTTTAGTTTTAGATTTTGACTAACGGATTATGCAATTAAATATATTCATTATTTCTTTAATGGAGGTATTTCCCCTCTGACCCCCTTTAGAATAAAGCCTCCATACATGAGCAGTAGCCAGTATCAACATAATTCGTTGAATTGTCTTTGCAACTTTTTGGGAACTACCCATTTTAATAAGAAGATTGCGCTAAAATGGAAAATAAATAATTTAATAAAGTACTTACTTTATTTAAATATATATATATAAAATTAAGCAAAATATCAATAAATTATAATTAATAACATTTATAAAAAAAAGCATCATTAAAGATAACATAGTGTTTAACATAATCATTAAATAATTAATAATAACCAATTTAATAAACTCTTCGTTATTTGATAATATTAGATCAAAATCGGTTAATTCCTTATTCGTTGAGAAATTTAACTTTGATAGAAGGTCAGTATCATCAATTATTAATACATCGTTCGATTTCAATTCTGAAATCTCATTCCTAAGTGATTTCACCTCCCCTATAAGGTACTCTACTTTATACTCCATACGCGTATTATAGGCCTTCATTTCTTTTAGAATATCTGTAATAAAATATAATTATTAAATACATATAATATATATTATATACAAGGGGTGCGGATTCCATAACTGTTTGGCTATTTTAAGTGAATAACACCGAAAAATTACTTTTTATTTAAAATATATACAATAATTGTCTACTTTAAATTAACTATTATATATATATATATATTTAAACTTTATTTTTACTGCATGTATATTCATAGAATATATATTTTTAATAATAATAATGATAATAGTTTGATCGAATTAAATATAATATATCGAATAAATATATTAACCATTGCTTGATATAGAATCACTTTTATCAGTTTCTGATGTTACTAGCATATTATCTAATTTTTCTTCGCACTTTTCAAATGTTTCTGTATATGTAAGTATTATAAATTATGTAATAATATAAAATGTTTAGTGATTTATATTTTTTTCTAACCATATTCCCTTTTTATCTTCATTTTATATTTAGTCCACAAAGGATCTTTTAATTCATTATTTTTCACCTTTTTTTTCCCATTGCGTTTTGGCCAATAAACCATATTTCCCTCTATCCATGATGTTGGGACTATTTCTAATGTCTTTTCAATTTCAAATTCAATTATTGAATACATCTTTCTTTAATTTAATAAATATATTAATAAATACTAATTGCTCATAATAATATAAATAATTGTATAGTAATATATAATATATTATATAATAATACTATTATACTATTGTAACATATTATAATACTAATATAATATATACAAGAATTCTAAAATATCTTATATTATTGAAATAAAATATTAATACAATATTAAATAAAATATTAATACAATCAATAATTTAAAATAATACATATTATAGTACAACAATACTAGTCTTTTTGTTATATAACCTATAGTCTATATATATATATACATTATAATTATACATTACATTAAAGTTAAGTTTAATAGATAATAATTAAATAGCATTATAAATTAATATTTTAATTTTAATGTCAACTATATAATTATTTATTAATATTATTTATTGAACTATAACAATATTTAGATAGTCTAGTATATCCCTATTGAATCTAATTGTATGATTATATATGTGTGTCTTATGTTATATCTACGCTAAAATATTAATAAATAAAGTTAAATAATAAAATAAATAAAGGTTAAATGTAATAAATATATAATATATAAAAAAATAAATATAATAAAGATATATAATATTGTATCATTATTTAAGTTCTATAGTGAATAATAGGCATTACTATAATATCATCTATATTATTATTTAATAATATACATGGATACACTAATTTAGATTTATCAATAATTTTTATAGAACTATAATCTATAGATACTCTAAATATCCCTAGTGCATCTAATTTTATATTTTCATTGTTAATTTTTATTTTATAACTATGTATTTTAAATAATTTTGTATATACCCTGCATTTACATTTTTCATTATAATTAACACATAATGAAAAATCATTTTCAAGTACTTCATATATATTATTATTATTATTATTAATAAAACAATTATTTGGGTATTTATATGAATTTTTTATAATTGTGTTATTTTTTTTTATTCCCATACTTTCAGTTACTCTATTAATTATTTCTAATAGAGGATTTTTTGTTCCCTTGACTTTTTTTTTTATTACTTGTAAAAAATTCTCAAACCTGAATGCACTAGTATAATCTAGTGATCCATACTTACGAACATCATCGGATAAATGCAATAAAGTATGTACATTATATACTGGAAATGAATGTCCATATAATTTAATACCGTTTTTAATAAATTTTTTAATTAAATTGTGTCCCAAGTTAATAGATTCTGGTATTTTTGAATTAATAGGACATATAAATAGATGTATTGCATTAGATAAAATTAAGAAATGCTTATAGTAATCTTTTTTTAGAATATTACGTAAAATAAATCGACCTGTATAGAGTAAGAATAGTCTGAACTCCGTAGCCTTCCACCTATCCAATTCACGGATGCTACGAGGTTTGCGTGCAAAATACATAGGTACACATTTTTTTATCAATAATATACGATTATCAATTGTATTTATATTATTCTGAGATAATTTATATATATTATTTGATCGAGATAACCATAAATTAAGTAATTTCCTCATTACGCCTAACAAAACTGAATGCATATAATCACTTGAAAATGAAGATACCATATTGCATGAAATTATCCTAATTAGAGGAGTTGATCCTTTATGGTGCTCAGGGTGTACATTGTTTCTGAAACTAAAATCAGTTCGTGCAACTACATCTATAGAAGGATATGTAGCCCTGCCTCTTTTCTCGTCACCTATTTTCACAATCACTGATTTTTGTGTACATTTATCGCATCCATATTTGCCGTTATATTGAAAAATATTTTTTATCATGGCCTTTGCTGGTGCATCACATACAATACAAGAAAGTTTAATTTTTATAATTTTATTTTCATATACTAAACCATTTTCTAAAATATAATTTAATTCATCTATAGTCTCATTTAGAAAATCTAAGTTGTTGGGTTTATTACCTAATGTTATAGCAGATGGGAACACTTTATATGGAGCAATATTAATGGAGAATAAAATAGGCCAAACGGATATATTTGTACTTTTAAATAATGGCAACCCATCTACATTCATATTTAAACTAATTTCATCGATAGAATGTATTATTGATATATCATATGAAGATAAAGATGATAAAAGCATATTTTTAAGTCCAAAATAATAATATTTTACACCTGATTTTATTGTTATTGATCTATTATATTTAGTTTGTAGTAATGTTCTAGTTGTTTTAGGCAAGTTTTCTATTCCAATATCATTTAATAAGTTTAGTAAACCATCACAGAATGAATGTGTTACATTATTCTCTATAATTAGATTTGTAAGTTTATTTCTAAAAGTTGATTCCGGAATACTATTTTCTATACTTTTATTGCATAAATGATAATGATATACTCCTGACATACATGACTCTACAGATGAATTAATTATTAGACTACTACTACTGTTAGTACTACTTGTAATTCTAGTATCATTATTAATAATATTATCTAAACTAGTATTAAATAAACTATTATTATTACAATTCGTGGTATCTATAGATATAGATTCACCATTATTACAAGAATTATTCTCATTAAAAGAGGTTGATTCATTATTATGAACTATTCTATTTAAATTAGAATCTAATAAGTTTAAATTTTCATTATCTTGTTTTAATTTTAATCTAGTGTGTCTCTTATAAATTCTATTATAGATACGTTTATTCATTATCCTATAATTAATATATAGATATAGATTAAATTATTTAATAATTTATTATAATAATTATAGTTTATTAATTATATAACTTATATAAGTTATGTAATATATTTATATATACTTGTTTACAATTATTAGAATAAGTTATTACAATAATAATCTTATTCAATAAAATGTATAATATATAATAATATATAAATATAATAAAAAAATATAATATATAAAATATATAATAATATTATTAAATATATATATATATATTTAATATACTAACAATATATAATTATTATGATCGATGCTAATATATATATATATTATATAATCATTATAGATTATATTATAGACGATTAGTTATTAATTATATTTACTAAGTATAATATTTGTTAACAATTACGTATATATGCGATAAGCCCGTAAACAAAATAGTGCGTAATTAAATAAAACAGGGTTCACGCTTAGCCAATCAAATGCAAGGCAGTAAATTACCCAAACAATATAAGACCGTAAATAAAGTGTCAATCAAGTACATGGTAGTAAAATACAATACTAGACCGTATATATATATATATATATATCACAGAGCTAGAGAGAAATATAGTAGTAAACAAGGTATCTGACATGCAGAAAGCGTCGATCTAATTTGGTCACCTAAAAATGGCGGATTTGACCTATTTAAGCATAATCTAGGGAGAAAGCGTATTTATCTTTATAATCTATTATTATATATGTGTATTACCTATACATTAATAAGTAAATATACTTTATATATACATAATATAAATGATTATTAATACAAATATAATATTTTACTCTATATTAAAATTAATTTGTAAATAAAATATAAACTATAGAAGTATAAACTCATAGAGTATTACCACTCTATTTCTCTCTAGCTCTGTGATATATATATATACACACACACACGCACACACACACACACACATATATATATATATATATATATATATATATAGTATGTTGTATAGATACACATACACACACTTACACACACACACACATACACACATACATATACACACACACACACACACACACACACACACACACACACACACACACACACACACACACACACACACACACACACACACACACATATATATATATATATATATATATATATATATATATACTATAGTATGTTATATAGCCATACATACATACACACACATACACACACATATATATATATATATATATATATATATATATATATATATATATATATATATATATATATATATTAAGGTGTATGGGTGTGTATGTATACGTGTGTATATGTATGTATATGTATGTGAATGTGTATGTGTATATATATTTATATATATGTATATATATATGAAAATAATATATTGGTATGAAATTATAGTTATTTTGTTGAATCACTCTTTCTTTTATTTAAATTATATTTTACAAATGTGGTTACATCTTTTTAATTCTTTTTTATATTTGTATAAGGTTATACAATTACCTATTATTTTTATTATATATTTGTATTATTATTTTCCATTCTCGAATAATTAACCGGGTAGAACTAGATAAGCTTTGCTTTTTTTTTCTATAGAGTGAATGTGTAGGGCTATATAACATACTATATAGTATATATATATATATATATATATATATATATATATATATATATATATATATATGAAAATAATATATTGGTATGAAATTATAGTTATTTTGTTGAATCACTCTTTCTTTTATTTAAATTATATTTTACAAATGTGGTTACATATATATATATATATATATATATATATATATATATATATATATATATATATATACTATAGTATGTTATATATTTTATGTTCGGGTAAAACTCCAGATTAACTCAAATAGAAAAACTTGAGACTATGCTTGTGTAAAACTCGAGATTAACTCATACAGAAATACTTGAGATGTTATGCTCGGGTAAAACTCGAGATTAACTCAAATAGAAAAACTTGAGATTTTATGGTCGGGTAAAACTCAAGATTTACTCAAATAGAAAAGCTTGAGATTTTATGCTCGGGTAAAACGCGAGATTAATTTATAAAGAAAAACTTGAGATTTATTCTCGAGTAAAACTCAAAATTAACTCGTACATGAAAACTTGAGATTTTATGCTTGAATAAAACTCAAGATGAACTCATACAGGAAAATCGAGATTTTATATTTGAGTAAAACTATAGAATAAGTTTTTCAAACAAACTTGAGATTGTTTATACACAAGTATACTTGAGTAAAACTCGAGATTATCTCATACATAAAACTTGAGATTTTATGCTTGAATGAAACTCGAGATTAACTCATACAGAAAAACTTAAGATGTTGTGCTTGAGTAAAACTCCAGATTAACTCATACAGAAAAACTTGAGATATTTTACACGAGTAAAACTCATGAATAACTCATACAGAAATAACTTGATATTTTATACTTGAGTAAAACTCGAGATTAACTCATAATTAAAAACTTGAGATTTTATACTCGAGTAAAACTCGAGATTAACTCAAGAAACTCGAGTTAGCTCAAGTTTCTCAAGTAAAACTCGAGTTTAACTCAAGCTTTGAATACTGGGTATATACGTATATAATATTAATTATATAATTAGCATATATATAAGCTTTTATATTATTATAAATCTGATTAATTGTTAAAACGGTTATTCAAATAAATGTAACAATTAATCACATAATAGTATTATATTTTATATAATATATTAATATATATATATATATATATATATATATATATATATATATATATATATATATATATTATATATATATAGTCTATATATATAGACTAGAGTCACATTATAGTTTGATTAAACGATTTGGATATTCCGATGTTATTAGCAAATATATTCATATATATATATATATATATATACGTTTATAATGTGGGATTATATATAATAATATACTATAATACTATAGTAGGAGAGGCTCATATTTTTTCGAATAGCTCCCCTTTGTCACATAATATTTTCAATCATAATAAAATAATTATATATCATATTTGTTAACTAAAAATAAATAAAATATAAATAATTGTTGTTTATTAGTAAAAAGATATTGTTACATAGGCACACTAATGTGAGTCTTTATGTTCTGCAAACTATTTTTTTTATTAGGTAAATAATATTATAATAATATTCGAAGATATAAGATATCTTTCTGTTAAATATAATTTATTTTATTGTTTGTTAAAATATACATAAAAGCACTAGCTCCTAAAAATGATTCAATTAAAATTATACTTAATAAATAAAGTTCAATTGCTAAAATAAATTATGGAAATATTTATGTACTAAATATGAAATAAGAAACGCTATCAAATATATGTTGATATAAGATGATATTTGAATGAATTATTTATCCAGAAATAACTTTAACCATTACTTTTAAATTCATTTTGAAATGTATTATCATTTTTATATCAATTGCATCTTCTTGTATAATTGTATATAAATTAATTATCGCCTCTCATTAAGCATGTATGCCTTAACACCAGTGAAACATAAAATATAAGATACATATATCTAAACTATAGTTAACTATATTATAATATATATTAGTTATTCAAATGATACCGACATTTGTGGTTTCGAAACATCCTAAACCTTATTTATGGTTATTATTTAGGTTTCGAAACAAATGAAACCGGATAAAGTTGGTTTCGAAACATAAAATAGGTTCGTTATAAAATCAATGTTACAATAAATATACGGATAATAGGTAACAGTACGATATAATGGAACATTACAGTACGTTGTAATAGAAGGTGATAGTACGATATGATTGAAATTGACAATAAGGTGTTTTAGTATAGTTTGCAGGGGAGACGATCAAAAAAGATGAGTTGAGGGTTAAAGGTTACATTTGAAATACGAGTTAATAGTATATACATATATTGTGTATAGATATATGTGGGTTATTTGGTTTAATTTTGTCCTGTTTAGTTTTTGTTAGCTGCATTACATCCCAAAGTGAGCCAATACAAATTTATTTCACATTTAAAATTTAACCTTTTCACTTCAACTCGTCCTTTTTGATCGTAACCCGTTTGCAGGCCAATATTTATTCATGAATTATTAATATGAAAATAATTTCATAATATAATAAATATTAAATAATATTTAAAATAAAGTATATATTAATAATTAAAAATATATCATATATTATTGATTATATCATTTAATTAATGATTAAAAAATAAACAACTATTATATACTTTTTTAAATTATATGTATAAATATTATACTATCTTAAAATAATTATAAATAAAGAGTTTATAAATATTAAATCCTAAGTATGACATAATATTTTAAATTGTTTATTTATTAACAATTTAAAATATGTTATATATTATATAATTTAATTAATTATCATACACTTAATTTGTGTATTATAATTATATATTAAATTAATGTTAATTAAAATTATACTCAACTTGACACTACAAATAAAGAGTCTGGATTATAATTATTATAATTCACTATTATCGATATTTAACGATTAATTAATGTAATATACTGTTTTATAATTTACTTTACTATTATATCAAATGATATATTAATATATATTCAACATCATGTTGTATTATATAATAACTATACAATCAGGGATTATATAATTAAAAATATAATATTAAAATACAAATTAAAAAATAATTTTTAGATAAAATTAAAATCTATTATTATAATAATTATAGATTCTATACAAGTATTACTGTTTTATATCACTTGGAAATCTAAAGTAGTTAATAATAACTTAATAATGATATTTGTATATTATATTAACAATAATATATTGAATAATATCTGTAATTACCAATATCTGGGTTTTTATTCATATTATTACAATCGAATACTCTAAATTATTCATATTTAAAAAATTATTTTAAATTAATTTAAGTTTAAAATAATACCAATAATGATATACAAATATAAATTTAAACACAAATAATGTGATACATTTCAATACATTTTATTAAATAATTTAAATAATTAAAAAAAGCTCGATAGAGTTTCAGTTCGACTCGACTATAAAAACTGACTCGTTTACATCACTAATATATATATATATATATAAACTAATAACAATAATAAAATAGTGTTCATGAACATTTAAGTTATCATCATATTGATATATTCCATTACTTTAAAGTAAATAATAAAATAAGTTAATAAAATAATTATATATAAAAATGGTTATATTATTAACATTTATTAAAATATCCCAAGCAACCAAACGCGTTGCGCGTCAACGTAAAATATATAACAACGTTCCACCAGTGTATATATTATGGGTCAAATAAACACTTTGGATATAATTATTTTATTTATGCAATATATGTTCTAATTTTGTATATTTTATAGGTCAAATAAACACTTTGGATATCATTAATTTATGTATTCAATATATATTCAAATTTGTATATTAATATATACAATTGTATAAGTCAAATAAATACATTGGATATTACAACAGCGATATCTATAGTGAAATATTATATTTTATAAAATATATCTCTTATCAATAATAATTATTATTAATAGAATTATATATCAATATAATTGTATAATATATACATACGCACACACATACACACACATACACAAACATATATATATATATATATATATATATATACCATCTATTAGTGTTAATTTATACACTTATTTCTGTTTAATATTTCTGTGATTTATTTCACATCCCACATTAAAGTACTAATGCACTAATGAACTAATTAGTTCATTAGTTTGTAAATATAAATTATTATAATGGAATATGTATATAATATATAATTAGGTAAAATAACTATAAATAATATGATTAATTAATACGTAATAAATATTAGATATTTTCTAGTTTTTCTACTACATATCTATAAATAGAGGTTCATAGCATTCCACGAATGTATTATATCATACATGTCGTAAATACTGTATGAAATGAAGCATTACGAAAAGTGCGCAGGTTAGTGTGTTCATCGATATAAAGAAAGTGACTTTCTTTATATCGATGAGTGTGTTATTGTAGAATTGTGTTTAGCGCGAAAATTGATATTAACGGTATTGATTAATTACTTCATTATTTGATAATTCTTCCTATGTATTAAACTTCCTATATTGACAATTAATCAATATTTAGATTGTTTATTACAAGTTGATTTAATAAGGTAATATAAAATAGTATTGTTAAATATAAAAATATAACATATATAATTGATAGGTGTTATACTTTATCATAGAGCTAGAGAAAAGTAGTACTACTAGAAAAACTCTCTAGCTCTATATCCTTTATGCATAATTATATATTAATAGTATGGGATGTACTAAAACGGAGTAGTAATCCAGTTGTAATTTTATAAAATTAATTTGTATATAATATACTTAATTTTATACTTTGATACTATAGTATAGTATAGTATATATATATATATATATATATATATATATATATATATGTATATTCACACGCACAGATACACACACAAACACACACACATATATTATAGATATACATAGATATTACATAGTTGTTCTACCACATATCTATAAATAGATGTACATAGAATAACACGATTGTATCATAGCATACATGTCGTGATAATATATGAAATTAAGCGTTATGACAAGACACGCCCAAAGGGCGTCGCCCATTGCATCACTCATTGCATCATCTACTGCGCAGGTAATCGTGTATGGCGCGAAAATTTAAATTAACGGTATTGTTTATTTATTTCCTTACATTTACACTTCCTTTTATTCTACTTCCTTTAAAGACAACGTACAAATATTTAAAGTATATATCATATATACTACGAGTTAATTTAATAAGGTAATATAATAATCTTATTGTTAAATATAAACATATATACTTATATAATTGTTAAGTGTTATCCTTTATCATAGAGATAGAGAAAAGCTCTCTAGCTCTATGTCCTTTATGCATAATTATATATTAATATTATGGGATGTACTAAAACGCAGTTGTAATCCAGTTGTAATTTTATAATATTTATTTGTATATAATATACTTAATTTTATAGTTTGATACTATATATGTATATATATATATAATATATATTATATTTTATAATTTATATAATATAATCGATAATTGATATTAAATATTCAAAATAATAATGTATTTATAATACAAATTTAGGTTTTAAAGATTGTTATTAATATGTTGTTGCTCAGTTATAATTGTATAACACTGCATAACCTTGCATACATATACCAGTAGTAATTTAAATACATTCAAAATTAATGTGTTTACTGCAGTAATAATTTAATAAGTAGTAATATATTCTGTTATAATATACATATACCATTAGTACTACATGTATATTATAAATCGGCATTCAAGTCGTATATATAATTAGTAATTAAACTTAATATTTTAATATAAGGCATTTTTACTCAATTTTGTAAAACTATTTACAAAAATATATTAAAACATAATATTTTAACATAAGGCATTTTTTTAGAAATGTATGAAATAATCATATTAATATTATACTATATTATACCATATTATACTATATATTATATATATATCAAAGTGTCAAATTATGTTTAACATGTGTAAATATATATTATGCATTATTATAAAATTACAACTGGTTTACAACTAGGCAAATACAAATTAATAACAATCTTTAAAACCTAGTATTTTACAATAAATACAATATTTTTTTGATCATTTAATATCACTTATTTATTATAATATATAATATATATATTATATATATATATATAGTATAACAATATTAAATTAAGTATATTATATACAAATAAATATTATAATATGTATACATATATAATATAAACATTAAATGGAAATATATATAAATTATAATTATAATATCTATAGGTAACATACAACTATTAATAATATTATATATATATATATACATTAGTGCTGTAAAATTATGAATTATTAATTATATAGTATTTAAATAATTATTCAATTCTATTTTACTAATTAATAATTATTTATCAATACTTATTATTAATTATATATTATTTTAATAATTATATATCAATACTAATTATTAATTAACCATTAATTATATATTAATAATTATTAACAATAATTATTATTAAGTAATACTAATTAATTGTATATTATTAATTATTAATTATATATTATTTTAATAATTATTAATTATTCAATTATAATTTACTAATTAATAATTAGTTATCAATACTTATTATTAATTAATAACATTAATTATATATTATTTTAATAATTATTCAATTCTAATTTACTGATTAATAATTATTTAGCAATACTTATTATTAACTAATAACACTTACTTATATATTTGCGTTTATATACATGTGTAAATATGTATTATGCATTGTTATAAAATTATAACTGGTTTATAACTATAGTCTATAGTCTATAGCCTATAGGCAAACAAAACTTAATAACAATCTTATATATATATAGTATACAAATATTAAATTAAGTATATTATATACAAATAAATATTATAATATGTATACATATATAATTATAATATCTATAGGTAAAATACAACTATTAATAATATGATTATATATATATATACATTAGTTCTGTAAAATTATTAATTATTAATTACATAGTATTTTAATAATTATTAATTATTCAATTCTAATGTACTCATTAATAATTATTTATCAATACTTATTATTTTTTATATATTATTTTAATAATTATATATCAATACTTATTATTAATTAACAATTAATTATATATTATTAATTATATATTATTTTAATAATTATTCAATTTTAATTTACTAATTAATAATTATTTATCAATACTTATTATTAACTAATAAAAATAAATTATATATTAATAATTATTTATCAAATACACCATATAACAAACTATTCATACACAATTTACTGACACCTATTCAGATCCGCCAAAAAAACATTTATTACCATGCAGTTAAATCTGGGAAACTGGATGGTTACAAATGCGTTTTAAATCTAGAGAATGACACCTACGAATTACGACTTAGACGTACTGATAACACGACTGACTGGAAAAACAAACCACTGATACCGACTGACACACAAAAAATTGAATGGCAAAATTCCCTAAACTCATTTAAATTTGATCGAACAAAAAATACGAACAAAACGACATGACTATCATCCAATGCAAACTTACTGACCACACTGATAAATGCTAGATCTATATCAAAAAATATTGACTTAATAATTTCATACATATCTAGTAAACCTTACAATATTATAGCTTTGACTGAAACTTGGCTGAATGCTAAAAATAAAATAATCCCTGCCGAACTTGAAAATTTAGGTTACACCATGATATCTAAAAATAGAGATGATGGAAGAAATGCCGGTGGTGTTGCTTTGTTAATACAAAAATACATCATCGTCACATCATCCAAAGTCTACCAATCGACTAACTGTGACTTACTACTTACAAAAATAAAACATAACAATCTTTCACTGTCCCTACTTCTGATATATAGACCACCAAATAATGATTACCGTTCCTTCATTACTGACTTTACTGACATTATACATGACCACTCTACCGAAAATCTTTTAATACTTGGAGATTTTAACTTTCACGTAAATACGGACTTACTACATCACTATAAATTCAAAATGACTTACAATGAACTAAACCTCACTCAACATGTAAACTTCCCAACGCACATTCATGGAAATACCCTTGACTTAATTCTAACCTTCACTGACTCTAAACTGTTAAACAAACCCCCTGTCAGACATACTTTACTTACTGACCATTATTCCATTGATTTCACCATTACAATGCCATACACTACACCTAAACGAACAACAGTCACATACAGAAACATCAACAAAATAAACTATGATGACTTTAAAAACGATATAAATAAATCAGTTATTTCATGTCACTTAACAGCCTACTCACTAACTGAATTACTAACAGACTTACCCAACAAACATGCACCACTTAAAACTAACTACTTAACCAAACACGATAACCAGCCCTGGTTTAACTCAGATCTAGGGAAATTGAAACATATTTTTAGAACTCAAAATAAGAAATATTTAAAACACCCAACAATAATTAACCGAACTCAACTGCAGAAATCCAGATACACTTACAGAACACTTTTAAATCAAACCAAAACAGACTACATTAAAAACAAAATAAACCATTCACAACATGACTACAAGAAACTATTCAACATTACCAAAACACTTTTAGGCAAGAAAAATAAAATAAGTCTTCCCACTACAAATCTAGATAAAACACTCTGCACTAGATTTGGTGATTTTTTCTCTGAAAAAGTAGAAAAACGTTGCTATAATCGAGATTTACAACGACAATTACTACCAACTGATACGACAATCCTAACTACAACCTGCAAACACATATTTACAGAATTTGAACGACCTACTATAACTGATATCTATAACTTAATTGTTACAGCAAAGACAACATCTCCTTCTGACCCTATTCCACTGAAAATGACTAAAATACTGGCTTCTACACTAGCTCCCATTTATAAACAAATAATTGATACTTCATTAATGACTGGTGAAATACCCAATAATTTAAAATACGCAATTATCAATCCTTACTTAAAAAAACCAGATTTAGATGTTGAAGTACTGAGTAATTATAGACCAGTATCTCAACTTCCATTACTTTCTAAAATTCTATAAAAAATTGTAAACAAACAAATAATATCATATTTAAATACTTACGACTTACTAGACAGAAGACAAAATGCATTCCGAAAGAATCACAGTACAGAAACGACACTACTATCACTCTTTGACGACTTATACAAATCACTAGACAGCAACTTACCGATACAACTGATACTACTGGACTTATCTGCCGCTTTTGACACTATCGACTTTGACATTTTAATAGAAAGACTTAGATCTATCGGTATAGGGAAGGTACCTATCAAATGGTTTTCAAATTTTATCCGGGGTCGGAGTTTTTCTATTAAAATAAACGAAACATTATCACAACCTTATGCTATTAAATATGGAGTCCCACAGGGTTCCACTCTTTCTCCCATACTATTTTCCATTTATTTACTTCCACTCAACAAACTACTGACTAACTTCCCACACGTGAACTATAATCTTTACGCTGACGACATAGAATTACACGCCCAATTCATTCACTCAATTAACTTACAATCATGTTTAACCTCACTGCAAATTTGGCTTACAAAAAATAATTTGTTACTAAATCCAACAAAAACTGAACTAATCAACTTTATAACCAATTCCACGATCAATACTACAGTTCCACTAATAAATATAAATAACATAAATATAATACCGACTGAAAATACAAAATACTTAGGTTTCCACTTTACTAACAAACTCGACTTTACTAAACATATCAGTAAAATGAAACAAACTTCTTCCTTTCATATATATAATTTAAAAAAACTAAGACCATACTTAACCAAACATACAGCTATAATTCTATCAAATTCACTGATAATGTCTAGATTTCTATACTGTAACTCTTTACTAGCCGGAGAAAACAAAACAGTTACTAAAAATATTGACCGATTAGTAAATAGAACTACTAGAATTATTTTTAATCTAAAAAACAAAGATTACACTACTAGCATTACGAACTTACGGAAATCACTAAACTGGCTACCTACAATTGACAACATCAACATTAAACTACTAACTATACTTTACAAAACTACAAAAACAACTCAACCTCATAATTTACATACTTTACTTCACAAACAAACCACTAACAGACAACTGAGACAAACATATAGACTTGACATACCGACTACACGACTACGAAAGTACGGTAACAAACGATTTAGCTGGAGAGGTGCAACTCTCTGGAATAAACTTCCCCAATCCATACGCAAAGAAGATATCTCAATCACCACTTTCAAATATAAACTCAAGGAGCTATTCAAACGTTCCCCACTAAAATACCACATATCTAACCCTCTTTGAAATGTAATCGTGTTATTATATTATTATATTTAAGAATGTTATTTTATTTTATTATATTATTTTTACGGATGATCGTTAAATCACGGAACCCACACCTGTAAACTGTTCGACAAACAGTAAAACACATTGTAGAATATTATATTAATCTTTGTGTATAAATAAATACTATTACTACTACTACTACTACTTATTATTAATTAATAACAATTAATTTTATATTATAAATTATTAATTATATATTATTTTAATAATTATTCAATTCTAATTTATTAATTAATAATTATTTATCAATAATTATTATTAAGTAATACTAATTAATTGTATATTATTAATTATTAATTATATATTATTTTAATTATTATTCAATTCTAATTTACTAATTATATATTATTTTAATAATTATTCAATTATAATTTACTAATTAATAATTATTTATCAATACTTATTATTAATTAATAACACTTAATTATATATTAATAATTATTAATTATATATTATCTTAATAATTATTTATCAATAATAATTTTTTAGTAATAATAATTAATTGTATATTAGTAATTATTATTTATATATTATTCTAATAATTATTACGCGCTAAGTTAGGTGAATATTATTATATTTAACTTATGACTCGCGAAACATGAATAATGCTCATAAGATAATTTACTATGCACACAGTAATCTAGGTCAGCAAGGGATTATAATTATACAATGCTTGCTTGATTACTATGCATTTATATTCACATATAAAAACATGTGTACAGTGTATGACGTACACTGTACGTCGTATATACACAGATATGCGTGTAACCATATACATATATAAATATTATAGTGTCATTATAATTGATTTATTAATATACAATTTATAATTTCAGGATAATTAAGATCATCAGTAGTTTTCTTCCTGCTTGGCTAGATGAATATCATCATGAATATGTTCAAGATCATCTCCGTTACCGCCCTAGACGTCCTCCGTATGCTATCCGGGATCTCCTCCGGTATCTTCTTCGTGAATGCCATGTATCTAAACTTGCTGGCCAGCTTCTAGTCCGACAAATTGAATAGTCAAGATGCATAAGTTAGAAGTTAGTATACACATATAAATATTATAGTGTCATTATAATTGATTTATTAATATACAATTTATAATGTCAGGATAATTAAGATCATCAGTAGTTTTCTTCCTGCTTGGCTAGATGAATATCTTCATGAATATGTTCAAGATCATCTCCGTTACCGCCCTAGACGTCCTCCGTATGCTATCCGGGATCTCCTCCGGGATCTCCTCCGGGATCTCCTCCGGTATCTTCTTCGTGAATGCCATATATCTAAACTTGTTGGCCAGCTTCTAGTCCGACAAATTGAATAGTCAAGATACAGAAGTTAGTATTTAATGTATACATCCATACATATATATATATATATATATATATATATATATATACTATATAACTATACATAGTACTTGCAATGCATACGTCATGCATGTATGTGTGTGTAATTATGTAAAATCTATATATAAACTATTACCGGCCTTTGTCTAATTTTAATCCCCTGATATCATAGATTAATATACAATATGATGCAATATAGTCACAGAACTAGAGAGAAAGTTTCTCTCTAGCTCTATGAATATAGTACACATGTTAAATATTGTTATGTTGATATAATTATATTCGTATATATATTTAGTAATAGGGTGTACATGATATGCCTAAGTGTATATAAATTCGCATTTATGTAAGTTATAGTATAAAATGACGACCTTGCCATTACCAATGATGCCCTCATCTTCACCCCTGATTCCTGTAATAGTCACACCTCTACCTAATACCACCATTGGTTCAACATACACCTATATTCAGTTGTAAATGACCTCCTACACACGATGTTCATTTATAAAGTATGCCGCCCGTCATGTATAGCCATATATACATATATATATATATATATATATATATATATATATATATCATGTTGCTATCCGTAATGGACCAGTCTGTACAGCTTAGCATAATGGAACGTTCCATATTATGCTAACGAACTAGATATCGGACGTCCCATTATGTAACATGTTTACTGCTTTAGGAATTAAGTTGACGCACGCACTGAGTGTGTGCCTAGGGAACGCAGGTCTCCCTGATTGGCTAAGGGATAAATGTACCACGCGATACCTTGCACCTGTTTGCACTTGTATGGTCCAGCTAGTCTATTATTCATTATATACAACTAGTTACAGTATACACATATACATATGATTGTGTCATCATAATTGATTTATATTAATATACAATTTATAATTTCAGAATAAACAAGATGATCTTCCTGCTTGGCTATGGTGAATATCTCCATGAATATGTTAAAGATCATCTCTAGGATCAGGTATCGTCTTCGTGAATTTCGTATATATATATATATATATATATCTGGAATTATACACTGTGCTATTTAATGAACAGAAACTTCTATATTCGCATACTATATACTATATATGTATATTATAATCATATATAATCATATATGTATACATACTTATATTATTATCATTATAAATATACCCTTGCATTCCCAGTTTATTATTATATATATTATTCACGTGTTATATCATATCCGTATTTTGTGTATTGTTCCTTGTAATAAATGAATGAATTGTTTTACGTTTCTTTTTTATTGTGTATGGGTAAAAATATACGTTCCACTAGGTGTTTATTTATGGGTAAAAATATACCTTCCACTAGTTGTTTATTAAGAGTAAAAATATACGTTCCACTAGGTGTTTAATCATGGGTAACAATATACGTTCCACTAGGTGTTTAATCATGGGTAAAAATATACGTTCCACTAAGTGTTATTTATGGGTAAAAATATACGTTCCACTAGGTGTTTATTTATGGGTAAAATAATACGTTCCACTATTGATTTTTTGTATGTAAAAGGAAACCGTTTCACAGCTCACAAACTACCTATGATTCGACCACCTAGTGGAACATATTATTTGACCTATAATGTTACGTTGCGGCAACTAGATTCTGGTTGCTTGGGATATATTAGAAAAAATATGTAACTTATGGTGTGATTTTTATGATGTCTTACCACAAGTAGTGAATACATTAGTGGTAAGTGCAAGTATATATGAATGTATGTATGTGTGTATATATGTATGTATATATATACATACATACATGCTCGAGATACGTAACATCAATTTAATTTTTGATAATAATAAATAAATGAGCGCATACCTAAAAATAGCGATAAAGTTACGATTATGACGTATATTTATGATTCAGTTCATTATTCAGATGATTATAGTTCGGTTTATTATAATCATGCATTCAAACTAAATACACGCCTTGTGTGATTTCAACCACTTGTGGTGTGGTTCGAATAAATAGTGGTACCAGTTGTGGTTTACGATCAGTTCGGTTTTAACATGCAATGAATATAAGTTTATAGACTGCACCACCAGTTATTGAACAACTTTTGGTTAACCAAAAATACACCCTTAGTAAAATTATCATATAGATAAAATGTTAATAGAATAGTAAATTATGAAATACAAAATTCAAAATATTAATGAATGATCACTAATATCTATAGGTATTACATATATATATATATATATATATATATATATATATATATATATATATATATATATATATTTACCTTACCCTGTGCCGTCGAGACGAAACCGACCACTGGCGACGTCCATGGTAGCTATTCTTCATCCCGTCCTGTCTCTAGCATCTAGTAGGAGATTCATAATATCTTGAGAGAGATATTTTTTATATTGTCTAGCCAAATGCAATGTGGTCTGCATCTTCCTCGCCGACCTTCCATTCTTCCCAGCATCATTTGCAATTCAATCATATCAGATCTAACAACGTGTCCGAAAAAGATAGAGCAGCCTTGATAATTCTGGATTCGAGCGTTCTTTTAGGTTGTATTATGTCAATTACCTCAGTATTTCTCTATCTATCTAAGTAGGTAACTACGAGCAGTTTGCTCCAGCATCATAGTTCACAAGCATCAATTGTTTTCCTATCTGCCTTTTTGAAGTCCAGGTTTCTGCTCCATAAAGGATAATTGGAAATACCAGTATTTGAACAATCATTATAGTTGTCGTTAGTCTAATGCCTCTGTCTTTAATATACGTTTAAGACTTCCCATGTCACATGTTCCTATTGCCAGCCTTCTTCGTAGCTCATTATCGGTAACTCCATCATTTGTAATTATAACTCCCAGGAAGATAAATGTATTAACGATTTCGATATTGTTATCATCTACTATTATATGGTCCAATTTACCTGTAGTCATCACCTTTGTTTTCTTGACATTTAAATATAATCCGGCTTCTTCGCTTGCTTTTTTGCTTTTGTAATTAGATCTGTGAGATCATCTTTTGTTCCTGCTATCAATGTAGTGTCGTCAGCATATCTAAGGTTTATAACTTTCCTTACACCTATACTAATGCCTTTATCCCACTTTTCCATGACATCTCGCATTATTATTTCTGCATAGATATTAAATAGCAATGGATATAGGATGCATCCTTGCCGTACTCCTTTACCAATCGGGATGTTGCTTGTTTCACCATGATCTGTCCTTACAGTCGATTTTTGATTTGTGTATAGATTTCTCAGCACTATTATCAGATGCTCGGGTACTCCCATGTCTTTGAGAGTGCACCATAGTCTTTGATGATCTATACAGTCAGAATGCCTTTTTGTAGTCAATGAAGCAAGTTTTTTCCATCATCCATCTCAAATTAGCAATATGGTCTCTAGTTCCTCTACCTCTTCGAAACCCGGCTTGTTCTATTGGTAGTTCAGGGATGAGAAAGTTCTCAAGTCTTTTCTGCAACATTCTCAGATGTATCTTACTTGCATGTGATATTAAGGCGATTATTCTGTAGTTTCCACATTTTTTTTATCGCCCTTTTTGTAAATAGGAACATATATTGATTTTTTCCAGTCATTTGGCCATATCTTTATTTTCCATATGCTATTGCACAGACTCGTCATGACTCTTATAGCCTCATCATCTCCTGATTTTAGGAATTCTATATGTATTCCGTATCAGCCTGGAACTTTTCTATTAGATATATGACATATTGCTTCTTTCACTTATATTTCTAATACATCAGGTTCGTCCTCATATCAATTCTCATTAAAAATATCATTTATATTAGGATCTCTTCTGTATAGATTTTCTATATATTGTTGCCATCTCTTTTTTATATCCTCTTCTTCTGAAACCACTCTCCCAGTACTTAGTTTCATAGCACTACAACTTGAGCTTCGTGATCCTGTTATCTCATTTATTTCTTTAAACAGGTCTCTTGTTTTACCCATTTTATTATTATCTTCAATTTGTTTACTAAGTTTACAATTTGTTTTTTTTTATCTCTACACCGTAGTCAAGTCCGATTTTGTCAACATCGTATATTGGAGTTTGATTTGATCGTTGTATTCGTTTGAGTTTGATCTTGATGTCTGCTATTAGCAAATTATGGCCATGGCCGTGCCACAATCAGCTCCAGGCAGTGTTGTAACTCGCTTTATACTGCTTTTCCATCTAGTCTTGCATAAAATATAATCAATTTGGTTTCTAGTAATTATGGCAATTCTGTCATTTACTGGGTTAAAACCCATCACACATCTTCTGAGTTTATTATTACATATAAATGCCACTATATTACATTTTAAGGTCTCCTGTTCACAATAATAGATTTCATGTTCATCTGACGTAAATTGTCCCATTCCTGTCTATTTCATCTCACTAATTCCTAGCAGATCCATATAAGTCTTTTCCATTTCTCTCTTGACTACTTCTAAATTACTATTATTTAATGTTCTTACATTCCATGCATCGATTCTCACTCTTTCTTTTGTTATGATATAGCTTTTCACTTTCCTTTTCGTTACACCATTCTCGAATGATGTTCGTCCTTTCGGCTTTAGAGCATCAACGTCATCCTCGTTTCACTTATTCGTGACAGTGGAATACCCTTCCCCAGTAGTAATATTAAAGTCGTCCAACCTTGGAGACTCATTTTTCGACTTTATAGCGTTTTGTATGTATATATTTGTCATGGTTGTTTTCTTGGAATGAGACTAGAGTGGTTTCCGTTGTCTACTCTAGCGCATTATCCTAGCCATGTATGGGTTTCCACAATGCCTCGGAGTTAGGATTGATTTATCTTTGACCATGGAATAGGTTCATCCGCCTCTTCCAATAATTATCCAGCTGCTTCTTAGTATAATAGACCGCTTACAATCGGACAATATTTTTTTCTTTGTGGGTATACTCCCTAGAATTTGGCTATCCCGAGTCTACTACAAGTCATTAGGGGAAATTAGTGCCAGATTTGACGCACTGGACGAATAGCGTTCGATCTCATCCGTTAGTTTAAATAGGGTCTACCGTGTGAAGGTGGAGGTAGGACTTGGATGTGGATTTAACTTTTGGCCATTTTATAGGATTTTTTATACTCACTCTTTATGTCTGCCCGATCGTAACACATCCCATTTAAACCCTGATGATACATAACTTTGATTTCATTGTTGATAATAATAGATAAATACCGATAAATTATAAATTACATTTCTCCCAAAAGTGTCTGACCAAAAATACTTAAAAAGTGTCTATAATGTACCACTTGGCAATAAAAATAAAAAACGTTAAAAATAGTATCTAATGTACTTTACCCTTAGCTATTTTAAAACATAAAATATATTATGTAAGCTGTTCTATGCTGTATTCATTCATAATTCCTATTTTTTATTAAATGATGAATTTTAAATAATTAATATTTAAGCGTTTCTGATTAATAGTGATTTCGATTCTTCAGAATCAAGTATAATTTTCATAATTATATTATTTTTTATTACATTTACCAATTCTATGGAATCTATTTATTTTTGTGTGTGTTTTTTTTATCAGATACTATATCTATAATATTTGATATTGATTGAAATCAGATTTTTCTTTATAATGTTGTCATTTAATATTCATGTAAGAATACAACCAGAAACAGATAAACATTTAATCTTAGTATTGAGTTAACTCATTTTAATATAGAATAATTTATCATTTCTAAAATTGTACCCTGTATATTTTTTGATATATTTAACTTGTATGAAAATTGTGGTAAATTATTATGAAATGCTTTATATATAAATTAACATGTACACTTTTTTTATATTATTGAATTTTAGAATATTTAACATTTAATAAATATAATCAATACTTTTAAGAACATTTATATTATAAATAATTCGCAGTGCTCTGTTCTGTAAATAATTTATATAAGTAGTATATACTCTAGTATACAATATATTCTCTTTACCCCATATTTGAATACAATAATATAACGAAGATATTCACAAAGATTTAAATATAATTAATAAAGCAGAAACATTTAACTTATTCTTCAATTTATGAAAAACCGAGATTATGTTGATAATTGATATCCTAATGAATATATATGTTTTTTCATATCATATAATATATTATTCGAAATACAGTCTATATAGAATATATATATATATATATATATATATTTTTTACATATTTTATCAATTTTTATTTTGTTTAATTATTTTAGATATTTTTATACCGTTTACCTCCGTTTTAGTTTTAGGATCACTATCTATGATATAGAGGTCATAAGCTCAAACTAACATATTTGCTTAATTGATGTATCAATAACACCCTTCTGAGTTCTATATATATATTATATATATAATATATATTATATATATATATAATTAGTTAATTTATATAGTGGTAAGTTATAATTAGTTTGTTTATTTAGAAATATAAAATAAAATAATAATTAATATATATATATTTATCTCTTACAAAAGAGAAATAATAAAATCACAAGATTAATCAAATAGTGTCTTCTGAAGATGTGAACTTGATATTGAATATTGCACGAAATAACAATACGTATATAATGATATAATGCATACAGATATGACTCGATATATAGTATTACATATACGTATTCTTCAATTTAACTATTATCACAAGTTATTAAATCATTATGCTATTGATATTTAATAATATATATATTTAACTATATATATATATATATATATATATATATATATATATATATATATATATATATATATGTATATATATATATGTATATGTGTATAAATAATGTACTTAAATTAAACTTACATTTAATAACGTGATATAAAAATAAGATTAATTAAACCGAAGTCATTATTATTAAAATGTTAGTTTTGTAATAAAAATGCGAACTATTTAAACCGACTGTTGATAATAGTCCTCATCGAGTGATATCAACGTATTCACTATGTATATGTCTGTGCGCTTTCATGATGGTTTTTTATTATTAAATTAATACGGTGGGGGTGGGGGCTGATGTTAAATAGCATATTCGTCACGTAGTTTCTAGTGGTGTACTAGTATTAACTAGTGTTCTAGTGTGATGCACATGCATGATATATACGTTACCTTACGTGATATAGTATCACATTATGTTCTATTAGTATCCGATCCCACAGTACAGAGGGTGTCTATATGGGGTCGTAGCCTGGTATACTCCGAAGTACCGATGTTAATATCACCGGTGGATTGCCGCGCCCTACGTTGAGATGGTGGTGACGAAGATATGTCACGTGCCCAGTGAGTGGACCTTGGTCTTATCTTACTAGTGACCGGTGTCAATAATACGGTGGTAGGCGTGGCTAACGGCGATGTGGGTGGTATTTCGGACGTCATACAAGAGTCGACGGCCGCTTTTAGAGAATTCGACATCATCGGTATATCGACTTCCATATCTACGTTGTGGTTATCTTTATACTCGTCTACCCTTTGTTGTTGTTGTATGTCGGATCCAGGTGAAATTGGGTCGAAGTCCAGATCGTAGTAACGATGATTCAGGTGATCGGTTAACTCGTGTTCGAGCGCGTCCGAGTCGTGTCCTAATTCGCCAATATCCGCGTCCATATCCAAGTCTGAGTCATCGCCTGACAGCTCACTACGAGTGCGTTTATCCGACGGTAACACTAGGGGGAGTAGTGGTAGCGGTCGGTCACGCATGATTACGCTTCCGTTGCCGTCGTATCGTCGTGACATCGAGATAGTCGATTGTACCGAGTTCATTAGCGCATCTTCCCCATTCTGATCGCTTCTGTGGATGTAAAAGTTGACGATGTTATATAGAGTAGGGGATGAAGTGGATAGGTGAATTGATAGGGGTGGGATGGGAGAGGTGTAGAAAGAGGGGAGAGAGAAAGAATGAAAGAAGGTGAAATATAAAGAGTGAGAATAAAAGAGAGGATATAATGAGTGAACGAGGGAGAGATGTGGACTATTTCTAATTCATATTTTATTTAATTTAATCGGTCTTTATTTACTTTAAATATATTTTTTATTAAAAATTATATTATATAAAAATCAGTAAAAGTAATATATTATATTGAAAATGATATATAGCTTGATGCATAAAAATAACTATAAGTGTCATAAATAAGCATTTATAAATATAACTTTATACCAATAAATTTAAATTAAAATGAAAGTAAAATATTTATAATTTAAAAAAAAAACTGAAATTACTGCTCTTTTTTAAACTTAATTTCTATTATTTGAACATCAATAACTTTTTATCTACTTGATAAATATATATATATATATATATAATTCTTAAAGAACTTTAATATAATAAATAATCTTCATATATATATTAAGTATACTTATCATATATGATCTAAAAGTACGACATATTTATGGGAAATTCATGGAAATTACATGTAATTTTTTAAAATTAGTGTTTTGTAGCTATCATTAACATCGTAATATAATTCCATAATTAGTATATATATATATAACTATATACATGTAAACTGCCTATGTGGTCAGTTGGTTAATGCGTCAGACATACAAGCATTATGAAGCGGGTTCAATTCCCGTCCAGACATTAATAGGTCTTAAATATAATATTTTGAAGTGATCTTATATAATTAGTTATAAATAAATGATCGGCTCTCATTAAAACCATGGATTAACATGAGAGCGGCTTCGAAGGGATATTAGAGCCACATGGTTATAAGTGAAAATGTCATTTAAGTTCCTGGATGGAATGATGGGACTCCACCAAAAAATAATAATATAACAATACAATACATAATATATATATATATATATATATCTATATATATATTTCTCTAAACATATAACAATGCGGCATCGTCGCGGAGCGACGATTCTACGAAATTCAAAAATAAATGCAAGATCGGAAGACATCAGTTATATTCATCTTTTATTCCTCTTTAATATGCACAATCAAAATGTTATATTGTACCGTGTTATCATATATTAAAGTGGATTTATAAATTAAGATTTTAAATTAATTCGCCTCAAATAATCAATAGGTGGAGCTTTTTAATAACATTAGTTTAATCCAATGAGATTCATGGTTACCAGTAATTTCGTACGAGGTAATTTCGTACGATTTATTAAATTTATTTTAATTTATTTCATAATTATACAATTCTTATACGAATATATATAACTTATTTTATTGAGAGACGAGGTGTTCCTATAGGGCTAACTCCGATAGGGCTAATTCAGATAGAGCTAACTCAGATAGGGATAATTCAGATAGGGCTAACTCAGATAGGGCTAACTCCGATATGGATAACTAATATAGGGTTAAATCCGATAAGGCTAATTCAGATAGGGCTAACTCGGATATGGATAATTCAGATAGAGTTAACTCCGATAGGGCTAATTCAGATATGGCTAACTCATATAGGGATAATTCAGATAGGACTAACTCCGATAGGGCTAATTCATATAGTGCTATTTCAGATAGGGCTAACTCCGTAGGGCTAACTCCGATAGGGTTAATTCATATAGGTCTAACTCCGATAGGGCTAATTTAGATAGGGCTAATTCAGAAAGGTCTAACTCCAATAGGTCTAATTCATATAGGGCTAACTCCGATAGGGTTAATTCATATAGGTCTAACTCCGATAGGGCTAACTCGGATAGGGCTAATTAAGATAGAGCTAATTCGGATAGGGCTAATTCAGATATGGATAACTCAGGTAGGGCTAATTCAGATAGGGCTAACTCAGATAGGGCTAATTCAGATAGGACTAACTCCGATAGGGCTAACTCAGATAGGGCTAATTAAGATAGAGCTAACTCAGATAGGGCTAATTCAGATATGGATAACTCAGATAGGGCTAACTCAGATAGGGATAATTCAGATAGGGCTAACTACGATAGGGCTAATTCAGATAGGACTAACTCCGATAGGGCTAATTCAGATAGGGCTAATTCAGATATGGTTAACTCAGATAGGGCTAATTAAGATAGAGCTAACTCCGATAGGGCTAATTCAGATATGGCTAACTCATATAATGATAATTCAGATAGGACTAACTCCGATAGGGATAATTCAGATAGGACTAACTCCGATAGGGCTAACTCAGATTGGGTTAATTCATATAGGTCTAACTCCGATAGGGCTAATTCAGATAGGGATAACTCAGATAGGGCTAATTAAAATAGGGTTAACTCAGATAGGGCTAATTCAGATATGGCTAACTCATATAGGGCTAATTCAAATAGCAATAACTCCGATAGGGCTAATTCATATAGGGTTAACTCCGATAGAACTAATTCAGATATGGCTAACTCAGATAGGGATAATTTAGATAGGACTAACTCCATAGGGCTAACTACGATATGGCTAATTCATATAGGGCTAACTCCGATAGGGCTAATTCAGATAGGGCTAACTCTGGTAGGGCTAATTCAGATAGGGCTAACAACGATATGGCTAATTCAGATATGGGCTAACTCTGATAGGGCTAATTCAGATAGGGCTAACTCCGATATGGCTAATTCAGATAGACCTAACTCAGAGAGGGCTAACTCCGGTAGGGCTAATTCAGATAGGGCTAACTCCGATAGGGCTAATTCAGATAGGGCTAACAACGATAGGGCTAATTCAGATATGGGCTAACTCCGATAGTGCTAATTCAGATAGGGCTAACTCCGATAGGGCTAATTCAGATAGAGCTAACTCATAGAGGGCTAACTCCGATAGGGCTAATTCAGATAGGCCTAACTCCCATTTATTATGTATATTATATTAATTTCTCAATATTTGTTTTTTATAACATAATTAATTTAAATCAAATAAATAATATATTTCTTATTTCTAAAATAATCCTAGATCATGCAATTTTTTAATAACTCATAATAATAAAATATCCGCACATACACCGGGCCAAAACAGCTAGTCTATATATATATTTCTCTAAACATACTTTAATGCGCGGCGGACTCGTAAGCCGAGGCCGCAGGCCGAGCCGTCCCCACCTCGACGTTATCGGATAGGAAAATAATTTTTTTAAATTGAGGTGTGATTTTTTTTCAAAATTTTTCAAAATCTCTTTCCCATTAAAGTCTTTTTCGTCAAAAATCTCAACAAAGTGTATACTTAAATTCAAATAATGCTCGATTTGAAATTTTTTTTTGCCAATGTATATATATGAGATTAGCTACCCGAAATATATTTAGGAATACTTTGTATGCGCACACTCATTTTCATCTACGGGCAATATTTCTGGTAGTATTTTGGGTTTTTATCGTTAAAATTTAATATTTAATATTTTATATAAATTCAAATAATTAAAATTCGCGTACTTGAGATTTTTTCGTTCGCGAACACGAGATCCGTTTTCCGTAAGGAAAACGTCAGGTGATAAAGTGGGGCAGTGGGGGTAACATGAATGATTTACTTTTTTGAATATGTATTCGCGTGATACCAATAATCGTTAAATAGTGTCATTTTTAAATCGATTTACGTAATCGAAAAATTTAAATTCGACGCAAATTTGTAATAACAAACTTAATCGTGAATAATTTGATGGTAAATAATTTCGTAAAAATTAGTTTCTTTAATTTAGAATACATTACGTAGATTTACGAAATGGTATTTCCGGTTTGAATATCTGAATACAAATTTTTAAATCGGAATTTTCGTATTATTGAGAATAAGTTCACGAACGAGTAAAATCGAGTTATTATTGTTATGTTATGTTGTAATAGTATATACATAATCGTATACTTAATCATTTGAATAATCATAATTTTCCAATATATTAATATAAGGGTAGCGTATATTAATGTACGTAATAAATAGTCGTATGTATATAATACATGGTATATATGTAAGTTTTAATATTGGTGAGCTGCATTACTTCACGCGTAAACCTATAAAAGTATAGTGATATGTGTGTGTGGTCATTGATATTTGGAGTATTAGTTATTTTCACAGTTTTGGTTAGGTTGGGTTAAGTTTTAATTTGTGTAGGTTTTTTTAAGCTACATTACTTCCCGAGTGAGCCTATAAAAGCATATTTATTTATATTGTTATTTTCACAGTTGTGGTTAGGTTGGGTTAAGTTTAATTTTTGTAGGTTTTTTTAGCTGCATTACTTCACGAGTGAACTTATAAAATCATATTTATTTATATTGTTATTTTCACAGTTGTGGTTAGGTTGGGCTAAGTTTAAATTTTTGTAGTTTTTTTTAGCTGCATTACTTCCCGAGTGAGCCTATAAAAGTATATTTTAACAGTTGTGGTTAGGTTGGGTTAAGTTTTAATTTATGTAGGTTTTTTTTAGCTGCATTACTACCCGAGTGATCCTATACAATTATATTTTCACAGTTGTGGCTAAGTTGGGTTAAGTTTTAATTTGTGTAGGTTTTTTTAGATGAATTACTTCCTGATTGAACCTATATAAACATATTAATGCAAATTCCCAAGTATATCACAAATTGAACATTACGATTGAACACGGGCGAAGCCGGGCCCCGGCCACCTAGTATATATATATATATATATATATATATATAAATTTAAATATATTTAGTTAAATGCCCTTAATAAGATAAAAACAGCAGACATTTTCTAATTAATTGAAAAAGTTATTGTACTTAAGTTAAACAAATATTCTATATTCACCATGTAATGTTTCACCGGCCTTTAATTAGTTTCGTACCCTATATTATATACTATAGTTAAAGAAAAATTAAACGTTATTAAAGTTTTATGATTTATTATAATATTTCAATAGAGATTCAATAATTTACATATATATATTATATATTTATCATATACATATTTTTTTATAAAAACTATATTCAAAAATTCTTAGAATATCATAAATACAAAAATTATGATAATAAATAATTGAACTCGAATAAAAGTTATATTTAAATA
Source organism: Osedax fenrisi (assembly GCA_964019155.1). NCBI lineage: Eukaryota > Metazoa > Annelida > Polychaeta > Sabellida > Siboglinidae > Osedax > Osedax fenrisi. Next base: position 42,683,529 of record OZ025241.1, read on the forward strand.
TCGAAATAATATAACAGACTTGTAATATGAATAGTGCGCATGATTGGTAACCTTTTGACCTTGATGAACTTGAATAACATATACACGAAGAGGGATGCGAAAGCCAAACATATCGTTACTATCAGTGTTATCACGATTCCTGTAATACATTAATCATGTGACCATTCAGTATGTTCATATTAAACGTTAGTATATATATATATATTGATAGGGTATGAATTGGTTAAACCTCATTCACATCGCCTTGCATTTAAATACACATACCATAGATATTACATTTTAGTTAATGTACGTAGACAGAACTCTTTTATTCTCAAATTAATATAACTATTATATATATGGAGTTCATATTTATCCGCTATTAATAATGTATATTAATGAGGTTAACATTACAATATTATATACTTATATACATATTTTTAAAATTATATTATGCTTATATATATATATATATTAAATAAATATAGTAAAATAAAATGCATACTTGCGATAGAATAACTGAATTTATTCATTCGAATATTTGTAATTTAATCACGCAGGAGAGATTTAATAGCTTATCAACAGTTTAATTAGCTTATCAACAGTGTCGTGATTATATCACTAACCCAATGTTATATAATTTGCTCCCTCTTTGTTATCTTCTTCGAGTTTATCTTCATAAATAGATTAATGAGGTAATTTAACATCGATAAGAAAAGTATAAATATATCATTATTATATATATATATAATTTTGTATAAATATAATTTAAATTATTTTTATAATATGAGACTAATATATATATATATATATATATATATATATATATAATATTCTAGTATACGTTTAATTATTTATAGTAATATATTGTTTAGTAGTATAGGTTATATTGTATTATATATATATATATATATATATATATATATATATATCATATATGATACGTCGACATGTAATATTATTAAAAATATAATCATATATATCAATACCTATAATAGACCTATATAGCATTGAATAATCCTATTTCGGGTTTATCTATAATATATATATATATATATATATATATATATAAATTACATTAGAGTATATACAAACAAATATTAGTAGCTCTTAATTTGGACACACATACTGGAATATTGCTCATATACCAGTTGTTCTCTCTACACTTGGCAACCCCGATAGT
>OZ025241.1:42689690-42712190 GCA_964019155.1 Osedax fenrisi
TACCGTTAAAGTTGGATTAAGTTATGCATGACGCCTATCACGGTCCCCCTACGACGACTCGTCATGGGACTAGTTAACTAGTAAAGTTATATTTAAACTACCTGCAATAATTGTTTGTATATATATAATGGCATGTAACGAGGACTATGTGAGATTGTACCACGACTAGTTAGTTACTGGAATATGTGCAAGAAGATAGGGTGTGCAATGCGGGGTCCTAACTGATCTACTTCTAGAGATACTTACCTATAATACATCTGACCCTTATGGAAAGATCATTCATCAGCGGTATCTTATACTTGCTGAGCAGGTCGTCTATCTGACACTCCGTTTTACCGTAACAAGAACGCACCAGGGCAGAGTTCATGGCCATGATTTTCTAAACGGGTTAATACAATTACGTAATCGTAGGGTATTATGCAATCGTTGTTAATGAAAGGGCGGGATATATAATACTAATAATAATAATAATAACAATAGAAATATTTCATCAGAAATGTTAACTTTTTAGTTATTACGTTTCTTTCTATTGTTTGTACCGATACTTATCTATATATATATATATATATATATATATATATATATATATACTACAGTGTTGTATTATATTGTTAATAACTGAGATAACGATACTCTATGTACACTCCTAGATTGCGAAGTACTATCAATACTAAAGACTTAATGTCCATTACGCATCCAACCGTGAGGTATTATATTCCATTATTCTTAATCATACATAATAATCACGTTATATATATTTATTGGGGATCCGTAATTTGTTTAAATAGGGTATCCATGTATAGCTAATAGGGCCCTGATATATATATATATATATATATATATATATATATATATATATATATATATATTAAATAATATATAATTCGGTTAATAACCTGAAATTTAAACTCAGCTCTTAACAAACTGATTGAGTTAATAATCCATAAGTCCCTATCTCCTTTATCTCCGACGGGGCATTTTATTAAGTTATTGACAAAACGAACTTTGTAGATTAATTCATGATCTATACAAGGGCATAGGTATACTTATATATAAGTATATTAATATACGCAGATGTTATGCGCTTATATATAAATGTTAGAGACATATGATATTCATATATTTAGTATATATATATAGTCAGTGATGGGCACGATCACGACTTTTCACGATCGCCGATCGTCGATAAATTTAGTCGATCATTTTCTAACGATCGTCGATCGTCGATCTTTTTACTCGATCAATTTTTAACGATCGCCGATCGTCGATCGTCGATCGTGTAATTATTTTGATCGTCGATCGCGATCTCGATCATCGATCGCCGATCGTGGATCTCGATCGTATTATTATATAAGCGTATGAATTCCGGGCTGCTGCATGAACCACTAATGATCCACGCAGTACTCGCGAGTACTCACACATTCACGCCGTCATATCAATATATTTATATATATATATATATATATATATATATATACCAATGTATATTTTTTACTAATGTAATCGTAATATTTTACCGCGCGAGACATGCAAGATCAAACAATAGGTTTAATTATCTACTCTATAATAGAGTCTCTAAGCCAAAAATGAGCCAAACTGTCAATTTCCCTCTAGTCGTATTATATAGGACTATAACTTTACTTAGGTTTAGTGATTATTTTTCATTTAAGTATTCTATCAATAGTGCCATTATAGCAACAATATATAACCCAAAATGTAAGTTAAATTGGTTAAGTGATTACGTAGAAGAAAAAGATATGTTGTTATCTACATTTAAGAAATATGTTAATAGACATATCCCAGATAACGAGTTTTATATAACTACACCAGAACAAAGCGAAACTAATTCAGATGAATTCTATGTTATTGATGATAATGGACCATCCACTTCTAAATCAACGGTAGAAATAGAAATACTTAATTATATAAATAGTAAAAATACTAATTTAGATATGCTAAATAATTATCATATTATAAAAATGTTATTCATAAAATACAATTCTATACTCCCATCATCCGCGCCGGTGGAAAGAATGTTTAGTATTGCTACCAATATAAATAAACCGAAACGTAATAAACTAAATGATACTAACTTTGAATTGTTAGTTCTATTGAAAGAAAATTCATTATATGGTATCATTATAATGTCTTCTTTTTAAATTTATTATTATTTGCGTAACTATTTATTTGTTTTATTATTTCAACTTGACGCACATAAACGTCCATCGTTTTCTGAGTCAATAAACCTTTCTATTATTATTATTATTATTATTATTATTATATTAATATTATTTTATTATTAATTTGATCGTATTTCATCATTTTCATAAATAAAAGTTATTATTATATCCCCTATTTTGTTATTTCTTGATATAAATATATATAAATTATGTTTAAATTGTTTTCACGATCGTCGATCGCGATCAGTTGCTGACGATCGTCGATCATTTTCTAATGATCGTCGATCGTCGATCATTTTACTCGATCATTTTAAAACGATCGTCGATCGCGATCGGGATCGACGATCGACGATCGACGATCGTGATCGTGCCCATCACTGTATATAGTGCACTATTATGATATTATACTATTGTTTATCAGATTTAATATATCATATATCCATTTGTATCCGCTATTTATATTGTATTAAATATATATATATATATATATATATATATATATATATATATATATATATATATATATATATATATGCGATTTCAATAAATAAATATTATTATTTTATACTTGTAGTAAGTATAGATGTATGTATATGTATGCTTGTATGTGTATGTATGTGCGTTGACGTATAATATATAGTAGTAGCTAAATAGGCCGCATTCTAGTTTACACGATTACAATCGGTACTCTAAATCTCTGTTACTAATAGTATATAATAATACAATAATATATATACGTGTGTATGTATATGAGTGTGTATTTGTATATGCGGGTATACTAACGTGTATTGCTAAAGCAATAAGCAGTATACTTACACCATATAAGATGGTGTATGTTATACGTGTATACACGTATAACGCATACACGTATACACCTATATATAGTATACTCTAAATTGTAACTCAATGATACGAATTAATATAATCAAATATTTACTATTATTATTATTATTATTATTATTATTATTATTATTATTATTATTATTATTATTATTATTATTATTATTATTATTATTATTATTATTATTATTATTATTATTATTATTATTATTATTATTATTTTTATTATTATTTTGTTATGGGTATCCTTAGTATACGCTAAATATAGCATATGGGTATCCATCCGATCATTATAGCGAATATTCGGTAAATAAAAGAAATGATAAGTTAATACACATACGCAATTAGTCTACGCGGTAAGTGTACGACTTCAGTACGTGCTTCATTAATCAAACGTAAAACATACGTATACAAACTAATCACGAAAGCTTATACAAATCGTCACTATGATGTATTTCACCAACTGCATAGGACCACGTAGTACATGTATACAATGTACAGTGTACAATGTACAGTGTACAATGTACAGTGTACAATGTACAGTGTACAATGTACAGTGTACAATGTACAGTGTACAATGTACAGTGTACAATGTACAATGTACAGTGTACAATGTACAATGTACAATGTACAGTGTACAGTGTACAATGTACATTGTACAGTGTACAATCATACTGTTCTCAACCAGTATGTTGTATTATAGTGACGTGGTATAATGAAGATTTGTAGTCACACGTTGATATGATGACGATGCGGTACGCGTATGTTAGTGCGTATGTATGCGCGCCGCATTGTATGATTACTAGTATATTACAGTGCATACACGCACGATGTTCATTGCATATATACTATAGTCTAGTAATACACATGATATAGATACATAACGATACTTTGATAATACCTAATATCGTTATTTCAGTTATAATATATATATATATATAAATTAATGTATATATGAAACTTTTATGTATATATATAAGTAGATATATATATATATATATATACATATATGTTTGTATATAATTATTTACAAGATACATTTAAATGTCTTTTTGATCTATCTTAATTCGTAGTTTTTATTATAGTTTCTATTTATTGTTTTATTAGATCTCTCCATATACCCGTATCTCAATATATACGTATATATTGGTGTACACCAAGTCTCATTATTTGTATTACATCATGAATCTTAGCTCTCCTTGCCTAACCCCCATCGTTATAATTATAGGGACTTAAGTCCCATATATATACGACGTACATTGTACGTGTTTACTTATTACATTGAATATATTATAAAGCTCATCTTTAATCATCATAATATCACTGTATAACCGGAGTGTGTATAAACTTCACACTTATATAATGGTTCACACGTGATATGGCGTTCGATGTACACTGTACAATGTATAGTGTACATTGTACAGTTACGTTATACACGGCTATAGTTATACATATCTCACTATATATAGTAGATCTTACTATATATATATGAGGGCTCTATAGAGCCCTCATTGAAAACTATGACTGTATAATTACGTTGTGTATAACTATATCAGAGAATACATTTCGCAGTGTACAGTGTATATTGTATATTGAACATCCATTATAATTCACACATGTCACGGAATACCTCTATAGTTATTACTACAGCTTGACGCTATGCACCTATCATATTGTAATAATGCCCTGTAGATTAAAACGCAATGAATACTATAGTATACTATATAGAGAATATATATAGTAGTGTATATAAAGTTTATAGTGTATATACAGTTTATAGTGGTGTATATACAGTTTATAGTGGTGTATATACAGTTTATAGTGGTGTATATACAGTTTATAGTGGTGTATATACAGTTTATAGTGTATATACAGTTTATAGTGGTGTATATACAGTTTATAATGGTGTATATACAGTTTATAGTGGTGTATATACAGTTTATAATGGTGTATATACAGTTTATAGTGGTGTATATACAGTTTATAATGGTGTATATACAGTTTATAATGGTGTATATACACACTATAGTGTACACATCCGACCGAGTGAACACCAGTATACGCGCATATACGTCACTCCATTCATGTATTAGAGCCTAATCTATATAGGTTAAGTCATTAGGTAATACACTAGCTCATTCATGGTATCCGTATTACACGCGCCCACGCAATCTATTTCACTCCCGCACCCATTATCGCACCGCACACATTCTCTCGCACCCACTCTCGATGACTCACCCACCTCACGAATACTATTCGATAAGGTTGCCTTGCTATCCGCTGAAGAGACCGATGAAATGACATCGATACATTGTTTATAACTGTAAACTCTTGTTGATTATATATATATATATATATATATATATATATATATATATATGTTTGTGTGTGTTTTATGCATGTACATGTGGTATAAATAGCTAATATTTTAGTAATTAGTAAGATTCCTACTTAATAGTGTACATATGTAAACAAATGTACGTGTGCATATGGCTTATTGATCACGAGTATGATGTCACGACGTTCTATCTATAGGGGTGAGAGGCATTCATTAATGTAATACACACGTGTTAGTTACGTAATAAAAATACGTAATATCCCTGGCGATCACAATGAGAAGTAGAATAACTCTCCATCGGTTATTCACATTGACTATCTATATTTTATTAATATATTATTGTTTATTTAATAAGTTTTATTTATATGTTGATGATTTATTGAAAATCTATATAGTAATATTAGTAATATTAATATTATTGGTGATGGACGATTTTGATTTGTGTTAATAAATGTTGATATATTGAATATAAATTTAAAAATTAAAGATGATTCTAGAGATAATTTATTTATCTAAATATTATTGATGATGGCCGATTTTGATGTATGTGTTAATAACTTTTGATATATTAATATAATTCAATTGAATATAAATTTATAAATTAAAAATGATTCTAGAGATAATTTATTTATCTAAATATCATAATAGATATACATATTTCACTTATGAATATTTATTTGTGAAGATTGATAATAAATTTAATTAAATCTATAAAAAGTTCAATTATAATTTTATTTTTTTATATTTGACTAAATATACACCTTCATAATAATTTTTTTTGTAATATAAAATATGATATAACCTATAACAAATAGTTATCCATAACATGTATGAGTATTAGTTAATATAAATAAATATATCACAAGTTATATACAGTTATATTTATCCTATTTAAAAAACAAATATTTTTCAAATTATATAAGAAAAAACTATAATATACATTCTGGTTTATTTATTATAACTTTTGATATATATATTATTTTCTCAACATTTAAAAACCAATCTAGATCTCTTATTATTATCTACAACTTTCACGATATAGTTTAAATTGATATTTAAATTAATAAAATAACAATATATTTAAAATTATAGTAACAAAAAATATATCAATATTTAAATATACATAACATATATATAAGTTGAATTTTTAAATTTTTAAATATAATCAGTATATGCATTATTTAATTATATTTAATATGATATTTACTTTTATATTCTTATTATTAATAGTCAACTAAAAGTCATATGTTTATTAAATGTATATTACATTATATACGAAGGATACAAATAATTTATTTTTGTAATAATTAGTATCACTTCATTATTTATTTAAATAAATGTAATGTTTACTTTATATGAATGACAGTTTATATAAATATAGGTGGAGATAAAATACATACATATAAATATATCTGAAAATGAGTGTGATGATACAATATATACGTCTATAAAAATCGACGGTATTGATGTGAGATGGTATACATTTATCATCCTTCGATTTCATCTATCTGGAGGATGAAAATCAAAGGACAGAAATTCGACGTAAACAAATTGTATTGATGTGAGAGCCTGTCTAGTAGGTAGGTAGGTAGGCCTATAGTAGGTAGGCCTATATGTGTTGGTATGCATGGCATAGGTTACTATATATTTGTATGTATTAACATCTTGAAAGGTTATAGTTAATAAAAAACACATATATATATATATATATATATATATATATATAAACTACTTCAAACATACATACACACACAGACACACACATACATATATATATACACACACATACGCGCGTATACAATGTACTATAATGAATATCGGTAATTGTTATATACATTATAATAAATGTATTATACATGCGTCATATGTATTATCTATCTATATATTTCAATATAATATATTTTTACAACTAATATATATATATATATATATATATATATATATATATATATAAGTTTATGGATGTATGGAAGTACCTTTTTATATGTTTTTAAACTCTTGAGATTATATTAGTATATGCATATGTAAATATATATTATTTTTAGTTTAGTATATATATATATATATATATGTAAGAAATTCATTACATATATAATAACATATTTAAAACTTGCATATTTGTATATTATACATTATATTTATATATATATATATAATTTGCATATTTAAAACTTGCATATTTGTATATTTGTATATTATACATTATATATATATATATATATATATATATAAATATAATGTATAATATACAAATATGCAAGTTTTAAATATGTTATTGTATATTTAGTAAATATTATTTACTGATTTTCTTACATATACGCATACAAAACACACACACAAGCACATATACATACACATACATACACACATACATATATACAAAGTATATATATTAAGAGAGCCTATGACCTAAATAATAACTAACATATGGAGATAACATACAGAGATAGGATACAATGTAGTGAATAGAAATGCATGGTACACGGGCGAGCATTTAGGCAAGTAGCAAATAGCCAGTATATTCAGTATATACGAGGTGGTCTATATATATATATATATATATATATATATATAGCTTAATTATGACACACACGTCAACGTTACAATATATGTGTATGTATGTAATGTATACTAGATGTATACTATAGAGTCTATAGTATAGACTATATAGTCTATAATATACTATAGTGCACTATGGTGTATGTATGTATGTATACTATAGTATACTATAGTATACTATATTACACTAGATGTATACTAGATAAATGTATACTATGGTATACTTTAGTAGTCCTATATATATTGAATTGTTGGTTAGCCTAGATAGATTAAAGAATACAGGCTGCAGTAGGAGTTAAAACTAACCCTATAAGGGTATGCCCATAGATCTCAGTGTAATGTGTAGACGTGAACTTATTTCATATGAATTTATATACAACATGATCAGCTCTCATCAAAAATGTATGTTAAAATGAGGGCGACTTAGAATATACATATATATAGTTATTTATAAGTAAAACAATGAAATAAGTTGCTGGATGAGATGAAAGTATTACACCAACGTTAACACTTCTACCGATATGCACATGGTAAACAAACCCTAAAGTAGCACTATGAACTCCCATGGGAGTAAAATATACACTGTACATTAGACCGGTTCGTTCGATTCAATTTTTAATCCTTCATATAAAATATAATACATATCTATATTTTAGTATAATATGTGTTAATAATTTTTATAAAAAAATAGTTACCTTTGGTCACGAAGCATTTAAAGTTTGAAATATAAATTATTATTTTAAGATAAAATCTATAATATTCCATGTATAATAGTAATGACACCATCTTATTATCTTTGATGTTTACAAATATTTAAATTAATATTTAATATTAATTATGTATTTGTATTATATTTAATGAATTAATATATTATATACCATTATTTATATTTATTATTAATATAATATCTATATTTCATGTTTATATCTACAAATTACCAATAGTAATGTCTCCTAAAACTCGAGAAAATACACCATTTTACAAAGTATTTATTTCAAAATAATTCAAAAAAATAATTAATTTTTTAAAATTAATATATATAATTATACTTTACATAAATTTGAGTGATCAGATTGTATTGAATTGTGGATATAAGTTAGATATATATGTCCTTTATAAAAATATAATTAAAAAAATTAAAAAATATTTAAACTTATTTTGTATTTCATATTTCAAATAAAAATCCAACAAAATTTAAAAATGATGTTAATTTTTTTTCTAAAAATAATTTTTAATTATTTAATAATTAATTTGAATTGTATTATTATTATCTATAAATTATATATTTTAATTTTTTAAATTAAATTGTAATAATTTATTTATATTAAATTATACGATTTTTAGATATTTTTTTTGACTAAAATTATTTTATAAAATTTGGGCATCTAGATTGTTATGACAAATATTTTGTACTGTTAATACTACTTGTTATGTATGTTTCTAGGATATATCCATAGTTGGCTTAAAAAAAATCATCTAATTTTATAAAAATTGAATAAAACTTATTTCTATATCTACCCCATGTTAACTTTTGTATGTATTCAATGTTAAAATAAAAAGGTCTCGTGACATAACAATATTTAAGATAAAGGTCTAACATTTTAAAAACTTATTCATCATATCATACATAATTGTCACAGATGTGAAGGTTTTAAAATTGCGAAAACAAATTTAGTACCAACCGGTCTACTGTACATTGTACAATGTACAGTGTACACTGTACAGTGTACAGTGTACATTGTACAGAGGTATTTTATTAAAATATGTGATATTTTACATGATTTGTGACTTTTGTTAATCGTAACTAACCGAACCTGAACTGGTACTTTTTAATATTGTGTATACAATATTAAATACCTATAGTATATATATATATATATGATGATTATAAAGTCCCCTGTTAAATAACTCATGACACGGCAGTATAATGTTATGTCATGTATAACATTATTACTATTCCAGTGATATGTTTTTGTAGATATAGTATTAGTAATATATATATATATATATATATATATATATAATACAAGTGCGCTTTTGATGTAATCTGAACTTGTGATGTGTATGTTTATATAGGTGTATTATATTGTTACGCGTGTAATTCGATGTGTACACTAGTATATAATTGTGTATATTATACGCCGTCTATTACATAGCGAGTGTTGCAATATCTAATGTAACAGAATATCGTATGCGTATATATAACAACGCTCTTTATATTATCGCATAATTAGTATAGTATAAGTTAGTACTTTTCTACATATTAAGAGCATCCTTATTAGTACAAATTATATACAAATTATAATATCAATTTTGTTGCGATAAATGATAAATGAGTTATAACCTCACAGTTGTTAGCACTATTTGTGCACTTCCTATTATAACTTCCTATTATAATACATTGGAGACATATATGTAGGCATCTTGCATATTTATATGTCCAGGTTTATCTTTGGATTTTCTAAAAGTGTGTGTTTAAACAAAATAATTTATTTTTTAGTAGATAATCTTTTAACATATTTGCAATTTTCTTTGTTAGTTTATGAAAAGAATATTTGAAACCACTATTTTGACCGATTTGTACATTAGAGTGTTCTCTAATTATCAGTGTATTATGCTTTGGTATATACCAAGATATATACTAGATATCTAATTTGTTAATGATGTGATATTTGTATAGAATATATGGGTTATATATAAACCACATACATTTTTGGACCGTAACCTGATAACTACCGTTATTTGTGAATTTACTAGGAAATATATATTCTATGTATTATTTGATTTAGACCAGATATTGTTAATGATTATTATGCTTTGGTATATACCAAGATATATACTAGATATCTAATTTGTTAATGATGTGATATTTGTATAGAATATGTGAGTTAATATAAACCACATACATTTTTGGACCGTAACATGATAACTACCGTTATTTGTGAATTTACTAGGAAATATATATTCTATGTATTATTTGATTTAGACCAGATATTGTTAATGATAGTTATAGCAAAGATTTTCCGAAGGAAAGATATAACACTTACGCGAAATCGTGTAATTCGAATTTGTATACAAAATACCCTGGTGCCACCTATAGCGGGTTACTTTTAGGAACTATGCGTTGTTTATAATGTAAATTCGTATTTAACTATACACTTTTAAAATGTTAAATAATATGCTTTAAATTAATATTTATATGATGAAAACTAAGTGTTCATTACTAATATATAACAAACAAATATGATATGTATGTTTTAAATGCTATAAGTATATATTTAGTGAGTAAAAGCTAATTTATATTGCATGTAATTTAATAGAGCAATGAAAACATTGTTGTATGCAAACAGAGCCGAACCTAAATCTATTTCAGTGATTTTGATACTACTGCTAGCAGCGGTTGGGGCTATAACTAAATTACGTTGCATGCATAGGGAGTGTTATATCTTTGCTTCGCAAAATCTTTGGTTATAGTATAACGAGTATTCCAATTCCTACAGTTTCGGCGTTAATTCTATTTTCCAGTTTGAACAGATTAGTAATTTCCATTTTACAATTGCGTATTCCTTAATAAGTATTTCAATGTTAATAATCCTATGCTCATTGATGAATATTATATCTTGTTTTGTTGTATCGCCTGGGGCTATATGTTATTCGATACACAAATTAAATTTGTATTTTCATTATTATTTAGGCAAGTTTGTTTTATCTGTCACTATATTATCGAATACAACCTGAGGTGTAATTGTAGTATGCACTACTTGTTTACCCGCACAGACAAGCGGGATGATATTGAGTTTAGTTATGTTATGCTTTTCTTTCGATGGCTATTATAAGCAAATGTGGTCGCCGCTCCATATATATATATACTAATAGTAATAATAATACAACATACTAACAGTACAATATAATAATAGTACTATATACAATATACTAACAGTAATATATACTAACAGTAATATATACTACCAGAACTATATACTAACAGTAAAATATACTAACAGTAAAATATTCTAACAGTATAATATACTAACAGTAATATAAACTAATAATACATACACTAACAGTAATATATACTAAAAGTAATACATAATAACAGTAATATATACTAACAGTAAACTATACTAACAGTACAATATACTAACAGTAATATATACTAAAAGTAATACATAATAATAGTACTATATACTAACAATAATATATACTAACAGTAAAATATAATAACATTACTATATACTAAGAGTAATATAAACTAAAATACAATATACTAACAGTACAATATACTAAGAGTAATATAAACTAACGGTAATATATACTAACAGTACTACATACGTGTATAGAATTTAAGTGGATTGTCAAGACAGTACTTCTTAGAAAGAGCAATTGGAACAGCTTACTATATGTATTCCCTATAGGAGTATAATGCATAATTTAACCCTATATAAAGTGTTCATCTAACCTTGCGTAACTAACACTGTGACTTGCAAAAATGCATGATTTTGTTAGGTATTGCTTATTGATTATTTATAGCTAACTAATATATAATTATATATATATATATATATATATATATATTGTAACCGTTCCCCTATCTTCAATCCGTGGAGGCGATTGGTAGTTTTCATCACAACACTAACATTAAGGCCATGGGTTAAGAGTAATAGTTAGCTAATAGATGTCAACACGTTTCTATTAGGTCAACATGTGATAATGTGTGTTGCATCGTAATGGCATATAATACATCAGAGGTTCAATATACATCATTCATCTTAAGATATTTTGTTTAGGACAATTGTATAGAGAACTTACAGAACCCATTACATATATAAACTATAATACAAACTAGTGCAATTATATAACGGTAGTAGTATATAATAGTATTGCATAATACATTATAGTTTTTAGAATATATTTTTTAAGAATTAATTTTATTAATAGAGTTTTTGTCGAGGGGTGTATTTTAGTACGTAATTACGTAATACCAAGTTAACTTTGATTATTATAGAATATATTCGAACTATAAGTTATACAGAACTATAGTTATACATAACTAGATTTATGAAAAGGGCACATATATCGATTATGTATAAGTGACTACATTAATTAGTTGTGCTTAGTAGTCTTTACTAATAACATATGAATTCATGGTGCTTAATAATTGTATACAAATAACTATGTTAGCATATATATAGACTTTGGAAAGCGAGTAGACAATACACGAGTAATCGAGTTACGAACAGATCTTCCAAATAATTCATAGCTATCATTAATCAACAAATGTTTTTATTTTAGATTAATAATATAACTATATATCGTTAACAAGGTTGCAATTATTTGTTTATTTCAATAACGTTATCATATGTTTGTAAATATTGCAACTTTTTATTTTCGTTTATATATTTGTTTAAATAAAAAGTCAATAAAACAATCAATCAATTTGTTTAAGAAATCATTGACAAATGACAACATTATTAATTCTCGTGTAGGGTTACTGAGGTTCCGCGACAACGTACATTATATTATATAACATAATCACCTTGTAACCTAATTAAATATTTTGTAAATTGCAATATTCAATGAAAACCATATATTTAGCATTATAAAACTTATATAATTATAATAAATTTCCCGTTAAAATAATTGTATCAATAATTTGTTAACTAATGTTAAATACATTTCCTTAATTAAAGTATATAATAAAGGCATATTTCACTAACTTCAAATTATATAATGAGATTATAGCACGGATAATGTAATGAAAGAAATAATACGATTCAGCGATGATCTTTAGGCATAAATATGTATAATACAGATTCCTATCAGAATGTATGTAGGGAGCTACTTAATTTGTTTGCCTATTTTGTTGCAAAAAGCATGAACTTTATCAGTCACCCCGGGTAAATATGAGAGAAGTGAGATATCAAGATTGAATATAGCCACGTATACCTTATGATTATGTGACAATAGAGCACTTGCTCATCAATGTTGATGTATATACATTACGATATGAAATTAACTTATGTTTCTTTCATCTATGTTTAAATAATTATTTTGTTAATTTCTCACACAAATAAACCTACACTGTATAGACTATATACATATATGCTGTATTCTATTGTATAATAATTGATAGACTATATATATATATATATATATATATATATATATATATATATATAGAATAAAAATAATAAAAATAGGTAAAAAAATAAATACCATTAATAGTAATAAAAGAAAATAGAATAACCGTAAGGAAATTAATAAATATAATAATAATGACAAACAATATCAGTACTAAGGGTTTCCACCTGTGATAAATATATATATATATATATATATATATATATATATATATATGTTTATATATGTTTATTCGGTATGTTATAATTGTACGTCAAGCTAAGTGTAGAGAAAGGTGCAGTGTGCGGTAGAGAGAGCGAAAGGTGCGGTTGACAGTAATATAATAGTGAATTACTTAATATTTCGTTTGCATGTGAAATTTGGTTTAATAGAATTATTGTTTATACGTATTAGCATACACGTACGTATGGATATACCCTCTACTATACATACCGTTACACGAGTGTATTAGTAGGGTTGGTATTGTATTATTATGTATATATATATATATATATATGTAAGTTTTCGTTTATGTAAGTGTATTTATATAAGTATATAGATAGGATATCACTAATACTATGACGAACGATGCTGAATTGAAACTAAATACATGAAGAGATAGTCGTTTAATTAAGTAACTCAATGCTATCCATGTACAATGTATGTACAATGTACATTGTACATCGTCACACCACTAATATGTATGTACACAACCACTGAAATGAATATAGTCATGTGGGTATACCACGTGGGGTTACGTAGTACCATACGTAGAGTGAGGGCACAATGTTTTCTAATAACAACTTTAGTATATAGTATACTACATAATTCTTAATTAGAGGGTTCTTCACTTCACATCATTATATCTACGTATATTCACTATCCCTCACTATGGAGGCAACATCACATACAAGCTCGTACTTATCATGCATACACTATATGTTATATTCGCTGAGCTAATTCTATGTGTTAGATTATGCAATCACATACATAATATACACACATAATCGCGTATACAATAGACTATATATTATATTTATATATTTTATATACGTTTTCAATTTTCTTAATACATATTCTCTCAATAATAATCTATTAATTGTATATAAATATACCTACTTACTTTGCTTTATTCGAATTTTCGTTCGACCTCGCCTTGTAATCTCCCCCTGCCAATCATTATTTTCCGGATCTCTTCATTATCCTTAAGATCGGTGTCTTCTTTTAAATTGTCTATGTAAGAATAATTTTGCCTTCCGCGATTTCTCCTTCCAAACTTTGGTTCCCATACGATTAGATTATGAGCTATTTCATTATTGTGGCATAATCAGTAACAAGTAATTCTCATTCGTCGACTAGCAATAACATCAGTGTTTAAATGCATTACGTTATAGATTATTTTATTTAATATCTTATCACGCCATGATACATTTAACACCATTCTCAGTAACTTAGTGTAGCAACTGTATATCTTACTTCGTAGATTTGTATCGATAGTAGGTAGACCTACAGGTCTCAGTATAAGAGGATTGTCTCTGTGGTTTCTTTAAAAATCATGATTTTTAAATTGTTATCGAGTGTAGAGTTCCAGAGCATTTTAATTGTATGACAAGCCCGCCATGCTATTGCTTTTCTTATATAGAAATCTTGATCCTAACTTGCCATCCATGAGCCTTGATATTTAAAGTTATTGACAACTTTTAAAGCTGTATTGTGTTCTTGCGAGTATATTGAAACTGGAATGAGATGATTTAACACAATAACTTCTGTTTTATTTTAGTTTAGCTTCAGTTCAATTTTCTCTGTTTCGAATTCAATACTTGTGAGAAATTCCTGAGCTCGCTCGATTTGATTCGTAATAATGGCAATGTAATCTGCATAGCTTAAATATGTGATAGTTACAGCTGGATTTCGTCTGATTAGTCTTTTAGTTAGCATGAAACCGAGTTCCTCTTTTCCTTTTAAAGCTGTTCTCGTAATATAATCGAGTACGATTACAAAAATGAATGGTGCTAATGTATCACCTTGTAATAAACCTGCTGTAATTTTAAAGAGTCAGTCTCGCCATTTGGTGTTAACACTCTAGCATGTGTGTTCTCGTGGAGTGTCGATATTGCGGATATTATTGATTGTAGAATTCCATAGGCATATAGAATTTTGAGCATTCTATATCGGTTGATACTGTCAAAAGCCTTTCTGAAATCCATGAATATGATTATTGATGATAAATTATTTGCTTTCACTTCTTCAATTATTATTCTTAATGCAAGTATATGATTTGTCGCTGAACTTACTTGCATAAAACCATTCTGATTATTCCTTAGAATAGGATTTATAAATGATTGATTAAGAATAAGTTTATTTGTAATTTTCTGTGAAATTGTTGATAATTATTTACATCATTTAGATTACCGGATTTTGGAACAGGTATTATATGGAATGTCGACAATTGCTTAGGCTTTTCATAGTTCATATATATATATATATATATAAGAGGTTTATATCCATATACATATATATATATATATATATATATATATATATATATATGTGAATATATTAATGCTTATTCACGAATCACAACTTTTATTTTTATTATCTGTATCAAATTTATTTATATCACCTTTATTATTGTAATTATATATTTTATCTTTGTTTCTAATTTAAATTTAAATTATTTTCGTATGTGATTAACCTTTTATTTAATCAATTCATTGTTTTTTATATTACTATGATTTTATTATTATATTTATCATTTTTTTTATTTTATAAATTTATTTGAATGGAAATGATTATATGATATTGCATATACTGTTAGGAGGTTTCGAATCAATAAAGCTGATATCTTTCACTGGTCCTCCTTAGACTTTTTCTATAAACTGAATGCATTCATTCACACACACACATATATATATATATATATATATATATATATATATATATATATATATAGTTAACACATATACATTCTACCCTATGCGTGGTATGACGAACTACGGCACTATGGTAAGTTTATCTATGTAATGATACGAACAACTTCCGGTACTCTATATATAAGTTAAAATATCCTACCTGAACTGTTACACATTAAATATATGTACATATATGCTTACCTGTACCCATGCTTAATATAGAATACTATAGTTTAAAGGTTCCTTTAGTATATGGGTAAAGCTCGCATTGCTATATAATATGATACCGAAGTAGGTAAATAGATTCACGAAAGAATGATAATGGTGATGATGATGGTGATGATGATATTGATGGTAATGATGATGGTGATGATGGTAATGATGATATTGATGGCAATGATGATGATGATGATGATGGTGATGTTGATGGCAATGGTGATGACAATGATGGTGATGATAGTGATGTTAATAATTATGTGATGATGATAGAGGTGATGCTAATAGTGATGATAAATCAAATATAAATTAATACATCTCAATGATGACTGCTCTCTAATTATTGCCACATCGACACATATATATATATATATATATATAGATATTTAATTGTAGTAATTATTAAGATTATTATTTATTAATTTTTATTTTCTTCATCATCACATCAGTATCACCAGTATCAATCTTAAATTATAAGTTAATATTTACCTTTTATAACTATATCTTATTATATATATATAGCATAGTAATTAATATATTTATTAATATGATAATAATGATAATAAGATTTATTAATATATATATATATATATATATATATATATATATTTATTGTTATTTTTATTTGGTGGAGTCCTTTCATCGCATCCAGGAACTTATATAAAGTTTTCACTTATAACCATATGGCCTAATATACCTCGAAACCGCTCTCATGTTAATACATCCATAGTTTTAACGAGAGCCGATCATTTATTTATAAATAATTATATAAGATCACTTCTAAATAGTATTTTAAGACCTATTGTAATGGTCCGGAAAATGCTTGAACCCGTGTCCTGCTGCTTGTGTGTATGACGCATTAGACTTAGCCCTATATATTAATATTATGAGTCATCGTATATTTTTCCGCATAAATGTGAAGTTAATTAAGCAATACGTATCATCATCATATATCCTCCCTCTATATTTATAACTATATATATATATATATATATATATATATATATATATTGTTTATCTCTACTCGAGTGCTTGTTAATATAGTTGTAGTAGAACACTATAGGTAACTCTATAGTTCATATCTGTATTGTCCTATATTACCATGTTTGCAATACACTTAAGTATATATATATATATAGGTATACATGCATTATTTATATATATAAATATAATAGTCGATATCACTATTTTTTTAGATGTAAATACCATTTAAAAATAAAACTATGTTAATATTTAATCTTTATGATGTAAGCTAGAGCACACACATATAATCTTATAGATACATATCACAACCACACACACGCACACATATAAACGCACGCACGCACACATAAAAGCACACACACGAAAAATGTACTTCGCACATACACACACAAACATATATATGTATATGTGTATGTATATATACTATATTTATTATTTTTAAATTTAATATTACACTATAGTGTAATATAGTTTCAATGCATACGTATCTTATAGTACTATATGTATGAATAATGCATGTATACATACTATAGTATACATATAAAATGTTTATTATTTATTAATATATATATATATATATATATATATATATATATATTATTATTATCAGATGTAGACAATGACAAGGTAATTATAGAATCATTGTTGCTTATCGAAACAATTACCCCTTTATTAACATGATACGTTTCATTATAGATAAGAATAATAAATTAATAATAATTTTATAATATTATGAATTCCTGTTTACATATATATGATATAAATAAATAAAATATATAATACAACATAATGAAACTTAACATAAAACTAAATGTAAACAAGAAAAAAAAGAAACAAATATATTAAATAAAATATATGTACAATGTTATAATACAAAATGAAAAATATTATAATACTGACAATTTTTAATAATTAATTATTTTTTTTTAATACTGATATTTTATAATTAATAATATATGTATTTGTAATTTTATATTATATCAGAAAGTAATAAATGTAAAAATAATAAAACTAATTTTATTATTCACACCGAATTTTCATCAGCAATTAGCCAGCAATTTTCATCAGCGAAATTGCTGGTGGAATGAAAATGTTCTATTTATTTTCCACGCTTATCGGACTTATTTGACAGGTTTTCAAAGATAATAGTAAATAGTAAATTAAATGATCTTTGTTATCTAGTTGATTTGGTATTAATGCTTATTTTATTATAAATAAATTATCGAGCAATTTTTATCGGCAATTTTGCATGAAAATTCGATGTGAACCCCCCTTAAGATATAATTTGAATTTTTTTAAATAATTAAATAGTGAATTCCATAAATAGGGACCAATAATTATTATAAAATGTGAAAATATATTTAAATTTTATGAAGGAATATTAACGTTATTTATGTCACGCATTGGATAAATATTTTATTTTTTACTAAAATGATTGATTATTATTTTACGGTGAACATTATTATATACTTTAAACATTTATTCGAAAGTATTATATTTTACTAGGTCATTGATATATATATATATATATATATATATATATATATATATATATATATATATAACTGCCTGTGTGGCTCAGTGGCTAAGGCGTCAGACACACAAGCAGTAGGACACGGGTTCGACCCTCGTCCGGACCATTAATTAAATTTATAAAATGGGTCTTAAAATATTATTTAGAAGTGATCTTATATAATTATGTATAAATAAATGATCGGCTCTCGTTAAAACCATGGATGCCTTAACATGAGAGCGGCTTCGAAGGGACATTAGATCCATATATGGTTATAAGTGAAAACTTCATCTAAGTTCCTGGATGGGATGAAAGGACTCCACCAAATAAAAATAACAAATAACAAATATATATATATAGTATATAGTACAACTATATTCCCTTCCATATCTTATATACAATTCTTCTCCTCTTATATATACTCCCATTATCCGTCACTAAAAATAAAAACTCGTGCCCTAAGTTATAAGCCAATATATTGAATTCGTTACCATTAGATAATCCTATGTTAGATATATCTTGTCCCATAAGACATTCAATAAATCTATTTAGATAAAAATGATCTCAGGTGGAAATCTGTAATACTTATATTGGTTGTCATTATTACTCTATTTGTATTCTTATCTTACAGCGATTTATTTATTATTTTACGTAGTGGGTTTGTATTAGGTAATAAAAGTATGCTGTTATAAGGATTCTTATTTTTATTTCTTTATAATATACTTTGGAGAAATCATGTATGACTTACCTAAGTATTTAAGTAAATATTTAATATATAAATATATATATATATATATAGTATATATTATATAGATATTTTTTTTAATCTAACAATTCATACTGCGTTTTTTTCTTGTAATAACGGTCATTCATATAAATTTAAATATATGTTATATATATATATATATATATATATACATATATGTAATACATAAACCATTAACTATGTTTGATTCACGTATTCTTTATATGTATATATAGACACGTTTTTTCACAGAAGCATAAATATATCTATATAGCTGTTTCTAAATATATCGCAATTTATTTATATTCAAAGAAGGGATTTCGGTACACTCGGGGGACTGTCGTGGTGACGTGGTGCTAGTGTTAGTTATGGTAACAGTGCTGCTATTAGTAGCGATACAGCCATACCACTAGGTATAAACAGTCATGCAGAATGCAATATGTTTACATTAGGACTATACACGACTGTATGTATAAATATATATATATATAAATATAAATATATATCGTGTGTATATACGACCGCTAAGACTCCATCAGTAACTCTCTCGTGCGCGCTAAGTTTGTGTATGTTATAGCAGTTATATATATATGTGTGTGTATGTGTTTATGTGTGTATGTGTTCATGTGTAGTTTTAAATACACGAGTTAATGTTCACACGTATACATTATAATGATTACTTTTTATTTTAACTTTCTATGTATATATAAACTAATGAATATGATGTTTAATTAATATTAAATGATGATACTATACTGAATTACAATTATAGTTTAAAGTATACTTATATTTATATTTATATATATATATATATATATATTATTTATATTAGTTTTTATTACAAATATATTATTAATAATATTTAACAATGTGAAACATGCCAATATAGATCACATGACCAACACAATATCTAGCATCACGTAATTGACTAATATACCTAATTGTACTTCTAATTGGAAAGTCTAACATTATTTAATATATAGTTTTAATTCTCTCTTATTTACCTGATGACCTTCCCAAGCACACCCTAACTGCCTGATTTTACCTGATAATACGGGTTATTTTTAATTGTGAATGCTTCTTTATATGTAAACATGTTAACAACGCGTATAACAAATAGTACATATATACATGCGCGCATTAACAGTGTAATGAAGTATACAGAATTTCACAGTAAACGCACCTATAATATAGGACTCACTTTGTACTGCCTTTGTACACGTCTATAGTAGTTTATTAGTATACTTATATATATATATATATATATATATTAATCAGTTATTGATCACGTGTGCTTTGTTGACACTATATCACGATATCACGTGGTATACCCTATATCACGATGTATATGTGTCATCACATTCAAGCAGTCAGTATATCAGTTAATGTTCAGCTAAGTATCTACTAGGCGAATGTAACTCTGAGTGTATATAAGCAATACCTCCTATAACCTCTATATAACCTCTATTGGAAATATTGATATACCCCTTAATCTTAAACTTCAACGATGCTTCGTTACAAGATAAACGAAAGTAATCCCAGAAAATAGTATAGTCATTCATTCATGTCATTTTAATTTGGTAAAGGAGACTAGTAATCGACTAGTAATCTTTACCAGGTAAGCCATGTTTAATAGGTGGCTATAAAGTATACTTTATAAAGTACAATTATCTAAGCGTAACTAATTCTTAGTACTGCATGTTAGAGCTGTTCGGTATTAGGTCACGTACTGTGCGGTCATGCATGGGTGGGTAATTTCTCGGAAATATCAGCGCCGATGTATATACTATAGTGACCGGTTGAGAAAAATAACCATAATGTCACATGACTACACAATTGACGATACTTCAACTTAATTGTAACCATGTATAACATATATGTACACGAATTAACAACACGTTATGAATTTAAAGAAAGTAATATATAGGTTACATATGGTACTAACTATTTTCGTCATCTTGATCCCATACATTACCGGCAACACCTCCGTAATAGCACAATAATGACAGAATAGTTAATGTCCAACATATAATCCACATCTAATAGTCAAGTGTGAGCTGTGAGCATATCCGATGTGAGGTGATTCTCTAGTT
>OZ025241.1:42714690-42722190 GCA_964019155.1 Osedax fenrisi
TTAGATTACTTGAAGGTGTACTACTACTACTACTACTACTACTACTACTACTACTACTACTACTACTACTACTACTACTACTACTACTACTACTACTACTACTACTACTACTACTACTACTACTACTACTACTACTACTACTACTACTACTACTACTACTACTACTACTACTACTACTACTACTACTACTACTACTACTACTACTACTACTACTACTACTACTACTACTACTACTACTACTACTACTACTACTACTACTACTACTACTACTACTACTACTACTACTACTACTACTACTACTACTACTACTACTACTACTACTACTACTACTACTACTACTACTACTACTACTACTACTACTACTACTACTACTACTACTACTATTCAATTCAATTCAAAACGATTTATTTAGACACTCAATTATATAGCATTATTATGCTTTGTTAAGTGTAATATATAAAAATAAAACAAAAACGAAAACAATAAACGAAACGCGAAACAGGAGAAGTGTCTCAACTGTTTAATAATAATAATTTTAAGTTACGTTTAACGTCGAATGATCTTGAATACCACGAATATTCCTGGGAAGTGAATTCCACCTACTTGGGGCCGAGTAGGTGAAAGCTCGATTTCCGGAGCGAGATAGATTCGGTAGGCGTACACTTAATCGGGTTGTATCGTGATTTGATCTCAGAGTTCTGCGGGGTTGAATAATATTTAGACATGATCTAATATATGCTGGTTGACCAATCCGCATGGTTTTGTGAATGATACACAAAAGTCTATATTTAGAACGCTGAGATGTGGATAGTATATGGTCTCTCCTCATTTTGGTAGAGACGCTTGTGTGGTCAGTTCGAGGCTGTCTATGAATGAGTCGTACAGAGGACCTGATAATTCTATTAATAGGTATTAATGATGATTTAGGTAAACCTACTAATATTGAATTACAGTAATCTATAATAGAAAATACTAGAGAGTTTACTAAAATACGGCATGTATTTTTATTAATATAATTTCTTATATGACGGATATTATATAATTGTTGATTTGCTTTTTTGCATAAACTCATAATATGTGTGTTAAATTTGATATCTGAATCAAAAATAACACCTAGATATTTAATATTAAGAGTAGGTTCTATGACTTTACCATTAATTGTTACAATTGGGAAATTATCAAAATTACTGGGAATGTTTAATAATTCGGATTTTGAGGTATTCAATGATAGCTTATTATCATTAAGCCATGTATATATAGCATTTGCACAATTAGATAAATCATTGAAATTCATAGAGCTATATCTAGATAAGGTAGAATATATCAATATATCATCTGCATACTATGCCTGTAGATATTGATCGATTTATGATTAATGTAATTGGAATGGTTAACATACGTGACATTTTTTTCAATAGAAGTAGCGGTATTGGGTCGTGTGGAGCAGAGTTTTGTAATGGTTAATTAATTCAAAAATTTGTTCGTGATTAGTTGGAATAAAATAAGATAATCTTATGTTTGAGTGTTGTGAAGTTACATTGAAATGTGGGTTATAAGTAAATTTATAAGTTAATCGTAGTTTTTTAAATTTTTCAGTGAAGAAATTAGCAAAATCAGAACATAATAATTCTAAAGGGGTATCTGGAAATATAGACTTTTTCGTTTTTCCTAACAGTGAATTTGTAATACAATATAACTTTCTTATATTATTACTGTTATTAAGTATTTCATTTAGATAGAATTTTTTCTTTGCACATTCAATAGAATATTTGAAATATTTTTTGGATTCAATGAGAGCAGTTAGAGAGCTATTAGAAGGAAACTTTGAGAAAAAGCGTTCGTTTGTTCCCATAGCCCTTTTGGCCAAAATAGTATCGTTATTAAACCATTTGTTTTTAGAACTTTTAATAATCTTTAATTTGGTAGGTGCAAATTTATTTAACATATCTATTAGATACTTATTTAATTCCTTAATTGTAGTCTCATTAGATATTAATGAAGATAAATTAGAAGTGAATAAATAAATTGGTATCTTCGAAATGTTTCTGTAGTTAATTCTATTGATTTGAGATTTAACTATTGGAGTATTAATTGTAAATGTAATGGCATAATGATCAGTAATTAAAAAGTTAGTATTTGTTATATTAATCATAAGTTGAGGGCTATTTATTGTAAAAACTAGGTCAAGTATGTTGCCAGATGTATGAGTTGGTGTAGTTATATGTTGATATAATGAGTGTGATTTAGATAATGAAATAAGTTTTTTCGAAGGAGTTTTGTTTTTATTAACTTGGAAATTAAAATCACCAAGAATAATTGTATTACTTAATTTAATCGAAGTGAGAAGATCATTAAAATCATCTAGAAAAGTTATATAGTTATTCGATGGGGGTCGATATATGATTATAAACTTTATAGTATTATTTAAAGCTGTACGTAATGAAACTATAGAGCATTCACAACTAGAGATAGGATATTTTGTATAACTTAGAAGTTTAATTGATTTACTATATAGAATGCCAACTCCGCCTCCAGTTTTAGAATCTTCACGAGGTGTATGTTGAAAGCAATATGAGTTATTCATAAGCTCTGCTATCACTGAAAATGAATTATCATTAAGCCAGGTTTCCGTAAGTATAACAATATCATGATTAAATTCATTATTAAAATCATTGATAAAATTAATGTTAGCTCTGACTGAGCGAGCATTAATAATAGAATATGTTAGTAAGTTATCAGGGTTTAGTCATTCAGTATCAGTTGTAGGAAGTGGTAATGGATCTTGTGGGGTTGTAGAGTTAGAATTTGCTAATAATGTTTGAATTATATTATTGGAAGGGGGTTGGAATTCTGTGAGGTATTGATTAATTAAAGTCGAGTGTTCTATTGATATATTGTGTATATTATGTTAATTATTGTTAAATGTACTACATAGAATATTTATTTTATCTACAAAATATTTGGAAAAATTATTGCATAGTATGTTATCTGGAATATCTGGAAGGACACTTTCTTTTGATTTTCCTAGTAAAGAATTAGTTATCCCATAGAGATGTTTTTGATTAGAGGTTGATTGATTTATTTCAGTATAGTAGTATTTATTCTTAGCTATTTCTATAGATTTTTTAAAATAACTCTTAGCCTTAAGTAGGGATTCTAAGGAAGATTCTGATGGATATTTTGAAAAATATCTTTCAGTTTTCCTCATTTCCTGTTTGGCTAATAAAGTATCAGAGTTAAACCATTTATTTGTACGACTATTTATGCATTTAACTCTAATGGGAGCATATTTATTTAGTATATATGATAGATTATCATTTAGTTCTATCGCCGATATATTATCATGATTAATTTCTATAATACTATTGGAGAGAAGTTCGTGGTCGATATTAGTAAGTTTTCTATAATTAATTAATTGTGTGTTAATTTTTGGTTTTGGAATATTGATATTAAATATTATTGCAAAATGGTCTGTAATGAGATATTTAATATTAAGTACTTTTAGTATTTGTGTGGAATATATAGTAAAAATTAAATATAATGTATTGCCTCCTATGTGTGTGGGCTTGTTTATATGTTGATGTAGTGAGTGTGAGTCTGTAAGTGAGATTATATTACTTGAAGGTGTACTACTACTACTACTACTACTACTACTACTACTACTACTACTACTACTACTACTACTACTACTACTACTACTACTACTACTACTACTACTACTACTACTACTACTACTACTACTACTACTACTACTACTACTACTACTACTACTACTACTACTACTACTACTACTACTACTACTACTACTACTACTACTACTACTACTACTACCACCACCACCACCACCACCACCACCACCACCACTACTACTACTACTACTACTACTACTACTACTACTACTACTACTACTACTACTACTACTACTACTACTACTACTACTACTACTACTACTACTACTACTACTACTACTACTACTACTACTACTACTACTACTACTACTACTACTACTACTACTACTACTACTACTACTACTACTACTACTACTACTACTACTACTACTACTACTACTACTACTACTACTACTACTACTACTACTACTACTACTACTACTACTACTACTACTACTACTACTACTACTACTACTACTACTACTACTACTACTATTACTACTACTACTACTACTACTACTACTACTACTACTACTACTACTACTACTACTACTACTACTACTACTACTACTACTACTACTACTACTACTACTACTACTACTACTACTACTACTACTACTACTACTACTACTACTACTACTACTACTACTACTACTACTACTACTACTACTACTACTACTACTACTACTACTACTACTACTACTACTACTACTACTACTACTACTACTACTACTACTAATCAAATCAAATCAAATCAAAATGGTTTATTTAGACACTCAATTGTATAGCAATAGGTTTGCTCTGTTAAGTGTTGTGTTAATAAAAATAAGACAAATTAAATAATATAAACTAACAATAAGGAGATATAGGTATAACACTAATTTAAATATAAAAGTAGGTTGAATTATTAATTAACGATTTAATAAATATTCTACAAGGTTACGTTTAAACGTTGACAAATTTACAATTTCTCGTATAGAACGAGGAATAGGATTCCATAGTCGAGGAAGAGCATACGAAAAAGCACGCTTTGTCGTACGTGTTAGATTGGGGACGCCTACTTCAAATCGTAAGACATCCTTAGTAGATCTTGTTGTTCTAAGAGGTTGTATCAATTGGAGTGAAGATCGTATATATTCGGGCTGATGTGTAGTAAGGGCCTTTTGAGCGATACACAGTACTCTTTTCTCAGCACGTTCGGAGGCTGATAGTATCCTAAGTGATTTCATCTTTAAGGTGACACTTGAGTGATCCTCGCGTGGTTGCCGATATATCGTTCTCACAGCTGATCTGATAATACGATTAATTGGTAATATCGTGGATTGAGGGAGTCCAATTAAATTAGAGTTACAGTAATCAATTGACGAAAAAACTAATGAATTAATTAAAATATAAGTTAGATTATTATTGATATATTTACGTATATGTCGAATGTTATACAGATTATGGTTTGCTTTACTACATATACTTTGAATATGGTGATTTAACGACATATCGCGGTCAATAGTTATTCCTAGATATTTCAATTTGGAACTAGGATTAATGATTATATTATTAATTGATATAATTGGAAAGTCATCGTAAGAGCTAGGAATATTAATTAATTCAGATTTATCAGTGTTAAGACTCAACTTATTATTGGTTAGCCAAATCTGTATATCATTTGCACAGTTGGATAACTCATTACGATGAGCAAGACTGTATTGAGATATAGTAATATATAGAAGTATATCGTCAGCATAAAGATGATATTTGATATGCTTATATTGTCTAATGATGTTAGATATAGGTCTAATATATATTAGAAACAAAATAGGTCCAAGTACAGAACCTTGAGGTAGACCTGTTTTTAAATTATTTGGTTGAGAATAGTGGTTTCCAGTTTTTATAGAGAATGTACGATTCGAGATGAATGACATAATCCAATCTAAAGCTTTATCAGTTAGACCGATATCAATTAATCTTTGTTTTAAAATAATGTGATCTAGAGTATCAAACGCAGTAGATAAGTCGAGAAGGAGTAATTGTATATTAGAATGA
This sequence comes from Osedax fenrisi, assembly GCA_964019155.1. Taxonomy (NCBI): domain Eukaryota; kingdom Metazoa; phylum Annelida; class Polychaeta; order Sabellida; family Siboglinidae; genus Osedax; species Osedax fenrisi. The sequence goes on from OZ025241.1 coordinate 42,720,399, forward strand.
ATATCAAGAGATTTAATAACATTATCAATAACATGTAGTACAGAAGTTTCTGTACTGTGATGTAAACGATATGCACTTTGATATTTATCTATTAGTTGGTAAGTATGTAAGTAATTATTAAGTTGAAAATATACAACTTTTTCTAAAAGTTTGGCTATTGTAGGTAATTGAGATATAGGGCGATAGTTGTTTAGGTCATTGATGTCTAGTTTATTTTTTTTTAAGTATGGGAGTTACTATTGCGTGTTTCAGTTGTGTCGGGACGTATCCAGAGTTTAGAGAATCATTAATTATTTTAACAATGGGTATTGTAATACTATTAATGATTCTTTTCATGAGAGATACGGGTATTGGATCATGAGGAGCAGATGATTTAGACGAATTAAGTAATATTTTTATTTTATCATTAGTTGTTGGGAGGAATAATGAAAGTTGATGGCAAGTAATATGTGGTAGTGTAATGGGTATTGTATCATTATAATTAAGTGTGAGGGATATATGTAGTTTGTTAAGTTTGTTAATAAAAAAGTGAGAGAACTGATTGCACAAGATATCATAGGGTATATGGGGTAGATATTTTTGTTTCGTTTTTCCTAATAAAGTATTAGTAAATTTATATAATCTACGTATATCTCCGTTACAATTTTTAATTTCTGTTTCGTAATGCTGAATTTTAGCTGCTACAATGGATTTTTTAAATACTTTTTTAGAAACTATAAATTTGTTAAGAAGCTGGATATTAGGATGTTTAGAATATTGTCGTTGATATCTTCTCATATTTTGTTTGGCTAATATTGTTTCTTGATTAAACCAACATTTTCTGTTATTTCAAATAGTTTTATTTTTTTGAGGAGCATGTTTGTTAAGGATATTTGTTAGAATATTATTTAACGTATTGATTGTTATATCTTGAGTTAGCGACGATAAAAGATCAAAGGAGAATGTTGAAATTGATATTGCTTTGAGGTTTCTATATTTAATTTGGGAATGGCTAATAATATCACTTTTTATATTGAGAAGAAAAGTGACAGCATAGTGATCAGTTATTAGATGTTTAATTTCGAAATTATTGAGTATGATATATTGACTATTAGTGGAGAAAATTAAATCTAAAGTATTTCCAGAAGTATGTGTAGGTTTATTGACGTGTTGGTTAAGTGAGTGTGATTCAGTCAGGGAGAGCAGTCGTAATGAGGGGGTATCCTTTAGATTAACATGGAAGTTAAAGTCTCCGAGTATTATTGTATTATTTAATTTTATCGAAATAAGAAGATCATTGAGATCATCTATAAATGATATATAATTATTAGATGGTGGTCGGTATATTATTACAAATCTAGTGTAATTATTTGCAGATGTCTGTAATACAACTATGATGCATTCAGAACCAGAGATAATATAGTTTGTGTAGCTTATTAATTTCATTGATTTTTTAAAAAGAATACCAATACCACCTCCGGTTTTGTTTTCATGAAATATTTTTCGTGGGGTGTGTTTAAAAATGTAAGTATCGTTAATAAGTTGGGAAATTAATGTAGTAAAGTCATGTGTAAGCCATGTTTCAGTAATTGCTATTATGTCGTGATTAAATTCAGTAATGAAGTCTGATAATATTTCAATATTAGCTTTTATTGAGCGTGCGTTGATCAAAGCACACTTTATATATTTATCATTTAAAAGTCATGAGGTTTATCTATAATAGTATTTGGTAGGTTAGAATATCTATTAGTAGGGTTTACGAGTTTATTTTGTGAATTTTTATTTATTTGTATATTAGATATATAACTATTAT
>OZ025241.1:42727190-42769690 GCA_964019155.1 Osedax fenrisi
TATATATATATATATATATATATATATATTATAGTTTATATTATTCGTTTATGACTATAGTTTATTAATACAAAAATCAAATTTATCATATGGTCAGGGTATATTTTTGAAATTAAAAATTATCAAAAATGGTCATTGAGAAAAAATGTTTGGAACCACTGCTCTAGAGGGTTATGCACGGTAACATCAGCCGATATCATGCTTTATAGCTTATTATCGCATATATTTATATATTACGTAACTAAGCGTAATAAGATAATAAGATAAGAACGAAATGATAACTTATGACCTTATTCCGCGACGGTTCTACAGAAATAATCGTGTCCTTTGCGAGATTTTCACAAACCATCACTATGGATGTAATAGTATTATTGTTATAATGTAATTTATTGGCAACATTATAAACCATACGTTATTTAATATATATTTATATATATATATATATATATATATATATATATATATATATTAATACTATATATAGTAAACCATTTACTATAGTAAACCATTAATACTATTAATACTATAGTAAACATACTTTACTATTTATAATCATTAATTAGCATATTTACTTTATATTAATTATTAGTAATTAATATTATCCAATGCAGTCGCGTAGTTATATCTACATCTACTACCTAGAATACATGCTTACATATCTTCGTTATTTTAAGTATATATATATGTTATGAATTATCTATTTTTTTGGTACAATCATGCAAAACCATTACTAACCATCCATCTTCTAACGTATTGAAACCCCTATAAGTATACATAACAGTAAATATATAACTAAAATATAAAATACAGTTGATCATTGACCCTGATTTTAATAATATGAATATATATATATATATATTTTTTTTGTTATTTTATTTTGGTGGAGTCCTTTCATATCATCTAGGAACTTATATGAAGTTTTCACTTATAAACGTATACGTTTATACACCATATATGGCTCTAATATCACTTCGAAGCCGCTATCATGTTAAGACATCCATGGTTTTAACGAGAGCCGATAATTTATTTATACACAATTATATAAGATCACTTCTAAATATTATTGTAAGACCCATTGTAGTCGTCAGGATGAGGCTCGAACCCGCATCCTACTACTTGTGTATCTTTACGCCTTAATCAACTGAGCCACACAGGCAATTATATATATATATATAGTCAACTTATCATTTTAGGTATTTTGTATACTTTAGACTATATTCGTTATAATACACTACTATATATATACCTGGTATTATTGATACTTCCCAAAAATGGGTATATCTTAAATATATGATCATATGGGTTCGAACCTATCCTATAACATAATACGTCTAATAATATTCTATCATATGGTTCACTATTATTTTCTATACACATCTAATCTATCTAATATATCATTGTATATTTTCCTAATATCCACAACAATATTTAAGATGATGATATTCAACTATATTCATCCCTTCCTGCATATTATCCTAATAATTCTATTCTTATTTTTATATACATTTATAGTGTGATTTCCATAAAATAATGTTCTATTAAATACATATATGACTATCTTTACAATATATCTATAAACTTACTGACATTCCCTACGTTTACCCTAATAGTTAGATATAATTTACCTCTCATCGTCATTTTTGATGCAACTTCGAACATTTTATTTACTTCTCTTTGTATATCTTGTGAGTTATTAAAACTCCCAACTTCAATATTACGAGATACATCGCAATAATTCGCAAATTCACTGTAGGGCTCACGCAATTCACTCATATTCATCAACATCTCATCATCTCGTTATTTGTTTTCATTTTTTCTCATAACTAGAATATTTATTCACCATTATAAATATACCATTCAACTTGAACACTGTTCTTCTACTGACTATTTACAATTACTCCTAAATATAATTTCCCTTTATTGGATATATAATAAACGAAAACTCCTCTTTCTATAAATAAATATGACCATTCATTATTTCTCTCAGCCTACTTGTGTTCTTTATTTACGTGAAATACTATAAGTTTTGGGGTTAATTCTATAACAGATATGTCAAAGTAATCGGCGTTAAGAATGAAAAGTAAGTAGTTATAAAAATATAATGATTTAAGGGGTTGTAAATAAAATAACAAACTGGGTTATGTTTAAGTTTAATATCATCATGGTCATTACCATATTCGTAAGTAATAAAGCACTATTTTTAAATCATCGTCTTTCCATTAACATAAATGTAGTACTTGAAATCCTATTTAAATACCTATGAATAGATATTAGTAATATAACGAATAAATTCACTGGCTCTATTTATTAAGAATGATATATTGGTGACGATTATACCTAGTGACGACACTTCGAAGGGATATTAAAGCCATTTTGGTTATACGTATGGAAAGGACTCGACACAAATAAATATAATAATAATTATTCTACTCTTCTTATAGTGTAGCATACTATAGTATGTTATACCACATAATATATTCATTATGGTACGATCCCCTAGATTCTTAGGTTAAACTCTCACAATATTATTAATCGTATTATAGGGGAAAGTCCCCGATTACCGACCCCCTCCTAATACCGACCCCCTCTCGTATCTCAGTAACTATAATAGATATCAAATAAATAATATATACATGAACTGTTAGTAATTTAATGATAAATATGAAAACGTATTTTGTTTAAAAAAATATTTAATCCTACAATTGTTATTTGATAAAATGTAATATTCTGTTTTATTTTTTTTAATATTTGAATAATAACTTTTTTTAAATCATTGTAAATAATTTATTAATTAAAAGAAAACTTGATTTTGTACATAATATTGTAGAACAATAAAATGTTTATAATTATTATAAAAATAATTGAATTTGAATAACTATTAACCAATATATCTTAATTATAGCAACCCATATTATTTTACTATTACCGACCCCCTAGATTACCATAATACCGACCCCATGTGATTTATAATATCCAATCAAAATAGATTCGTCTTTACTTTAAAATATGTCGTAAGTTGTTTATGTATCAATGATATAGATTTTGGATTCATAATTCCAGTTGATTATATACATACTCATTAATAAATAAATATTAAATAATAATATACACTATTTTAATATAATTACTATAAAGTTTAAATTTAAATTTAATATTACTATTAAAAAATAAATTCATTACAAAATAAATTACGTCAAGTTATAATTAATTATATTTATGTATATCTACTATTTTTATTGGATATTATAATACTACAATTATTTATACTACGATTATTGTAGGGTGTCGGTAATAGGGGAAGGGGTCGGTATTAGGCACATTTATCCGATTACCGAGCCCCCTGTTTATTCTTGTTAATATAATTATATCAAAAATTTAAAATAGCCACTTTATTCATTGCCATATATATATGCCAATAATATTACCCTAATTACAACATTTCAATTAAATATATTTAATATTGAATAAGTTATTACAAATAATCATTTAGTGGTCGGTAATCGGGGAATTTCCCCTAATATGTGTTCACACGTAAACCATGGTTTATGAACTATGTGTATCTTATAATGAAAGTTGTATTTATTAATCAGGAGAATTAGAGAAACGTCTTATTATGAAATTATCGAAATAAAAAACTTCTCATAATATTGAAAGAAATACAAAATTAATTATTAAAGATTATATCTATTTTTTTCTCCGTGTTCTGTTTCATAAATATACCAACATAATAATATAAAATAAAACCTAAATACCAATATCATTATGTATATAACAATAAAATAATAATCATAAAATTCAAATTTATAATCAAATTAAAAATATATAAAAGTTAAGTATACACACAAGATAAAATCGAAATATGGAATGACAGTTGTATTATACAATTTCCAAAGAAAGGAAACATATGTCTAATAAAGAATTATCGCGGCATCACTTTGACATGTATTTCAGCCAAAATATACAAAATAATGCTCTTTACAGAATGTTACCTTTTATAGACGTCTTGCTCCGTAAAAATGAAAACGGTATCAGAACGAACAGATCAACCACTGGCCAAATACTAACAATAAGGAGAATAATCGAAGAATCACATGCAAAAAGACTTTCTGCAATAATTATATTTATCGATTACTTAAAAGCTTTCGATAGAATACATGTATACCTGAGGTAACAGTAAATACAATGATGATAGCATACAATATTATTCGATTAAGGTACGATCACCAGATAGGAAACACAGAATTTTATGAAATTACTGCAAGTGTAGGAACCTCTTCCTACTATAAATTGACACACCAGCACCTTTCGTTTTTATTATCTGTCTTGATTATATACTTAGAAAATCAATGAATCAGATATATGATATAAGTTTTACACTTATATATTAAAATAGCAAACGTCACAACTCTATAAAAATCACAGACGTAGACTATGCATATGGTATATCCGTATTAACAGACAATGTAACATATGCCACTATATCCTTCACAAAATAGAAGTAGTATCCAAAGAAATAGGACTACAAGTTAATATGGAAATGACTTAATATATGAATATAAATCAAGCTAATACTGACACATTAAAAAGTTTAACCGGAATACAAATCTAAACAGTTAACGATTTCAAATATCAAGGCATCTACGTCTCTTTTAGTCGAAAAATGTGTCAAAATCAGACTTGCAAAAACCTGGGCAGCATTAAATGCAATTAACACAATTTGGAAATCTAAACTAGCTAATAATCTAAAAATAATTTTATTCAGAGCTTCCGTAGAGTCGGTATTAGAGATACGGAGCAACAAATTGGATACTGACAACATCTGTAGAAAAAAGCTTAGATGTATATTATAACAGAATTCTGAGAGTATCCTTGAACAAGTAGTGGATAGATCATCCGACAATAAAGGATCTGTATGTAAATACTCCTAGGTTAAGTACAATAATACGACGCCAAATATTACGTTTCAGGGGCCAATTTTGGCAGGCGAATGATGAAATGGTAGCAGATATTATACTCTGGCATCCTAGACATGGAACGCGTTGTAGAGGTACACCATTGAAAACGTAAATAGATCAACTGGTTGGTGATACTCTATGCAGACCAAACGAGATTTCGTACACGATAGATAACCGAGAAGAGTGGAGAAAAATATGTTATGAATAGCCGAGCAAGCTCGACCTGGTAATATAACTGAAATAAAATATGAACATTTTATGAAATAAGAGTTAACGAAATACAAAAAACAACTCAAATTCCATCATTATTCTACTAATTCTTAAATATAAATATTTAAAATGTAATTATAGAAAAAATTAATAAAAAATAATAAAATTATAAATAGTAAATAATTTATAAATTTATATTCTGTATAAAGAGCAGAATATGATTTAGATAAAATAGTAAAGTTACTGTAGTTATAACAAATTAGTCAGTACAAATTTTCAATAAGTCATTTTAAATTTTTATAGTAAATTATATTATAAGTCGTATAGTTAAAAGTCATAGTTTTATAAGTTAATTTAAAAATTAATAATATTACTATTTTCACAAGTCAAATTAAAAGTTAAAACTATATAATTAAAATTAACCATTCATTACATATTTTTCTTAAGTTATTTTAATTGAAATTTAAAATCTTTCTTTTAGAATTATCTTATTATTCCATAGTCTATGACCTGTAATAGATAATCAGAAATCTTTTCAATATGTTCTAACTTTAAATAAATATATATTATGTAATTTAATAGAATATAATTTTTGAAAATTAAAAGGTATATATTATTATAATATTATAGATATATATAATTCTTGGCCCTAAACATAAACTTCATGGTATTCATTTTGACGATATCATAAAATTATAATGACTTGTGAAGAATATAAAAAGTTTAATAACTAGTATAATTATGTATTACTTTCAACGCTATCCTTTGTAGAATACACATTTTATTCAAATTTGAAAGAAATCTATGACCCCCAATTTGACAGCAGTAAGTAAGGTGAGAATAAAAAAAAATAAGTATATACCAATATTAAATATTTCATATTCAATTTAAATTTAACTTTATTTTAAATATCAATTGATCTAAATAAGTTCGTAGATACATAGTTAATTTGTGATTTCTAATCTAATTTGCATTCAATTATTATTCCTAAAATTTTGTAATTTCTGACTAGTTTGATTTTAATATCATTAATATGAACATTCAATTTAACATTATTATTTTTATTTCGAATATTAAACAATAATAAACTAGATTTACAAACATTAAGAGTTATTATAATTTATTAATATTCAAACAATAAAATAGTTTATTTAAGTTACATCGCATATTAGATTTTAAATCAATAAATGATTTATATGATAACAAATATGGTGTCATTAGAAAATAATACTTGCTTAAATAAAATAGATATGTTTGGGAGAACATTATTATACAATACAAATAGCAATGGACCAACAATCGAACCTTAGGGTACATCACATGATGTATTATTCATAATCGAATTAGTGTTCATTAAACTAAAATACAATTGACTATAGGTTTGAATAGCTACCTACTTTGAATAGCTTTCTAATAATTTGAGAGATAATTATCTTATACCATAAATATTAAGTTATCGAATACAAATCTATAGACTAAATTTATCGAAAATCGTACAGGTATAATATGGATATAATAGCGCAATTATTTAAGTATTCCTAATTTTAATTTAATGATTAAATAAAATTGGAATGTGCATCCAAATATGATGCATTTTTTCAAAAACCATATTGTGAATAGGTTACGATCAAAATGGACGAGTTGAGTAGCAAAGGTTAAATTTTAAATGTGAAATAAATTTATATAGGCTCATTGTGGGATGTAATGCAGCTAAAAAAAACGGGACAAAACTAAACCAATTAAACCAAATAACCCACAAATACCAATACAATATATATATATATATATATATATATATATATATACTTTTAACTCGTATTTCAAATATAACTTCTAACCCACGACTCGTCCTTTTTTATCGTCTCCCTTGCTCACTTATTATATTAGACCTTTTACAAATTTCAAAATTCCAACTTTTATTCATTTTTCCAAATATTTTAATAATTGATGTAGGGGAAAGTAACTGAATACTGAAAGTGCCCGAATACGGACCAGAATCCATAAATCCTACAAAAAAATATTTAATGAATAAAATATTCATAATTATATAAATAATCTAAACAATTTTTTTTATTTTTTAATTATTCTAAATATTGCTGATATATCCAATAAACTGATTTTTTTATTACGTTTTTAAATTTATGAAATTTTTTTGTAACATAAAACCTTCTCAAGAATATACAAATGTATCGATATAACACATACTAATATATTATTTAAAACTAATGTATTCTAAAATTATATATATAATTTCTATATTTGTTATCAAATATTCATTAAGTTATAAGCATATATCTAGAGGTCATATAAGTACCTAATACGGACACTCTAGATGTCTTAATACGGACACCCTATAACCAATCAGCGCGCAGCTTATGAACTATCCGATTTTCATAAAATCGCGTGCGTTATAATATTAATACCACCAATAAAGATAAATCTAATATTTGTATTATTTAGATACTTAAATTATATTATTAATTAAAAAATTATAAAAATAAATAAATTATTAAATAATTAAATTATATATAATAATTATATTATAAGATCTATAACATATTATTTTTTAAATTATCCATACAATATTTATATTAAAGTCACTAAATTAATATAAATAATTTTTTTTGCAGAAATATTATTAAACAATATGTTTAATTTATAATATATAAATTAAATCACTAAATCTATTAATATTAGATTTTTGTGATTAATACATACCACTGATAATAATATGTTAGTATTAATCATTAAATAAATAGTAATTAAATCTATAAAATAAATATGTTATTGAAATGTAAATTATCCTTAATATATATATAGAAATAACACCTCCTTTTGTATTAATTTAGTTTTATGAATATCATCATACTTGTTAATTGTATAGATATCTGTATTGTGATTTTGTAGCCAATTTTCTGTAATGACAATACTACTGAATTTGGTTTCAATAGAATCTAAAAGTAGTATGACATGATATTTATTATGTATAAATCCAGGCCGTTTTTATATAAAAAGTTTATTAATATAGAAACATATTTATTATATTTACTATCATAGGAATTTTTATTTACATATTTACATTTAAATTATACGTTATTATTTAATCTATTTCTTGTTTCAATAATACTATAAGTGAAAACTTGATTATCTAATATTATATTATTTATATCATCAGTCATAGATAATATATATAGTTTTATAAATAAAAAAAAAATTTAATTATATAGGTATAAAATTATATTACCTATATATAATTTTTAAACTAATATTGTCAACAATATTATCTAAATGTAATTGATATAACATTTGAATATTGTATTATCATTGGTTTCTATAAACAAATAGTATTGTAGTATTATTATTGTAATATTATATCAGATCTTTTTTATGCATATTAGTACAAAGAATATATTAGTATAAAGTATAAGTATAAAGCATCAGTATAAAGAATATATTAGTACTATTATCTAAGAATTCTGTAAAATAGGTGATATTAATTTATAATTATTTTTTATTTTTTAAAATAGATGATTTAATTTTACTATTATTAACTATAGTTAAGTATAGTATAACTATATAACTATAGTATACTATTAACTCAATATACATTTATTAAATTTTAATATGTAGTATTATTATTGTTGGATTTTGGTTTATTAATTTTAATTAATTATTTTCTTCAAATTATATCTAATTTCTCTTTCAAGAAGTTTAAATAATTTTATTTGATTGAATAAACAATATTATCTTCAATATCAGTAGTCAATAATATATTATTATTATTTTGTTTGTTAACAGTTTTAGTAGAATAATGAATATACTGCCAGGATAATACTATTGTTATCTATTGTTTTCTATATTATTATAACTCTTTAATAATAACACTATTTTCGTCCTATAAAGTTTCAATAATTTTTTTATGATAATTAAATATGTCATCTAATTTATTTAGAATATTCTTTAGTACAGTTATTTTATCATATATATATATATTGTTTAGTAATATAATAATAATAATAATAATAATAATAATAATAATAATAATAATAATAATAATAATAATAATAATAATAATAATAATAATAATAATAATAATAATAATAATAATAATAATAATAATAATAATAATAATAATAATAATAATAATAATAATAATAATAATAATAATAATAATAATAATAATAATAATAATAATAATAATAATAATAATAATAATAATAATAATAATAATAATAATAATAATAATAATAATAATAATAATAATAATAATTATAATAATAATTTTTATTAGAAGAATTTTAATAATTTTTTTTCTGTTGAATTATAATAATTATTTATAAAATATTAATATTTACATAATATTTTCTTCTATGCATACTATAAATTACAGATAATATACTATTTATATATATAAAGAATATAAATAATTGATAATACAGTAGAATACCCTAAAATATGTGTAACTTTATAGTTTATATGTATATGCAATTATATATATATATATATATATATATATATTATTTATAAATATTAAATGACTAAGTTCTACTTTTATTCTTTTTCGTATATTCAGCTATTTAATTAAGTAGTATTGTAACATATCGTATAATTTACAATGTATACGATGTATTTATACTTAAAATATCATGCCATATACTAAAGTATAAGATAATAGTTCAGTCGCGACCATGTATATATATACTTGATCAATATATACTTTTTATACAGAATTATAGTTCAGAGAGAGAGATAGAGAGAGAGAGAGAGAGAGAGAGAGAGAGAGAGAGAGAGAGAGAGAGAGAGAGAGAGAGAGAGAGAGAGAGAGAGAGAGAGAGAGAGAGAGAGAGAGAGAGAGAGAGAGAGAGAGAGAGAGAGAGAGAGAGAGAGAGAGAGAGAGAGAGAAGAGAGAGAGAGAGAGAGAGAGAGAAAGAGAGTAGATAGTAGCTAGCTATATATAAATACGTGTCATAGATCTAGTATGAATGGTGATTGTATACGATATTTAATATTAGCCAGTATTCATAAATATTCATTTAAAAAAATATATATCGAATAAATGTATACGATGGATACAATTATACATACAAATATCTGGGGAAATCTCAATTTAAATAAATAAATTTAAATATGTTATCACTTTACTTTATATATATATAGTAATAACTCCTCTCAATAAAATAAATCATTCAGAAGTCCCTATTTATAAATAAACAAATATCGATATAAATTCAATACAATATTTATGAATCTTATAATTGAATATTATACTCCGCACCCCACCTCACCCCCCACAACTTGAATACATCATGAAACTTGAATACATCATGAAAAACTGTTATAACAATGTAACACTCTAAATATGTGTATATATTATATTAAGGCGCACATCATATTTTAAATAATTAATGAGCGTATGTAAATGTGACGTAATATGATGCAATAACACGTCGGTGAATGCGCATGTGCAACCCCGTGTAATTACGTAATATAACTACATAATGGCGGGCTTTTGCGTGTGCTAATGTGTTATTACTAGTACGCGTGCAGTTAAGTGTGAGAATTTGCTATGTATTAATCATCTAATAACATATGTTTTTCTATAGATCTATAGAAAAACTCGAGTTATACAATACTACAAAATAAACTGGATTTAATATCTTTTTGTATTGCTGGATGATCATACCGCACTGGTATCGATAAGCATTTACCCTTAGTGCTCCTTGTACCCTTAGTACCCCTTGTGCCCTTAATGCCCCTTGTACCCTTAATGCCCCTTGTACCCTTAGTGCCCCTTGTACCCTGAGTGCCCCTTGTACCCTTAGTGCCCCTTGTACCCTTAGTGCCCCTTGTACCCTCAGTGTACCTTGTACCCATAGTGCCCCTTGTACCCTTAGTGCCCCTTGTACCCTTGGTGCCCCTTGTACCCTTAGTACCCCTTGTACCCTTTGTACCCCTTGTACCCTTAGTGCCCCTTGTACCCTTAATGCCCCTTGTACCCTTAGTGCCCCTTGTACCCTTAGTGCTCCTTGTACCCTTAGTGCCCCTTGTACCCTTAGTCACCCTTGTACCCTTAATGCCCCTTGTACCCTTAGTGCCCCTTGTACCCTTAGTGCCCCTTGTACCCTTAGTACCCCTTGTACCCTTTGTACCCCTTGTACCCTTAGTGCCCCTTGTACCCTCAGTGCCCCTTGTACCTTAATGCCCCTTGTACCCTTAGTGCCCCTTGTACCCTTAGTACCCCTTGTACCCTTAGTGCCCCTTGTACCCTTAGTGCCCCTTGTACCCTTTGTACCCCTTGTACCCTTAGTGCCCCTTGTACCCTTAATGCCCCTTGTACCCTTAATGCCCCTTGTACCCTTAGTGCCCCTTGTACCCTTAATGCCCCTTGTACCCTTAGTGCCCCTTGTACCCTTAGTGCCCCTTGTACCCTTAGTGCCCCTTGTACCCTCAGTGTACCTTGTACCCTTAGTGCCCCTTGTACCCTTGGTGCCCCTTGTACCCTTAGTGCCCCTTGTACCCTCAGTGTACCTTGTACCCATAGTGCCCCTTGTACCCTTAGTGCCCCTTGTACCCTTAGTGCCCCTTGTACCCTTGGTGCCCCTTGTACCCTTAGTGCCCATTGTACCCTCAGTCACCCTTGTACCCTTAATGCCCCTTGTACCCTTAGTGCCCCTTGTACCCTTAGTGCCCCTTGTACCCTTTGTACCCCTTGTACCCTTAGTGCCCCTTGTACCCTCAGTGCCCCTTGTACCTTAATGCCCCTTGTACCCTTAGTGCCCCTTGTACCCTTAATGCCCCTTGTACCCTCAGTGATCCTTGTACCCATAGTGCCCCTTGTACCCTTGGTGAACCTTGTACCCTTAGTGCCCCTTGTACCCTTAGTGCCCCTTGTACCCTTGGTGCCCCTTGTACCCTTAGTGCCCCTTGTACCCTCAGTCACCCTTGTACCCTTAATGCCCCTTGTACCCTTAGTGCCCCTTGTACCCTTTGTACCCCTTGTACCCTTAGTGCCCCTTGTACCCTTAGTGCCCCTTGTACCCTTGGTGAACCTTGTACCCTTTCCCACGGCATCACGCAATACATTGTGTATATTTATTTAATGATACAACGCTATTTTAATGAAATAAGGTATATCGGCTGTATACAATATTATGTAATTGATCTATTTACCTATACATTTTAAATACATCTATCCCTCAACTATATTTATATAGTCATATTATAACAAAATGGTAGAAAATATAAAATATAATCATTTTGTATATATTTTATAGAAGCTTTGAATATTTACATATTAATTAATGATGATATACTCTTTGAATATATTTAATTATTTGTTCAAAATAATTAATAATAAAAAAAATATAAAATAATGTCTACCAAATATATTATGTATAATTTTGTAGATAATATTAAGATTTAATGTTTATGAATATGTTGCACTCTCTTTAACTTTACTATTTTATAACATATGTTCTATATTTAACAAGAATTACTTGCATATGAAATTATTTTTAAACATATAAATAAATAAATTAATTAATTAATCAATTAAAAATATATATTGATTATGAATATAAATTTTATTTTATTATGTAATATATATATGATCCATAAGTTATATAAGATTGAAATGTACCATATAAACATATATCCAATAATAGTATATATTTCATTTAAAATTGTATGTCTACTAAATAGTTATATTTATGGATATAATATATATAGAGTATTAATTAATTCTTAATTAATTTTATTTAAACTAACTTATTATCTAGATTGTATTAATAAACAAAATATTAATAAATAAAATACTAATATAGTTGATATATATGAATTATATAATATTATTATATGTCAAATTTATACAAAATTTAAAGTGATAACATATTCCCATAAATATATTGTGATCACGACATTGTCTACCAAATAACCATGACTACCAAATGCATGTTAATATTATGAAAGAAATGTCTACCAAATATAGTATAATTATATATATATATATAATTCTCATTACTATCTCCCTTCTCTATATTTCCCAATATATTTTCCATTAAGTATCTACTCCTCTATATATCTCGGGATTCCGCATTCTTTTTTATCTCTCCCTCCCTACATCTCTATCGATCTATCCTATCTCCTTTTCTTTATATCTTTTCATACTCTCTCTAATTCAGAGAAATTTACCAGTTACATAATCTACCTCTTAAAACATAGCCCCTGCCACACTTTCCGACATTACTTGCTGACCCATTGTTATCCGTATACGTAGGTCAATAATAAACATATTCGGTATTCACTTTTAACTAATATATTATTATTATTTGACATACCCGTGGTATACTCTAATTCTTATGAAATATTGTTTATTGCGTAATACATCGTCTTCTGAACATTAATATCATGTCTATATATAGAGTTGTAACATATTAGTTTATAATTATAAGGCGTACACAATAAACTATAAGGCGTATATTGAAAACTATTTATAATCTATCTATTACTACACTACTTTCGTGAGTAATTGCGTGAGTAATATAATAGCTTGTGCATCGTCAGAGATATTTATGTGTTTCGTGCTATTGTTCTGGTAATCCTGATCCATCCATTGTTTATGTTTTATGTTGCTCTATTATAATATATCTCTATATGCACATATTATAATAATACTATATATATATATATATATATATATATATATATATAGCTAAAATACTATAGTATTGTAATATATTAATTATACAAATATAAAAAATTACCTATTATAATAGTAACTTTATTATCATATATGATATATATATATATTGTAAATACCAGTGTTTGAACACTCATTTTTTCGGTTGTTAGGCTGATGCCTCTATCTTAGAATATACCCTAGAAACTTCTCATGGAACAGTTCAAGTCTTCGTAGCTCCTTCGTACGTATCGGTTACTCATTCATTTCTAATTATAATTCCTATAGGACTCTCAGAAGAATACATTTTTTCAACGATTTAGATATTATTATCTTCTACTATTATATATTGCAATTATCCTATATGTAGTATCCTACCTGGACAATCAAAAAGGTAGAGAGGGATTGATACTCACGAACTATGGGGCTGGAGGAAACTGGTCGGAGTTACCTACTTAGATAGGAAGAGAAATACCGATATAATTGATTTAATAAAATCTAAAAGTACGCTCGCATCTAGAATTGTGAAGTCTATCCTATCATTTAGGGGACGCGTTGTTAGAGCAGATGTGAGGCTATTGTGAGGCTATTCAAAATGATGCTGGCAAGAATGCAAGGTCGGCGATGAAGTGGCATATCACGTTGCACTTAGCTCGACAATATATCAACATATTTCTATTAATATATCAAGAATCACCGACTAGATGCTAGAAACAGAGATGGATGGAGAATAACTGCCATTTACGTCGCCAGGGGTCGGCTTCGACTCGACGGCACTGAGTAACAAGGTATATATATTATAGATAATATAGTCGCACACACATATTTATCATGATTCATAAAATAATTCTATATTTTACTTTATTCATATAATATATATTTCAGTTTTTGTAGAATTCCACAAACTAAATTTGCTGATTTCTATTACTATTATATATATATATACTGGCATGTATTTATCTACCTTAATAATCGAATACCATGTTACCTACGCTAACTAAGTGCTTATTAGTGTACTATTAGTTAACATTATTCATAATACATTTGAATTAACAAAGTAAATATTTATATAAATAAAATTGTATATATATATATATATATATATATATATATATAATGTATATATAAATTGTAATATGAATATATAATATTATATATATATATATATATATATTGTGAATCAGATAGAGTGTAAACACTCAGGAAAATACAAAAGCAAAGCTTGACTAGGTATTTTCCCACTCAACTTGATAACAGCATTACAAGAATAAAAAATAAAAAAAATATTAGTAAATTATAAAATGACAATAACTTATTTTAAAATTTCAATTTTGTATATCATTAGAACTATAATTTTGTATATATATATATACTATTGTATATATTATTAAACTTATTTGATTTGTAAATGTGATTCGTGTAAATGAAAATCGTGCTGAATAAATAAGTAAGAATATACTTGAATATTGTTATCAAGGAGAGGTCATCATTTTCAGTTAAATACAAAATAAAATATAATAAATAATAAAAGTATATATAAATAAAATAAATGTATATTAAAAGAAGAAAAATATATAAAACAAATGAAATAAATGCATAAAATATGTAAAAAATATAATAATGAAAGAGAAAAAGATAAAGAAACTAAACACAATAAAAAATATAAAAAGTTAACTAATACGAAGAGGTAATAAATAATTTAATATTTGTTTTAAAAGTTTTTTTATTCATTAATTTGTGAAAAGAAGCTGGTAATGCATTCCATATCTCAGGAGCTTTGTTAGTAAGGCAAAACGATTTTCTATGTGTTCTAATTTTGGGTAAAACCAATTTTTTAGATAAAGGCTTATAAATATTTGAATTTTGTGTAAAAAGATATTGTAAAATTATAGGCAAAGATTTAGTCATATATCTATTTATATATTTTAAGATATTAATCTTTATAATATCTTGAAATTTTAAAAGATTGAATTTTTTATAAATTGTATCTATATCTACATTAAAAGAAAAAAACAAATTTTTTATTACCCTATTTTGCAATATAATAATTGGTTGAATATTAGACAAAAATGTACTACCCCAAATAGATGAACAATAATTTAGATGACTTTCAAAAATACTATGATATATTTGTATACGATTTTGTAAAGGTAGTTTATGTTTTATTTTATTTATAATAGCAATGGATCTACTTAGTTTTGATCTGATATAATTTATATGATAATTCCAGTTACATTTATCATCAATTATTATACCAAGGAACGATAAATGATTCACCTGCTCTATAATTTCATTATAAACTTTTAATTCTAGTTTCTTTTTTGATTTAGAATTTCGAATATTATAGAGCATAACTTTGGTTTTTTTTACATTTAATGTTAATTTATTACTAAATAGCCAGTGAGTTAAATTATAAAGGTCATCTTGTATATTAGTTTGCAGAATATCAAAAGATTTACTACTGAAAATTAAATTGGTATCATCTGCAAAAATTATAGGTGTAGAATATTTCAATATATTAGGCATATCATTAATATATATTAGAAAAAGTAATGGCCCTAAAACTGAACCTTGCGGAACACCAAATGATATGCGTTCCATATTTGAAATAGCCCCATTTAATTTTACATATTGTGATCTGTTTGATAAATAACTAGATAATAGAACTTTAGGTAAACCTCTGATACCAATATTATCTAATTTATTTATCAATATATTATGATCTAAAGTGTCAAAGGCCTCTTTTAGATCAATAGATAAAACTGCACAATTATTAGTATTTTCTAACTCAGCACATACTGTTTCTGATAGGTGATGTAATGCATCTTCTGTTGAATAATTTTGTCTGAACCCAAATTGATTGTCATTCAAAATTTTATATTTATTAATGAAACAAAGAAGTCTTTTTTTAAATAATTTTTCATAAATTTTTGAGAATTGAGGGAGAAGAGATATTGGCCTGAAATTATCTAATATATTTTTATTACCCTTTTTATGTAAAGGTATAACCTTAGCAATTTTAAAACAATCAGGAAATACTCCTTCATTGAATGATTTATTAAATAGAGAACATAATATAGGACTTAATTCTGTATTAAGTTGTTTTATTAAGCTCATATTTATATTATAAATATCTGTACTATTTTTATTGTTCGTATGAATTATTATATTAAATATTTCGGAATTTGTAACTGGTGTAAGATAAAAAGTATTTGTGTTATGAGAAGATAAATAATGTACATGTAAATTTGAATTAAAACCAGAGTTAGAATTAAAATCCTTAGCAAGATTTTTTCCAACATTACTAAAATATAGATTAAAATCATCAGCCGATAAAGTTGTATTTAAATAATTTGAAAAAGTACTTCCTTTAATTATATTATTTAAAATAGACCATGTTTTTTTTGAATTATTACAACAATTTGACAGAGCTTTTTTATAAAATAATTTTTCGGCATTTCTTAGTACTGAAGTTAAAATATTTCTATATTTTTTATATTTAATATGATTAAAATCATTTTTATTAGCTATAAACAATTTTAATAATTTTTTTTTATGGTGGATACATTTTAATAAAGAATTATTTATCCATGGATTTTTAATTTTATTATTTATGATTTTGGGAGTATATAAAGGACAACATTTATTTAACATTAATTTAAACATATCTATAAAATAATTAAAAGCAGTATTTGTATCCATATCAGAAAAATCCCATTTATGATGAAAAATGCAATTTTTTAATTCCTTTATAGTTGAGTTATTAACTCTATTAATTTTAGAATTAGATTTAGTTTGTTTTTCATTGGAATTGTTAACATTTAAATCAAAAAAAGTAAAAATAGGGTAGTGATCACTTATATCATTAAGTAATATTCCATTATATTTATGAGAATAATTATTATTTGTAAAAATATTATCAATTAAAGAATTATTATCATTAGTCACTCTTGTTGGTTTATCTATTAAAGGACGACACCCTAATGAATATATGGAGTCAATAAAATATTTTACATGTTTATTATAATTATGATCTAATAAATTAATATTAAAATCACCACATAAATACAAACGATTACAATTGCTTGCCAACTTTTCAAATGAGTTTACAATGAAATCTGAAAATTGTTTTATATCTGCAGTAGGAGTTTTATATATACCACTTATAATATAGTTGATATTATTAAATTTCAATGAAATAGTTGTTATTTCAATAAAATTTGATATTGATATATTTAAGTCATTAATAATTGTATATGATAAACTATTTAATATAAATATAGCGACTCCACCACCCCTACCTACAGATCGTATAGTATTGATTTGATTGTAATTATCGAAATTATAAATATTCTGATTGGAATGTTTTAACCATGTTTCAGTAATTATAATTATGGAAAATTTATGTATAATACTATTTAAAAATAGATTAATTTGATCATGATTACGAACTAAGCTTCTAGCATTAATATGTATTATAGAAAAACTATTGTGAATATATTTACATGAATTTATATTTATGTCATCGTAGTAAAAGCAATCATCTGTGAAATTAACATCAGAATCGTCATTATTATAATAGTCATGAATAGAATTTTGTTTAGAATTAGAATAAGTAAAAGTGTTATTTTCTAGTGATGTATTCATTAAAAATTTAAAAGAAATATAAAAATAAAAAATAAAATCAATTAATTAAAATTAAATGAAATTATTTAACTGTGTTTCGTTTAAAATTAAAATGTTATTGTTATTATTTGTTTCTATATATATCTGACTTTTATATATCCAGGTAGCTATTATCTTGCCTGCTTTTTTATAAGTTCGAGCGATATAAAATAGATTATTACTGTATTTCGATAACGAATCTTGTATATATAAATTAGTATTTACTAAATTTTTTTTGTTATGTAATAATTTAGATTTTAATTTAATATCACTTAATTTAATAATATAATGTGTATGTTTGTTTTCACTCGATTCCTTATTATTTAATTTTTGTATATCAACGATATTATTATCAGATATATCTATATCAACTAAATCTTTAAATAAATCAATTACTTTATCCTTGGAAGAATAATCAATTGAATCTATTTCAATATTATTATCAGTCAAAACAATAGAATTATTGATATTGGAAGAATTTAACTTATTATTACTACCAATAATTTTATCATATATATATATATATATATACTAGCTACTCACCTACCTCAGTAGACTAATGAATATGATACCCAACCAGTATACTGCCTATATAAAGACGATTAAAACACAATCCGGAGACATACACTCGGTCGTGAGTCAAGACTCTTCACATCATATTTAGAAGTGATATTATATAATGTATTATAAAAATGATCAAGTTATTTTAAAACAATGTATGCATTAATGTTAATATTTAATACGAGGGCCGCTTTGAAGGTACATTAGAGTAATTTGTTTACAAGTAAAAAAATATCATCTATATATATATAGTATATATATTATATACATATACGTTCAGGATTGGGATGAAAGGAGTCATAATAAAATATAAATAACAAATAACAATATATTAGTATTAGTTAAATGCACACTGGTTAAGTAATATATATTAATATATATATATATATTATGCAATAACTGTACCTTGATATGATTCTGTGTATTATTTTATATTTAAAGTATTAAATGTAAAAAAACATATTAGGCTATATTTATGAACACATTAAATGGGTTATAGTTCAAATGTATTGCATTTAAAATAGTACATATTTTAGTCAAATATATGTATATATATATTGTTGTTATTGTTATTTTTATTGTTATTTTATTTGGTGGAGTCCTTTCATCCCAGGAATTTAGATGTTCAGGAATTTAGATGAAGTTTTCACTTATTTCATCATACACGCTCTAATATTCCTTCGAAGCCGCTCTCATGTTAAGGCATCCATGATTTTAACGAGAGCCGATTATTTATTTATACACAATTATATAAGATCACTTCTAAATAATATTTTAATACCCATTTTATAAAATTAATTAATGGTCCGGACGAGGCTCGAACCCGTATTCTACTGATTGTGTGTCTGACGCCTTAGCCACTGAACCACACAGGACTATATATATATATATATATATATATATATTAGTAAACGGACGATAATAGTGCACAAATACAATAACAATATTTTCGGACATGATATAAACATCAAGAATGGGGACCACAATAACAATTATCTACTCGGATATATTGACGATCAGCTATCCTATAATATAAAACAATAGAATATAGACGCTATTAGCTTATGTCTGAGTTAATACATCAACGACTCGACTGACAATAAATCACCGATAAAAGCGAATTTATCAAATTAAGATATATTGAAGTAATATATATATATATATATATATATATGTGTATATATGCGTTAGTGTATGTATATTTAGTGTGTATAAATACTCATATGTACGTGACGCGCGACATTGTGGGCGTGGCATTAGTAATACTTCTTAAGGCGCTCGACATGAAACAGGGTCTAATTCCACGCTAGGGGGGTGGGGCGTGTCCCGGTCTGATGTATACACGCCCCAGCCACGCCCACATAAACATCACAAGAGCCTACCCACGACGTCTCTCTCCGTACTTAGTGGAACCAATTTTCATGATCAGGTTGATGCGCAGTAATACGTTATATCACACCTCTATATACCGCCAACACAGTACTTCATACCTCTATATACCGCCACGTTCACACCTCAATTACAACAAGTGACGTAATCAGTTAATCTAGGCAATTACTTAACATAGTATAGTAACTATAGTATATATATTGATTATCGCCTCGCTGAAGATGAATATTACCGAGGATAACTCTACGTATGTGAATTTGTTCTCGAATTGTCTCCGAGAACCTCTGCCGCAAGAACTCACAGGTTTTATATTAGGTATATATACAATGAATATATATATATATATATATATATATATATATATATATATATATACACATGTATGTATATATATACACATTGTATGTATATATATATATATATATATATATATATATATATATATATATATATACATTGTATATACATGTATTAATTACTATATATATTTATATTAAATATATCAACTTTTAATTTTTCGTAAAAATATTTATATAGTTTAAATATGTTTATGGTATATATATATATATATATATATATATATATATATATATATATATTCATTACCATTAATGTCACATTTACGAAGGATATACCAGATGGTATATAATAGAATGTAAAACATCTTTGATATGGTTAATGATGTAGTTAATTAACTACATTATCACGTGTCGCCATACCACGTGTGATTACGTAACATTAATGCGCTCGCTATATATCACGTGCCTGGGAATTCCTCCATTATGGATATTAATACCCGTACAGCGGTCATTCGGATACAATGTCATTACGAGTATATACACGCGCGGCTATATATCACCTCGTCTTTCCTATATGTTATATCACCTATAGGCTATACAAGAGATACAATCTACCTTACACTAGTAGTAATAATGCTCGCCAGGTTATTACATCATAGTTTACAGTATATTACCGCATAACTTACGATTACGTAATATCACGACGATGACCTTGACTTCAAATATAGTGTAGGTTCACCTACTATGGTTTATTCTATTACGCTTAGTCACGTAATAGTTATTGACGAGAATCAGCGATAACTAACGATATCGGCATATGACGTAACTCTGCCGGCTATTGTACCGTCACTGGGTTATATAGCAATATAATCTACTAATAAAATAGTTATTGATTGCTGATTATCGCTCATTCTCGCCAATAGCTAGTAGGTACCAGAACGTAATGATAACACAGTCAACACTTTGTAATACAGAATAAGGATGAACTTTGTGCGCTCGTTATTACATAAACCGCACGTGTGTGTGTTCTATTGTATGATCCGGTGTGTGTAATATTATAAGTGTAAGCATTTATAAGCAACATTATACATTCTAATTAATTAACATATATACATAATTGTATTATAAATATAGTAAAAATAATTTACTATATATTAATATTTATTATCATAAAAACCTAGATATTAATTATTAGTTGTCAATTATAACCCATAATTTAATTAATATAGTAAATATAACTGATTATATATAAATATTAATGATCATATTGACCTTGATATTAATGACTAGTAATGAATGCTGCTTTATCTAAAGGTATGCACGCGGTTGCTCAGAAGAAACACAGGCTATGATTTACAACCCTGTCTTGGCTATGACATGTATATTAACTGCTACAAGCTTTAACTAAATCTCAGCTATCTCTATGTACCTACTGTTTATTATAAATAGGTATACGTATGTGTGTGTATGTGGGTATGCGCGCGTATGGACGTATGTGTGGACGTATGTGTGGACGTAACAGCCTCGTTAATACACCACTACCCTAATGATAGACGTGTATATTAGTATTACTGGTGATGGTAATATTAGTCTTAGTAAGTATATTATCGTATTTTTATAGTATTCTTGTACCTTTTATTGGAGGGGGGAGGGATGATGTAACATAGTGATGTTATCTAGTGATATAATCGAATAATACGACTCCTGTGGAGGAGGCACGGGTTAAGGGTTAAGGTGACTTCGGCGGTGTGTTTACGTGCAGTGGTGTGTTATTTGCGGTGAGATCTAGCGATAGAGTACGAGATATACCTAGCACTACATAGTAGCGGTTCCTACATTATAAACGTGTGAATTATACATGACTATAGTCAGTATACTGACTGAAGTATACTTCATCTGACTCCTCAGTGACACATACGTAACAATACGTGATACATGTTCACCTATGCCAAACTATACATATATATATATATATATATATATATATATATACGTTGACTACAGGTCGAATGTGGTTGTGATAAAATAGCTATAATAAGAACCTGCTAGACTGTGTAGGGTAGACATACTGATAATAATCTTGACCGCTAAATTACTGAAAGAAATATAAACCTTATAATATCTACTTATAGAAATCGTATAGATTTTATATAGCCTATATAAAGCCTTAATTTAACCTATGTATATATATATATATATATATATATATACATAATGTATAATGATATCATTATGTAATACATTTACATATATATATATATATATATATATATATTTATGTAATACATTATATTATACTTTCTAATATATCTCTATTTTCGTTTATGTATACAACTAAATATATATATATATATATATATATATATATATATATATATATATATATATTTATGTACGTATATTTAAGTATATTCACGTATTTAAACGTATATGTATGCGTGTATGTATATATATATAACTATCGATTATTCTGAGGAAGTGGATTTAGAAAGTAAACTATTTATATGTGGAATAATAGTCAAGATAGAATTAAGGAAATTAAGAGAATCTAATGATGATGGTGATTGGGAAGCTGGTCATTCATATGGATAAATTCAGCTATAAGGACAATTATACTACATTCATCAACACTTCCAGCCTCCGTAAGCCCATGTGTATATTCTCCATATATAATTAGCATCTCCTATAGATTAACCTATCTTAAAATGAAGCTATATTCATACAATTAGTTGTTGTCCATATAAGTCTATATATACTATAGTATGTATATATGTTAATAACATATATGTTATTGTATCGCTATGTCTGGGAATATATAATTATAACGGATAATATTTCGCTATATTTCTAGTAATATTCCTTGATAACTGATAATATGTCACGATATATACCAATATGCCTTACTATTTAATTATATATTATATATGTCACAGTCATTATAGTGATATATCATAAGCGTATATGTTTGAGCAGCTTATATCTTATAACATACTTCTACGGGTATAGAGTGCAGTTCACATAGATATACATAGTATTGATAGCCGAGTGTCACTGTTATGTAGATATTACCTACATGGTATGTTCTTGTAAGTAAGTAACTCCTACTATATCTTTAGTTGTATCACTCGCACTCTATCTTATAAGAGATATAGAGAGAGTGATACAACTAAAAAGATAGAGAGAGAGAGTGCGAGTGATACAACTCTATAGGGTGCGTTTTTTGTAACGTAGCACAGTACCACAGTACAACAGTCCCTTCTGTATGCTTATCATGTAAACTCAGATGGTACTAACTTTTCGATGTGCCATCCCAACGTACCATAGTACCATAGTACAACAGTACCACAGGTCCACCGTCCCAACGTATCACAGTACCACATTGCAACAGTACAACAGTACCACAGTACCACAGTACCATCGTACCATCCATCGATGTAGAGAGGGTTTATTCTTATACATGTAAATGCAGATGGGACGTTAGTACTATGGTACTATGGTACTATAGTACTATGGTACTATGGTACTATAGTACTATGGTACTATGGTACTATAGTACTATGGTACTATGGTACGTTGGGACGTTGGGACGTTAGAATATTGCGTTTTTAATAACATACCAACGTACCATAGTACCATCTGCATTTATATGTATAGAATACAGGTGGGACGGTGGAACACAGTCGGTGGTTCACGGGGACGTTACGAAAAAGGCTTGCTAACTTGTTAACTTGGTACTGTGGTACCGTGGTACTGTGGTACTGTGGTACTGTGGTACATTACAATAAACGCACCCTTTATCATTATATATCACTCCTTTTCTCTCTATTAATCTGTTTCTATTACTGTATATCACTTAATTTGTCTTTCTTCCTATTTCTCATTATGTCTTTTACATACAGAACCTATAAGTATCTATATAGGTCGTAGATATTCATATATATTTAACTTATACATAGAGTTATACATATATGCGTGCGTGTCTTAACATAAGCTAGATCTTGTGTATCTACTTACGCCCCACGTATTGTTGTGGCTGAGGTATGTGTATTGTATATAGATGTATATCATTGTTATTATTTGTATTTTATATATTTTTTATCGATATTATATATGTATATATATATATATATATATATATATATATATATATATATATATATTGTATATGTACTAACATTATTTTAATTATGATTTATATATGTGTATATATATAATTATACTTTCCTATATATAGGTTAGTAATGATATAACTTTGCTGACTCATTATTAT
Organism: Osedax fenrisi; assembly: GCA_964019155.1. NCBI lineage: Eukaryota > Metazoa > Annelida > Polychaeta > Sabellida > Siboglinidae > Osedax > Osedax fenrisi. Next base: position 42,752,217 of record OZ025241.1, read on the forward strand.
GTATTCATGTATATAATCGGATAATATTTATACGAATGTACGAATGTAAAAGTGTATTTATATATATAGACAATTCGAGCGATTTAGTCGCACCGCGCATGTGTATTTATACCGCGTCATCAATCATATAAAACATCTTCGGAGAGTAAGTTTATTTACGCGATTCTATTTATAGATCTCTGACCGGTTATGATTCATAAATTATGAATGATGTTTTATGGTGCTTGTTTATACACCAGTAGCTAGGTCGGGATGGGATAGGAGAGACTCACCGATATCATTGTTATAGACATCATGCGATCCGTTAATGATTGCGTAAGTATATCAGTGTATGAATGGGAATACACGTATTACTCCGAGTGTACGTAACTTATATGTGACGTCATAGACTACACTGTACTACCTAATTATATGCAACATAATATCAATTCTATCGCTATCACTGCTTACGGTTAATTAGTGTTCGTAAAGTGCACTCACTTGCGAAAGTATTATCAAATGATGTTTTTTACAATGTATACAATAATATATATTTATATAAATATATATATATTACATGTATTAACATTATTTAATTACAATTTATACATATGTATAGTACCGATAATCATATATATATATATATATATATATATATATATATATATACTTTGTATACCAATATAACGCGATATTTGCCTATGTATAATATATTACTTATAGGTGTGTATAGGCGTGTATAGGTGTGTATAGATCTGTGGGTAATGAATCATTACTAATGAATCATTACTAATGATACACAGTGGTACTATCACGTGGTAGGCGTTATTTGCTGTATCTGGTGTTCGAATCACTTGACCTCCAGTTGTATTATCTCCCTATATATTATCATCTTTAATTCCCACCCTAGCCGTGATATTCACGTTAACAAATGAATAATTAGATAGTGTGAATTAAATCTTTAATCTTATGAGTTAGCTAGTACTATTATGTAATAACTTTAACCCTCGCGGCCTCCACAAAGCGCCGATCGCTAAAAAAAACGAGACCAATAAAACGCGGTGCTCAGATGAATACATCTATTGTAGCTGCGACACTTCGCTATATTATGTAATGTTATCGACGCGATGTTATATAACCTTGTCATCATTACGTAGAGTTAATTACCATTACCTACCAATAATTTCACATAAAAGTTAATGTCAAATAGTGAACATTTCTGTTTTATAAGTGCGCACTTTTCTCACGCATATAACCAGTATATTCTATTATAATACTGTATATACTAATATAACTATAAATATATATATGCAATGATATGCATGACTGCGTTAGCACTGACTAACGCCTCCGAGAAGTCATCAGTTAATCGTAATACGTTAGTGATAAATTACCTTAATATAATATAACTATATACATATACCCAAATCCTCTACACACATATATATATATATATATATATATATATATATATACTGTTATATTCACTGTTATATAAAAAGTTATATACATGATATACTTGTAAATATTATGGCTTTTATTTATAGCTTATATATATATTCATTAAAAGTTATGTTGGTAATAATGTCGTTTGTATTTGATATTTATTTAAATTATGTGAAATATATATATATGCAAATATCGTATACCATCAGAAAAACTAGGAAATATCTGGAGTAGAACTCGTGATCAAGGAATAGCTATGTAGTAGCTTATATGTAGCTTAGAGTAGCTTATATGTAGTAAAAGATTCACTACCTAACTATAGTTAGGCTGAATATAGTCAAAGATAGATAAGTCATTCATATACATATACGTATACGTGTTCAAATTTATTATTCCGGAATGTGTGATACATATCATTTATTATGTATAGTATTATATATGTATGCGAACGTCGAATATATATGCATGTGCTATTTAATACTATTGTTATCCTTCGGAATATATTCTTCTTAAACATGATACTTTACATTGTGCAACGCGACGGTAACAATCATCAAACTAACGTGTTCATGCATATACATGCGTACATACACATGCATAGCCATGCGTACATACACAAGTATACACGTTTGTTATGGATGCGATCTATATTGTTATGCATGTGATCTACTGTTGTCATTTTTAACCCGCTATCCAGATCCGAGTATCCGCATCACCGTGTATATTATTACATAACCAGGCATCCGCATGCGTCTATATATCATTACATATTCGCGTAGTTATGGAGGATAGGGTCATGTGATATATAACACTTGACTTTAGCGAGTCATTGGTCACGTGTTAGCGTCCATGGTAACCACTCTATATAGAGTTCAACTCATGAATCCAGGTTTAAGTACTAAATATCGACACTTTATTTTACTGGGAGAAGCAAATGTATATAACAAAAATGAAGTATAGTCCTATTTATGATGCATTATTCACATAATATAAGGGTATACGACGTATGCCATACATGCTAGTGACGGATATATAATTCTATATGAGGGATTCATCATATAAGTTAATCATATATTTATACATCTATTTAGATGTTGTGATATAAAATAAGTCAAATAATACTCAGTGCAAATATTATATATATATAATAATTATTATATATATATATATATATATATATATATGTAATAATTTATATATATAACTATAACTTATAAAACTATAACTTATATAACTATAGCTATAAACTTATAAATAGCATATTGGCTATATATTTTATGATATAAGTTATAAGCTATAGGCGATCACGTGTCAATCATTGGAGGGTGACACATTGATGCCATTACGCAATAACATCCTACTTCCGGTTGTTTGCGTGGTTTCTATGGTAATGCCTACTATATTCCTATTAGTCACCTAGCGCGTTCGCATGTCATGTTATTGTGCGCGGCTCACAACCTATTTCCGGTTGTTTAAATTATCCCACGCTGGCGGCCTCGTCCTCCCTATCCGTCCAGCATCACGACGGGTATCTGTGTCGTGAGATGCGCGCCGAGTTCGTAGTACATTAAGAGGTAGGTGGGTTAGACCTTACCCCATCCGTTTAGTACCGCCTACTCGCTTAGTCCCGCCCATTCTGGTGGTCATATATCTCGTTACATAATATGTTTCACTACGTTGGATGCGCAACTTTACATCGGCTTCATTGTGACTTTGCAGACATGTATTGTTGTATTGTATAGTGGATATTGTTGTACGCAGAATACCTCGCTGCATGTACTGTATGCAGTGTAACATGTCACCACATTACACATCAAATAGAGCTAATATGTTATATATTTATTATATATTTATTATTAGTGTAAAATATGTACTCTATTAATTTATTATAATGCGATATACAACATATCGCATATCGGGTATACCGGCATAACTAGTTGTTACAAAGTATGTCGGTATATCGATGGTTTCGTGTATATTAATATATATATATATATATTAGTATATGCTTTAATGTGTCTATATTTAGAATAACGAGTACTATTCTTAAGTGCCTCTTGTCAGATAACAATAGTCACTACCTAATACGGACCTAGATCTATAAATAGATTCCGACTAATCACTATTAAGACCGCATAGTAAAATATATGTTGTGGTATGTTTCTGTGTGTGTGTGACCAATCAACACGTAATTAACGTTACGTGATTAATAGCACTAATGTGTGCGACTTAGTGATGCTGCACTTCTAGATGCCCAGGCACGCGGCCGGTAAACTATTATACATTACGTGACTGTCGCTTCATTTTGAACACGTGACGCACCGCCTTAATTAGCGGACCACCCACATCGCCTGAAGATTATCCTAACACCCGCACAATAGAAACTAGTGTTATAACAACACCTCAACCGTTAAGGTGGTTATGAAGGTATACCTTTCTCGCGAGATGCTTTATTACGCCGTATTTATGTATAGCCCACGAGAAATCCTACCGTTTCCATGGCATTCTGCGGGGTACGGGTGATAAGGCGTGCGGATCTGTTGTGCCTGGGTATAACCCCCGTCATTGTATGATTAAGAATGTGAGCAGCCTACATTCTCACGTACGATGTACGTTACTAGCGTGAAATCGTATTCTACAATTATTGCGACACCCGTAAATGAAATTATAATCTACGCGCTATAGCATTTATCATATATATATATATATATATATATATATATATATATCAGTATGGGGTCGATGGCTCAATAGAACAACTGTAATATAGGCTAAGCCATCTGGCTACCCCAAGTTCGATTCCAGGCATTTCTTGTTTTTTATTTGTGTTTATCAAGAACTTAAACCATAAATCACAAAACAAGAAAAAACATGTTACTATTTATATTGTATTGTCCTTCAAAGTTATTTATAACATATATAAGTATGTGACTTATTGGTGGGTCCACTTGTATCCACTATTTGTATTGTATTCAATATATATATATATATATATATATATATATATATAAATATATGAGATATGAGATTTCAATAAATTAAAAAAAAAATATTATATTAGTATTATTATTATATATATATATATATATATTGAATACATTATATATATATATATATATATATATATATATAAATATATTTATATTTATATATGAATATGTATATGCGTATATATTTAACGTAAGTTCATAAACTGTTCTTTCCGTTCATAAACTTCTGTGTTCACTAAAAGTGGGAGCCACATTGTGGGGGTGTGTGCGTGCGAGTGTGTAATAATAGCAAGCTTGATTACTAGCGAACTCCCTGGTAATACTATATATATATATATATATATATATATATATATATATATATATATACTATATTCTATATACTATATATTCTATATTCTATATTCTATATACTATATTTTTCTGCCTAGCAAGATCGACCTGGTAATGTATATACTATATACATTATACTAAATACATTATACTATATACTAAATACTATATAACTATATTTGATGTTTAACATAATAGTGTGGTTAGTACATTACATTTGCACTGTACATCTAACACTGGACACTGCATAGTGTACAGTAGGAGAGACTGTTATAGTACATGTTAGTGCCCTTCATAGAAAAGTGCCAGCTAACACGGAATAACTCCACTTACTAATTCTAGATATAATAATAAAAAAGAATTTAAAGCCGACAACAATTCTGAAAGCTAAACAATATTTAAAAAATATAGGATTTACATTGAAAATTAAGAAAAATAAATAAATTACAGATATATGAAAAATGTGTACAAGTAAAAATTTCCTTTTTAACTTATGTATTATATGAAAACATTCATACAAAATATTAAAAAAAAATGTTAATAATTAAATCGATATAACGGAAATTTTATTTATTTTAAAATATTTTCTAAATCAAAAAAAAAATTATCAAAGGAATAATATTTATATTTTTTTTATATTATATATGTCTATCATCATTATATGAATATAACATTATAAGTATTAATATAAAAATAACATATACTTGTTAAAAAAATTACTTTTTGTAAACTAGTCGTAACAAAATAATTTGTTAGAAAAATCAATATTTTTTTATTATACCTCCTAGATATCCATTATACGATCACAACAAAGTTTGATACTTATTTAAATAATTTATCAAAAAAATAATCGAATAAATTATATTAATATAAAAATTAAAAAAATTCAAATTAGTTTTAAATGTTGACGTAATTTTTTACTTTATTAATATATGTATACACGTATAAGTCAAATATTTTATTTTAATGACAACGCACACTTACACAAATACATAAAATATATAAGTAAAATAGAAATTTATTGAATCATAAATGCATATATTTAATCATTAAAGTCCACTTAGCTTCAACCAATATTAAAATGTTATGATGAAACTTTACAAATATGTTTACTATATCATTAAAGACCTACTGTGAGCGAGCTAGTAAAACTTTTAAAAATGGTCTACACTACTACTGTACAGTGTACAGTGTACAGTATACAGAGTGTAATGTATAATGTATATTGTATACATATAGGTATAAATATACCGATTAGGAATATGAGCACTTTATGAACATAGGGATAGATTAGGCATAACTGAAGTACGGATTGGAGTGTAGAGTGTAGTGGTATATATATATATAATAGTGGGGAGTGAATGATGGGTTGGTGAAGTTTTAGAAAGCTCGTTATCTAACTAGAACGTGACCTATATTACCGATATTGACCTATTAATATGGTTACATAATAGTGTTAGAAGTGTTAGCACGTGATGGTGCAGCTAGGTCGTTATCGTGTGTGTGTGCGAGAGTGCGACTCGCACTATGCGCACAGTTGATACCAAGTACCACTAAACTTAGTTACATACATATCATCTTATAGAGGCCCATTATTACCCTATATAACCGGTGTATATATTACCGTGTGTATATATATATATATATATATATATATATATATGTATATGTATATGTATATGCCTTAGTCATTTCAGTAGGTGGTAGGATTATTTAAAAATAAAATAATTACCCACTGATTATTGTGATTATCATAAATTAATATCGCTAAAAAATATAAGTACTTTTACATTGATATTTCTTTTTTTCTATATTCAAGTATTTATATAACATTTCTATTGTGTATTTTTATTTATAAGTATTATGTCATTGTTAAGTCATTGTTTCTGACTCTTATCGTTATCGTATAGATGTGATGATATTTAATAGACGCCTATTGTTATTACTATGTACATTTCACATACAACACATGGGTAGGCTTACGCAGTTTCATCAACCATTCGAAATTTCACAATCAACTTGTATCAATAATTCTAAATAACAATAACTAATAGTTATTATAAATAATTATTGATATAATTATATGTATCAAAAATATTTTACGAATATGATAATTATTCGTAATTTTAAAGTGGAAGTACCCACCAAACTTTATTTGTATATATATATACTATAGTATATATATATATACATATATACCATATATGATACACCCAGTCATAAGTTTGTGTTAGTATTATGTATAATAACAATAGTGTGATGTAGTACCAATAATACATCATACTACATGTTACATTAATACTTAATTAAATGAACTCGGCTTCAGCGTAGTGTTCAGCGTAGCTACGTTCACTAGTGTACGACGTGTATGTCTAATGATCACGTGATAATGATCACGTGTCCTTCAGTTGGTCAGCCTGATCCAACATGTCTGACAGGTATGATACTGACCACGAGAATACTGCTTATTGAATTATTGATACATATTACGTGTAATAAACAAACTAAAATATGATATAGTGTATACATATATGTGTGTATGTTGTATACAGTATATATGTGTGTATATTGTATATACATGAATGGTGTGCGGTTATGCATACATGTATGTATATTTACACGCTTTTAATAAAGTAATATCTTCTGCAAGGATTGTTCGCTATAAAGATAATGCAAAGAACAATTTATTTTCTATAAATCAATATTTTTTATTAAAAACAAAGCCCTTACCAATTTATTAGTGATATTATGATTGTTATTATTATTATATATATTATTATATATATCATTATATATATATATATATAATGAATGCAATAATATAGGTTAAATACTATTATTATGGTATTATTGATATGATAATGATTATTATAATTATGATAATTATAATAATGAACATTATTTGTGCAAGCGCGATACACTTTTGTTAAGTAAACCCACAATACAACTATAGTCATAAGATCACTGTTATCGCCAGTCATAGCAGAACATAAGTCATTCTGATTAATCTCTTGACGCGATATATATCAATTATTTAGCATTTAAATATCTCACGATTTTGTATGCCTATAAGATACAATAATGAATAATATTAGTTTTATATGTACGAAAGCTATAATTATAATGTCCATACTAAATTATAAAGTATAAAATAGATTGTGATAGTAGATTATAAATGGTGTAATAAAATATAAATTATAAACTACTAAATACTATATATGTGAAATACCCTAAAATGTACACTTTATTTGCTTACATTCACAATAAGTATGTGGTCCACTCTAATATGTATAAGAACCGCTGAAATTCAGTACATATTACTATACATGTATATATCACTATACACAATATACATACAATGTACATACAACACTGTACCTACATACATACTGCACTGCGTGAATGACGTTAGTGCTGGTTATTAGTGTGTTTCTATTAGATTAAGTTTTCAGTGGCCCTTAATCTTTATGTAAATCTAAACTATTTGTATTCATTAATGCATAGGTATATATATATATATAGAACTAAAATGTATATACGTGTATGTTTATGTATGCTTGCTTACATTCGTTTTTGTTGTTGTGTGTGTTGCATGTGTATTACTATATATTAGAGTTTTAGCACTTATCTGTCAACATATTTCAGCAATTAAAACTAAATTACAATAAATTATATGGATTATATCGTATAGGGTTTATGTAATATTAATTATATATTTCGACGAATAATTTATCTAAAAAATCTTTAAGAAAATCTCATATATATGATGCATTGAAGATTGTATGTATCACCCATCCATCCACTATATATTCTATTGTTATATAATATATACACGTGTGCACATATTTATATGTTTATACTATGTATATTATAGACAAGCATTCTTTATATGTTATACGTGGATTACGTTATATTATATAACAACCTTCCAATAATCTGTCATATGTGTGTGTGTATATATATATATATATTACTATTTCGAAATAGTATATTATTGTTTTTATATTTGTATACACAGTATTCATATGGGTCTTATTTCGGTATGCGTAGTTTTAGAAGTCGAATTACGATTAGCATATATATATATATATATATATATATATATATTTGTGTGTGTAAGTGTGTGTATGTGAGCGCATATTTGGAGTTTGGAATATACATAAATGTATATTTAGCAGTAGTATACCAATATATTGCCCTCGAAGTCGTAAACAACGAGATTGTATTGTTACTAGTTCTCAAGATAGAGCAGTGGGTGTCATGCTCTTCTAATAGGGACTGACATGTGACAATATATATATCACGTGACACGAATCCTCGTACCACGAGCTAGGAATTACAGTACCACCAATTACAGTATGAATCCTAGTACTACATGAAAAGCGTCCTAATACCCAGCCACTATACTATATTATATAGTGTTGGACCTGGCTATAGTAGTCATGTCATTATGCTTAATTGCTTGTGATTCCCGGTCCAGGTGTAGTGTATATATATATGGTAGTTTACGAATAATCTCTTCTGTGATATCTGTATTATATGATAACCATTTCACCAAAACCAGCCGAGATATAATAATTGCTTAACTATCTAATAACCACTACATTGCTAATATTATGCCCTGATGCCATTTTATATACATTCATTATACCCACGTATTATTATGTTGTTTCAGAGTCGATTTATTATCATATGTCCATATATATTCAAACATTCGTAATAATAATACAAATATGTCTTAAGAGTACTTCGTATTATTGATATGAAGTCATACTTTTAAGTATAGCACTATGGTGGATGTAATTATTATACACTAATGATGTAAAATGACGTCCTAAATAATAATATAACTGTGTGTTTCGTACCGACTTGGGGTATACTATATATAGTTATTTAATGAATATAATAACATCATCGTCATAGCCATATTAGGCTATTAATTATCTATGTTATACTATATATACTATATATCTCCCTCTTTTTCAAAAGGACCCACAACATGTGTTGGAGATTCTAGTTTCTGAGAAATCAAATTGTTTTTACATAGGTACAAATCCAAACAGGCATTTGTAAAAAGTCTTAGTTAACGAAGTCCGAGTTAGCGATAGTTGACTGTATATACATATTGTGTATATAACCGTATAAAGTCTGCGTAATAGTTGATATATATCCTTGTCTGACTTAATGTTCATTTCGCGCAGTTATAATTTATATATATATATATAATCGAACCCATACATCACATGTCTCTATCATAATCACGTGGTCCGCATAACACCGATACCACGTGACGATGCTAATCATCACGTGATCCCCCTAATATAGTATGTGACTTATGTGCTGTACGACGGCTGATATAGTATGTACTCGATGTTCTCGTGTGATCGCAGATATGCTATTTATAGAATTACGTCATTGTAGTGACGTCATCGTGTATAGTCGTATTGTTTACTAGATCTATATAGTAAGTCGGTATTTATGAGTGTTTTAATGAATGTAATTATGTATACATATTATTTAGTATTCTATAGTTTATATGTATATTATACATTCTATATATTCTATATTTAGATAGATTTAATCGATAAATCTTAGAATAATGAACGTAGGGTATTTAAAATTAAGAAAAATAATTGTTATATACATATATAAATGTATCAAGACAAAGTTATATAAGTCTTATATATAAGTTATATAGAACACTAACAACATTTAAAAATAATATAAGAAAGAGAGTCATATTGTATATAGGGAGGTATATGTGTAGTGATAGGGGTAGGGATCCAAAATTGTAGGTGAATAATATTAATAATTCATATGTATGAAATATTAAAATAATGTATTCAGTAATTAAACTATAGTGTAACAAGAAATAAAACATTATTATATGTCACACTTTATATGTCGATATAAATACTGATCAAGTTTGTAATCAAATATATGTATGAAAATACATACATATAACTGATACTAAATCAATATATTTAAAAATTAAAAGAAGAACCACATATATTAAAGCATGTTTATGGTATATTGTGCAGTTCACATGTTTAAATGAACATTGTACATACATAAATATTATGTAATTCTATTATTGAATGATACATTACATTTAAAGAGTGGAATATGGTCAGTAGTTGTAATGATATCGTATACTATATAAATATAAACAATTTCTTACATTACAAAGAGAACGATGACATCGAATATGATGCATTTGCATTATGTTAACATAAATATGTATCAAACGTAGGACATACGATACGATATTTCACACTAAGTATTACAATTATACAAATTGTATAGTATATATATATATAAGAGAAGTTATTATTGACTAAAAATTGCCGGTGAATTATTGAGCATTGTGTGTTGCCCACGATGCTACTTAACTAATTCGACAACTAGCGGTCGACATTAGAACTAAGAATTAATCTTATCTCGCGCAAGAGATATGGAGGAGTGGGAGATATAGTTTCTAGGGAGTGCTTGCATCACGTGACATCTTAATGAGATGTTACACGTTACTACAAAGATTCAATTACTAGTCACGTGTGCATTCGATGCTATCACGTGACTGCCACTATTATTACGATTCAATAGGTTCTCAATTATGTAACAATGAAATAATTACGATATTGTTATCCTAATGTAGTGGTTGTAGGTGGTTCCCCCTAGTATGTGGTGTACGCTAATTCAATAGAATAGCCTTTGTCAGTGGTTCACGCCTCGATGATAATTATTACGTAACTATTGCTGAGTCGCAGTGGCGGTGGAGGAACTGGCTGGGAGTATGTCTATATATAGATTTCTATTAATAAAACGAGGAACAAGATAAAGCGAGAGGTTCCAAGGTCGCGTTATGTAACATTCGAGTATTATTATTATTATGTATTATATAATACGATGCTCATAGATATCGGGTTCGATATAAATTCGGGCTAATGAATCAAGTTCGGTAAAGTAATGTTGACTTGTTTTAATATCACATGTCAATGTTATCACATGCTTATTATAGCACACACACACACACATATATATATATATATATATATATATATATATATATATATATATATATATATATATATATATATATTAAATCGCGACTACGAATGTGCGAATGTAATATGAGATTATGAGTGTGCGCGAACTTATCAACGCGTATGCGTAACGGATATTACATAACTATTAATGGGTATTACATAACTATTAACGGGTATTACATAATTATTAAAGTGTGGCTCGATTCATGAGTTTGCGTGAAAAAAACGTATCTCCGAAGGGAAAGTTTCCTAATTGATAGCGGAGAGTTATGGATATTAGCGTTTATATATATATATATATATACTATAAACGAGTATGGTAATCTATAACGGTAACAATTATGTTGTGTATATGCTTACGTTATATATATATATATATACGTGATATATATAGTCAGCTAGTATTATCTCAATTGTAATTAAGTATATATAAATAGGTCAAGTATGTATATATATATATATATATGTGTGACCTACATTTTCCGAGAGTGTAGTTATCGTAATGTGAAATAAGGTCTAAGTATACATATAGGTCACCGTGTAACTCTTTACCGACTTTGTCCAAGTATTTATGATAGTTACATAGTACCAGTGGTAGTAGATATGACTCTAATTCAGTGGTCAATGCCGAGGCAAGGCATGCGGTTAGTCTGCATAGCGAAGCGCGCTCACAATACCTCTCTATCTTTTTCTTTCTATCTCTCTCTCTCTATATATATATATATATATATAATATTAAAGTTTATTTATACACTTAAATAATAGTAGCAACAATTCTCTATAGTGTAATATAATAATGTTAACAATAATAATAACAAAATTAAACAAAATATGTTTCTTCAGTCGTTTGCGGAATATTGAGATAGACAGAGTACTTCTTATCATCAGAGATAGCTTGTTCAACATCGAAGAAGCAGAAATCCTGAAGGAACTTTTGTGATTTGTAATCGAAATCGAGCCTCTTCAAGTTTCATTGCATAGCGCCTCGAGTATCCAGTTTTTTTTTCTGATTATAGCGTTGATAAATAGGAAGTTAAGAAATAATTACTTTTTTAATTAAACATAACATTTTGTAATTAATCCTCGAAGATACCTCTAACCATTTTAATTTATGTAACTAATAACTAGTCGAAAATCTACTAGAATATGGGATATTAAAAATAATTTGTATACATCTACGAATATTTCGTTTAATGTTTTTTAATATATATATATTGAAGCTCCAATTAAGATAATATTCCCATAATCTAAATATCGATAGAACCACACTTTCAATAAGTCTAATTGTTGATTTTATTGATACATATTTACAAATGATATTTATATTATGTAAATTATAATTAACAGATTTACATATATATGATACATCATCTAACTGCGTTAAATTACATAAAACAAATATTCTAAAGAATTAAATTTTAGATGAAAACAATTTAATTAAAAGATTATAAAATATAATTTCAGGAAAAACAAAATTAGAAAAAGAAATATTTAAGAGCATAGTTTTAAAATTATTTATAAGTATATTATTATTTAAGAGCCATTTACGAATAGTATTCGAACACAACATTAAGTTATCGTGATGACAAGATTCAGCGTAAATTTGAATGTACATTTTGTGTTTGTTCTATTATGTATTTCAAAGGAGAAATATAAATAGTAAAAAGTATAGGATATAATGTGTATCCCTGTGGAACCCCGTATAATGAAATATTATCACATAAAATACAATTATGAATCTTAACCGAATAGGTTATATCTTTGAAATGTAGAATTAATATTTTTAAAGCATCTCCAGTAATTCCAATTTATGATAGCCTATTGATAAGTATATCATGAGAAATACTATCAAAAGCAGACGAAAGGTCAAGTAATAATAATTGAAAACGGCTATGTTTATCTAAAGAGAAATAAATATCATTCATAGTAGCGAGTAAAGCAGTTTCATTATGTTGTCCTTCTTGTACTTTGATATACATCAACAAGTTTATTATCATTAATATAATTAATGAGTTGCTTAGATATATTTTTTTTCAAACAGTTTACCTTTAATATGAAGCTTGGATATAGGTATACAATTCCCAAAATTATTAGATTCAAAACATGGTATTTTTATGATGAGACATATCAAAGATGATTTTAAGAATTTCAGAATTTCACAGTTATTTAGTAAATCAATTATAAGTATAGAGAAGAGAGGAGTAATAGTATTAGCTACTTTTTTAATAACAGAGGGGAAGAGGATTACAAAAAGATGAATAAGTTAATGTAATTAAATAATTATATATATATATATATATATATATATCAATAATTAAAGGAGGGAGAAATGTACCAAATGAAGAAGAGGCTATAGAAACTGATATTGAAGGAGTACTAATATATCATTTAAAACAATATTTATTTATTTTATTAAAAATATTAATAAATTTATAATCAAAATGCTCAATAAATAAGGAACATACATTTTAAATTAGAAAAAGGAGAATAATTTAAATGTGATTATTTGCCCAGAAGTTTTCTAGTAATAGAGTAACATTTCTTCTAATTATTTTCATAAGAAAATATATTCTATATAAATTTCTTGCTATAGCTAATTATTTATAATTAATATTAGATAGAAGAATTTTTTAAATAAATTCTTTCAAATTTTCTAGTTGACCTTTTTGCTTCTGATATAGAACTATTAAACTATAATTTATTACTTATAACTTTAAAATAATTTATCTCAGTTGGTGCTAAGATATCAAGGTTTAATTTTAAACACGTATTTAATGAATTAATATTAGGTATTTTATTCTCAAAAATTGTTTTAATATTATCTGAAAATAATTCAAAATAAATATATTATATCTATATACATTTATTGTTTTAACATCATTATCATAATGAAAATTCATATCACCAATAAGGATATAATCATTATTCTTAATAATTATGATTATATCAGAAAATTCATTTAGAAATATATTTATATCATCCAAAGAAAATCTAGGTGGTTGATACATTACAAATAACGAGAACTTAATTGAATTATGTAAATAAAACTTATGGATTGAAACCTTCACTATAATCTAAATTAATCCTCTTAAAATTATAATATTTATTAAAGTTTTAAATAAAATACCAACACAACTATCAATACCACTACCAATACTACAACCCATATTACCAAAACATCTAGAAATAATATTTATCTCCCGTTATATCACTGATTACAGGAGAATTAAATTCAATTAACCAGTTTTTAGTGAAACATATTATATCAGAAAATTTATTATCAATTAAAAAATAATTAATCAAAGTTACATTCGCTCTTATTGATCTAATATTCATTACAATAATACAAGCATTACTGGTATCTCTGACATAAGGTCATTGGTTTTCAATAGTATTGGAATCATTTGAATTCTTCGATGGAATAAATTTATCAAAAGAATAATTCCATTATTTCAATTGATCGACGGAATATGTTAACGGATTTAATTTGCAGTCAATTGTATCAACACCATTTAGAAATACCAAAGTTCGTTGTTCATAATCAATAATCTTATTATTGATGACATATTTACAACCATATATTAAATCAGATTTAATTGCATGATAATATAGGTGCCTATAGGCACGTGCCCTCTTTTACAACTAACTTATCCCAATAATCACAAATACAAATATATTTATATGCAGAATTTACAAATGTTGATCTAGATAATCTTGCACAATTTTAAAATTCTAATTTTGAGAAGGAATTAGTGAAATTATAAGCATTATTATTACGAAAAAATTAATTTATTATTGAAGTTAAATTTATAACAAGTAATACGAATAAATATTTTATATATTCATGATTACAATTTTGTATATCTATATGTTCAAATATACATTATCTGTTATAGAAGTTTATTATCTAATTTAGGATATTTAGTATTGTTATTATATATTTTATTAATTGTATTCATAATAATATTAAGCTTATAAGCATATATGCTATATATAGTCTCAATAGATTTTTTCAAAGCATCAGAGAATGATGATATATATATATATATATATATATAAATATATATATTTATATATATCTCTCTCTATGTATCTACCACTCTCTATCTATATCTATATCTCTCCATATACCTCTCTATCTTTTCACCTATATATATATATATATATATATATATATATATATCTTTATATCTATATACCTATCTCTATCTATCTCTTTATTTATTGCACTCTCTCTATCTATTTCTCTATCTATCTCTCTATATATCTATTTATATATCCCTATATCTATATATATATATATATATCTCCTTATCTCCCTATATCTCTCTACCTCTTTATCTTTCTCTCTATATATATATCTATATATCTATATCCCTCTTACTATATATCTAACACTCTCATCTAACACACTATATCTTACTCTCTATATCACTATCTCGCTCTTTCTCTCTTACTAACTCTCTATTATATATCGCTCTATCCCTCTATTACATTTATATATATATATATATATATATACATCTCCCCATCTCACACACTCGATCTATGTATATCTACCTATCTATCTATCTGTATCTTTCTCTATCCCATACGTGTTAGCATCAGTTAAGGATACAATACCTCTGCGCTGATCACCTGTGTAATAATATCATGTAAACATAATCATAATCTATAGATAATCACGTGATTATAGTAAGGCCTCATATAGGATATTGTATAAAATATCGAGGGTTATAAGATTTCTTAGTTTAACTCGCGTATTTATCATTATAGTTTGCTCTCCGTAGTACTATATATTTATTACCTATATATATATATATATATATATATATATATATATATATATATATATACACAATATATAGAGTTATATATATACCTATATGAAGACTTTATAATAGTATCATGGTATACATATAGGTGTATATAACTATAGAACTAATTATATATATAACTACCTCTTATCCCATAGACCCTGAGCTGGAGCTTAGTATTTAGACATGAATTATCACATATTGTACCTGGAGGTTATTCTATCGTGGCTGTTGATACACCACCTAGTGGTTAACGGAATAACTACTAATTTAATAACATCAATATGATTGCAGGTCAGCTGTTCTGTAGACCTGAATTGCAGTCAAATGAGTGCTGGCCAGCCACTCTGAACGGAACCGCACGGCAGATCCTGTGCGCCTCGTTTTCAAGTAAGTCACATGTATTACGTACATTGTATATGGTATATATGTACATTGTACGACGTATAATGTATATATGATATGTGTTTGTATATGTATGTGGCATCTGCACAATGCGTATAGAGCTACATGTTTGTTAACTCGTATTACTTATATTACTGTATATATATATATATATATATATATACTACCAATGATACTAGTCGTATACTATAATACATATAACTATTGTACTGTTATTTACATATCATTATAATAACAAGTAGGTTTTAAACATGTTTAATTATAATATATATTGCAATTGTTCTGCTGTATTACGGGGGCTGTAGCAAATGTATATATGCGTATACTTACAGCAACCCGTTATTCCACGAATCTTTTATCGCTGACTCGTCACGATCTAAGCATCTTTATTAGCTATGATCTTTATTCGCTAGTTGTTAGCAGTAGTCATGTGATAAGTACGAGTTTTACGTCTTCTA
>OZ025241.1:42772190-42779690 GCA_964019155.1 Osedax fenrisi
ATAATAAGTATCAGTTATGTATATTGCAGTATGTCGACTAATCATTCGTTTTTTTAATGTGAGACCGAGATGATTGTTTTGAGAATATACACGGTTACAAAAATGTATCAATATATTTTGAAATTCTGTCAGTTCCAAACTTCAGCTAGGATTTCATCTAATCCGCAAGCTTTGCCATTGTTGATTTGTTTAGTTGCATTGTTAAGTTATTGTATAGTGAACATACATTTATTGATATTCAGCTAATTATGTATTGGTAATATCTCTTCATCATCATCAGTAATATTAATTGGACTTCCGAACAGTTCTTAGAAATGGTTATGCCATAATTTGATTCTCTTTCCATTGTTAGATGCTTTTAGTTTTGAGCTTTTCGATTTCTTTCTTTTAGAAGATTGTTTATTTTCTGCTGCTAATTCGATATCCTTGATTTTTCTGTTGACATATTTACTCTGTTCTGCCTCATATGCAGAAGTCAATTCTTCTTTCGTTTTATTAATTTTGTCTTATTTTCAGAAGAGTTTTTTGAATCTTTAATTTTTCTGCTATATGTAAATCCTTACGTTTTTGACAGATTACTTGGTTTTTCCAGGTGTCCCTTTCTTCTGTTTTGGCTTTAATGGTATATATTTAGCTGATGATTATTTGCATGCAGTTTCAAAGTAGGTGTATGTTGGCTGATATTGTTTCTTCATTATTTTGCAGAGCATCGAAACGGTTTTTAACTTCGATTATGAACTTATTTCTTATTTCTTATATCGGCATTGTTTTTTTAGGTTATTCCAGTTATACGACTTTATTCTACTAGATTTATTTGTATTAGCTCTTAGTGTAAGTTGTGTATTGGCTGTTACAATGCTGTGGTCCGATGCTACACTAATAAACTAATTATATGCTCGGCAGTTTTTTTGCACTGTTTTTGCACTTCTTATTTTTGAGCACATAATCAAGTTGAGCTGAGGTCTTGTTTGGTGCTTTATGTGTCCATAATTGCCCACATTTTTTTGGAAGTGTGTATTTAAACATAGGAGATAATAAATATTTATATTCGGTACAACTAACACAAATAATATAAAAATGTATATATATTTTTTAATATGAATATGAAAATTATAAATTCAATTAATCTTTATATATATATATATATATATATAAATATATATATTGCTATATATTTAATTATTGTCAAATTAATTGTTTACACAGTATACAATGTACTTTATACACAGTGTAAATATATGTATTAAACTATAGCTTAGCACATAAGTTATCGATGTGGTCATACGTTAACAATGTGAGCGTTATCGAATACTGTAAGGTAAACAGTATTGTAAGTAGAACAGCTACGCAATACGGGTTCGAGCCTCGTCCGGACTATTCAATTAGGTCTTACAATAATATTTATAAGTGATCTTATACAATTGTGTATAAATAAAGTATCGGCTTTCGTTAAAACCATGGATGATTTAACATAAGAGCTTGGAAGAGAAATTATAATCTATAGAGCCATTTGGTTATAAGTGAAAAATTCATCTAAGTTCCTGGATGGGATGAATGGACTCTACCAAATAAAAATAACAATAATAATAAAAAAAATATATATATATTATTACTAATATTATAGTACTAGCTCTCTATAGCTTGTGGTTCGCGTAACAAATATCGTAACTATTAATCTAATTACGTAATACATCATTATCGTGTTGCTATTATTTGTTAATAGACGTAACGGCGATAAACGACGAGATTGATAGAATGAAACATAGTTTAATTACTACTAGAGATGCCAATGTTCTAGTAAAAAATGGCCGACTTATTTTTTACGAAATTTCTCTAATAAGATATACAACGATGCGAATTGTGATCAGTGTTGACCCCTAACCTTTATGGAATACCTAGTCCGTAGTGTGTGTAAACACAGTGGAGACATAGTTATAATCATCAGTGACGGATTATAATTAGCGACAGCAGCCAATACCACACACAGTACGCTCAAGTTCTCCACATAAGTGTATCATCAGTATTTGTGTGGGTGTGTACGGTGTGTATGTATATTGTGTGGGTAGTGTGTGTATGTGTGTATCCCCTATATATAGCGAGAGATTCGATGCGAATACTAGTATATTAATAGACATATAATACTATCGATGAAAACTACATTTCAAGACAACGATCAGACATAAGTGTTTCCGCGAGATCCTCGTTCTATACACATTATATTAATAGATTAAACAATAGTGTTTATGTACTGCCGCGTCGGTTTACTGTTTCCCTATCTATCGACAATTACGTAAGATCATTATTGTTAGGTTATGCAGTACGATGCGGAATCATACTGAATTCATTTTATTGACAATTATTTATAGACTAATTTAAATATCAAATATAATTAGGTTAAGTTTTTACTTATTGCTTTTTATAAGTAAAAAAACTCTCTAGTATATATATATATATATATATATATATATATATATAGTTGGCTATATATATTGATCATTCGATTATTGATTATTCGATTTCATTTTAATTTCTATATTATAATTAATAATATATATATATATATATATATATAATATTGTCGCTATTAGTTAATTATATATGTAGCACATGTAATATATATACTATGTAATATACATACTATGTAATCCAATAGACAAGGTACGAGAGCATTATAGAGTTCCCGACCAAGGCAATCTTCTACTCGGGGTTCTCTGTATCCCTATTGGCTATCTTCATCGCCCTCTTCATATTTTACTACTTCAGGTTAATAGTCATACCCTTATAATTATATCGTATTTATATTAAGGGATACCACAGTTCTCAAATGTAACATATGAAGATACACATTTAATGCATGTATTCAAAATTAAGTATCAACCTGAATTTGTGGAATAATTACAATATTTTTTTATCTATATTAAGTATACATAGCTAATGTTGAGATATTTCAAAAATATACATTATAACATTATACAAATTTTAACTGAATATGATCAAAAATTAATATTATATTTAATGCATATATTAGGATAGTTATTAAGGATAAAAAGTTGATAATTATAAATATCTAAAAATGAGATTATAGCTATTTATATATATTTGTGTAAAATCAAAAGAAATTGAACATTTATCTTAGCAATTTAAGTTTTTACTTCAGTTACAAGAGACCTGTGTGTTAGAAATAATTATTCTGAGTAAATACTGTCTAAAGATTTTGTTTAGTAAAATTAAATTGTAGGTTAATTTACAGTTTTTATTACATTATATATATACTAATTATAAAAGTAAAAATATATTATAGGTTATTTAACATTTTTAAATTATATATTGTATATATATATACTAATTATATATAAAATGCAAATTATACATATATATAAACTATATTATATATTTATAAAATACACATAAATAAATCTATCTAATAACAAATACACTAATAAACCAATTTATACAAATAATTAATTATTAAATAATATTTAACTAATAAATTGAATAAGATATAATGAATGTATAGTAAATTAATAATGATACGTTCTTGAAAGTATAATGAATTATACAATTTATTTCAAAAAAAATCCAGTTCACCTGTCAAATCTATTTTACTATTGGTTTTATTAGACCAGGTGATATCCACCAATAATAGAATAATAATAAACAGTACAAAATAATAATCAAAATAGTTTTTTAAATATTAAAATCCATCAAATATAAGTGATATAAATTTAAATAATGTGATTATAATTATGTTATAAATGTATATAACATATTATTTTATTAATTATACTACCTTCAGAAAACATAAATTTTATGTTCTTTTAATGAATATTTCTTGTCGAAATTTCAACATAACATTAATGATATATATATATATAGGTTTAATTAACTGATTTAATTAAGCTAAGTTTAATTATATGATTTTTGTAAAAACAGTAAACAATTAAAAAAAACATAATTTTAGTGTGGTATCCCCTTAATAAATAATGTATGATATATAATAATAATATTAAGTTATTAACATCTCATATATATATATATATATATATATATATATATATATATATATATATATATATATATTGAATACAATACAAATAGGGCATACAAATGGACCATATATATACACTATATGTACATTATATATATAATGCATATTTTCTACGTATATTACACATACAGACACACACATATACACACATACATATATATATATATATATATATATATATATATCAGTATATTATTATATATTATTATATTAGCATATGCATATGCAAATGTATGATATACATTGAAAAGTATGTACCCAATATCATTCGACAAGAATTATATATATAGCGGAATATAAATAATATTTCGTTTATGGGTAAATAAACGTGTTCTAATTACGAATGTTAAACTACGAACATCGCGCTATAGGCGTGTTATTTTCATCTTAGCGTTGAGTAATACGTGGTCGAGTAATTAACATAGTGCAAAGGGCGATAAAACAACGGGCCAGCTAAACACAATACTCATCAACAAAAGTAATCAAGATGAGCGGTCTTGGGCTACAAATAACGCACCAACAATCGGCTTGACAGATAACTAAGTCATCGTAGTAGTAGTAGTGATAGCAGTAATAGTAGTCATAGTATTTATAGACAATTTATATATGTAGTGAGATATGACTACTTCTTTTGAATCGCAATTTTAATAAATTACCTCCATCATATATAGTTATATTATTAATTCTATAAATATAATCTATTTTTAAATACAAAACCACTACATAGCATAATAACATCTATAAATATTACAAGTATTATATGTATATATAATTGAAATATATCTACTATTTAATTTATTATATGTATTATCTTATTAACTTATTACAGTAATTTTATTTTAACCTTTCGAATATTTAATTATTATATTTATTTATATCTAGAGTTAAAATATTAAAAATAATTATATTAACTACTATACAATATACTATACCGTACTACTAAACTCGTTATCAGAAACCTTCGATGTATAAGGACTACGATACATTGTAATCTGATGCTGACATTTGCCCTGCGAGCTATTATCTGGATGGTTACCGATGTATGGCTCAGTAAACTCGTTGGTTTCGAGAATACCGATCCTAGGGAGAGCGTAACACTTCCGGTAAGTTCACACTTCCAAAACCCCCATGCTAGCGCCTCACTGCACCCTCACTGCACCCTCATGCACCCTCACTGCACCCTCATCCTCCATAATGTGATGGAGTAGAAATATATACAATATCGGTATTTTTTCTATTTTGAAATATGTATAGGTATTAATAAAGGCTCCGGTGAAAGTGGAATACTATCTATATAAATGTATTCCATAGCGGCTGAAATACTCTAAAAGGTATATGATAACTTCGTTATCGTATCAGAAAAAATGAACCATTATCATCGAACCCCTTACTCTTACCCCATTATTCCACATACCTCTTGTTATGGCGCTGTACGCAATCTCTTAGTTATTGTGCACCGATAATAATAGTATCATGTACATTTCTATTGATCACACGTCATTAATAACTAGTTACACAATACGCGATTAACACATGATAAGCGTGTATTATGTAATTATCATATATATCGATAAGTGTATATAGATTATTTGCAAATTTTAACATAATTTGTGAAACCGAATCAAGAATTTGACGATATATAATTTTTAAATAACATAATATATAGCCAGAGATATAGGTACCAGCCCTATATATTATAGATCGATACCTAACATGTTAATCTTAACGAATATACAGATTTGTTATTGCGATACCATTATAACTAGATAGCGAACTATAATATTAAAAATATTAATAATATTTGTATTACGTTACTATTATGATTAATAATATAATTATTATTATATGTGCAATACGTCAATCATTTATATTAACTTCAACTATATTATATTAATATATATATATATATGTATTTAATAACTTGGCTATATTCGTTATACAAATAGTGTGGAGCCAATACTCGGAAAATACTAAGATTTGCTACAATACACGATATGGTAATTTAATAATAATGGGTTGGCTACGATGGACGTCCAGCTTTCTTATTATCGCTTTATTTTACTATGTTTGGTGAAATGTATTATCAGTTACATGTATCTTCGGTAATATCTATCTTTCCTGTGACATTATAGTTAAGCCTGTATATTAAGATAGTATCATATTTATTGGCACACTTACTGATATTTATATAACATGTTATCATATATTCTACTAATATAGTTAAGTTGCTTCATTTTATTAATATACTTTTATATTTTATTTGATATGTATTTGAATATTTTTAAATAGTTCACTATACAAATATTCTTACATATATAATTAGATTATTTGTAAAACATTCTATTAAACACATATTCTCAATTTAATATTACTTAAGTATTATATATTCACGTCTATACATATTATAATATGGTTAAATCTCAAAGACATAAATTCTAAAATAATAAATAATAAATATAATTATATATATAATAACTTTTAGATTTTCTATTTTACTATTCGAAAATCTTCTTCAGAGATTAATACAAATACATATGACAATATCGATATAGGATTTAAACCACACATAATTACTAATTAGTAATCAATAGTGGTGAAAAGCGACTTCACACACACGATAGATACAAACTTTAGTGAAAGTAACACTTCGTTATATTACTTTACATCAAGAGAAGTAGTGTAGTGTTATATTTCCCATTGTATGATGTTGATTTTCGAAACATACTAGATAATACCTTAAGTATACCTAATATCTTATAACGATAAGTAATGTGTATATAACTATTTATCGTGGATAGTCGAAACAAATGCTTATTAGTGACTAAAACTCCGTTGCTCGTCGCCAGATTATATCGAGAATTCTGGTCGTGTTGTACACGTACGCTAAGCTCACCAACTTCTTCTGGATGTTCGTAGAAGGTCTCTACCTACACACTTTGATCTGCTGGGCCTATAGTTCCGAGAACGTACAGCTGTGGATGTATAACATAATCGGATGGGGTTAGCCACATTCTCGGTCGCTATATCAATATATATATATATATATGCATATATACAGTTCTCTAAAAATTGTTAATATTATATTAACGCTTGCCTACATATATACTGTAGATTTTATAGTGCCTAGTTTACATGGTTATTAATAGAAATACTATACTATACGCATACATATATATAATCAACTATATATATGTGTGTTTATAAATAAAGTTATATACATATATAATTACACTATTTTATTATATTATATAATCTTATTTACGTTGATTAAACATGCGTTTGTTTATTTGTTCTTATGCGTGTAGAATATGTAGAAATTAATTCAATATATTATTTAAACAAGATCATTTTTTATAGGTCACTTATTCATTCAAAGCTCGTAAATCTTATATGTCGCTTTGTTTATAAAGTAAACATCTATTTTTAGAACAAAATAGTAAATAAATATAGTT
>OZ025241.1:42784690-42911545 GCA_964019155.1 Osedax fenrisi
ATGATATATTTACTATCAAATGTAATTAGCCTATATAAACTGAAGGCATCCGTATATTCTAATATAATATAAACTAGTATACTATTAATTTGTATATTATAACTCATTATATAGTTACTAATTATAATATTAAATAGTATAATATTAATTAGTATAATATTAATAAGTATAATATTAATTAGTATAATATTAATTAGTAAATTATTAATACTACATGCGTATACACGAATTTGTCTCTGTGGCCTAATGCCGTAGTCGTGGTTATGTCCTCGATGGAATATACCGTCCTCGGCAGTGTCGTATACACTAACGCTGTATCATGTATTTACTATGGCATACTAGCTCACTTTGTTACATGCATAAGTTAATATATCGGTATAAATATACACACATAGGTGTACCTAGATATATAGATACACATTTATTTGTATAAATACATCGAATTTTATGCCTAAATACTATAAACAATTTACAATCGACGATGTATTAAGAATAGGATTACAGAAAAGAGTTTCAAATAACTATGAAACTGAAAGCTTACAAATAATGTAATATATTACCTAACCATAGAATTACGCAACTGTAGGTTTACCGGCGATAATTACGACACTGTGGGCCACGCTAAAGATAGTAATGGAAGATCCCAACGAGTTAGTAGTACTGATAACATAGTCTAACCTAACATAGTACTATAGTACTATAGTAGTATACTAGCCCGCCCATGATAACTCCGACTTCACATGCACGTCGCCCACCATATATAATATAAGCGGCCTACGCGAATAGTTAGACCTATAGTTCGACCTACTTGTGAACCAATCAAATGAGAGTTATTATCGCATCGAATGCTATTAATATGTATCATATTATAATATAATTATAACCGTATATTTGTAGTACACTACTTCAATAAAATATATGATATGTATTTTTATTTGTATGTCATTTCAATTCCATATATTATATGAAATTAAATATGATATTAATAACGAATATCACTATTTCACTCTCATATATCATATTAAACGAGTTTTATTTAATACATTTACGATCGTTACTAATTCTAGTAATGCGTTTATTCACAATAAACATTTGGGTGGGTATATTCACGTCATGCCATGTTAAGGATTTGAAAGTGGGAGGGAAAATTCAAAAATATTTATTTTGTTTTCAATTTATATATTATGAATTACAACCTAATAAAATACATCTACTGGTTTATTATAAATAATTAGGATTATAATATAATTGATTATGAATTTATTTTGTGGTAAACATTTAAAAGTGGGAAGCAAATATTAATAGTGGGGGTAATTTACAATAAAATACACCTTAAAAAGACACCAATTAACGTCATCCCCCTCCTTTACTCCCTCCTTCAGGTACTGGGATGAGGAGAATGAAAAGAATGAGCTCCTCAAGTATATCCGCGACGGCCCGATATTCTTCCTGTTAGCAGCTAACGCACTGTTCCTTCTCAGTATAATCTGGATCCTAGTGAACAAACTACGAGCAACGAATACACTGCAGATTAACCAATACACGTTAGAGAGGGTAACACTATCGGGGGCGTGGCGGGGGCGTGGCGTGGGCGTGGCAAGGGCGTGGCGATTTAGAGCGCGCCCTCGTACGATGATAATCGCATGTAATAACAAAATACCGACATACATCAACAAGTAAATGAGTACAATAATAAGTAAAAGTAAATTATTCTATAATAATTTATCGATAATTCTGAGAATATCAAATATCGCCACCGTTTATTTTGAATGCAATTACCGAGGTCAAATTTAAAATATTTTATATGTAATACTGTATAATTTAAAATTATAATAAAATCTAATTTATACATATTTTATAATATGTAATATATTTTCATAATTCGTAGTAGATGATTATTCACACTAATGTATTAAATACCGAAAAGAGAATTTTGAATGTTACATCATAAATCGTAATCAAAAGAAACGGCATCATATGACAATATGGCATTCGATGCAAACCAATATATCTTTAGTTGACTCCTGGTAACAGGTGCGTGCATTATATCGCTCCAATTAATTATCTATTAAATAATTAAGTAATGTATTTCAAAGGTAAGCAATGCTTTGAATATACGTTAAGTTTATACCCCTTATGAAATTTCAATAGTCTTTAACATATATTATAATCGTTACTATCATAATTTAATATATATATATATATATATATATATATATATATTTAGGTTAGTAATTAATTAATTCTAGTTTTATTATATATATAAATCTTATAAATTACATGTGATGCTTAGCTGGCTAAAGCGTAATACACACAATCATTAGTGCAACGTCGTAGGATCAGCCATTATCTGGACCTATACATTAGGTTTTAGAAGTGATCTTATATAATTTTATATACAAAATTATCTGTTCTCATTAAAACTATGGACCCCTTGAAATGAAAGCTGTTTCGCAAATTAAAGCAATGATGTTAAAACTTCATATAAGTTCCTGAGTGGGATGAAGATACTCCATGAAAATAAAATAACAATAAAATAACAACGATATAATAATGATATATATATATATATGGATATCGTTGTAATTTAATTTTAATTTCATTTTGGTATATATACTTTTTAATACACATTTACTTTATATATATATATATATATATATAAATATAATATTATATTTCTTGATTTTAATTATATTCCTATATAATTTTTTCTCCTCGTAATCATAAAAGGGTGAAAGACTTGATAAGCTCTGCTTCTTCCTTCAACCAGGCAATTGCCAAATCTGATTTTATTATTATTATTATTATTATTATATATATAATATATATATATATATATTTATATATATATAGTTTAATTATATACTTATAATTATAATGATATACCCTATAATAACTATATATATAATTTATTATATTTAATATTTTATGATATTATATAATATATTTAAATACCAATATGGATATATTAATCACCGTGCAAAATCTTTTTCGATAACGAATGCGATGATCCACCATTCTGACTCAGTATCGTAACCTCTCATTATAGTACTCTAGTAAACGTATATCTTTTTGCAACCCATAGGACGGCTCTGAAAGCTACGGTGATTCTGTTCCCATTGCTAGGGGTAACCTACCTGTTGACGATGAACTGGGGCGAATACAAACGCGGACACCCCGTACAGAATGTATTCCACTACATCACCATCTTCCTCATCTCTACTCAGGTACGTAGATATCTCCACTTACTACAGCTGTGGTATTCTAAGTATGTGCCTATGTACAAACGTACCTACGTACCAACATCCTAACGTCCCATATGTATTCATATTCATATGCCGATGGTACGTCAGACTAACTACATTGGTACATTGGTACATTGGTACATTGGTACGTTGGTACGTTGGTACGTTGGTACATTGGTACATTGGTACATTGGTACATTGGTACATTGGTACGTTGGTACATTGGTACATTGGTACGTCAGACTAACTACATTGGTACGTTGGTACGTTGGTACGTTGGTACATTGGTACATTGGTACATTGGTACGTTGGTACATTGGTACATTGGTACATTGGTACATTGGTACATTGGTACATTGGTACGTTGGTACATTGGTACGTTGGTACATTGGTACATTGGTACATTGGTACATTGGTACATTGGTACATTGGTACATTGGTACGTTGGTACATTGGTACATTGGTATATTGGTACGTTGGTACATTGGTACGTTGGTACATTGGTACATTGGTACATTGGTACATTGGTACATTGGTACGTTGGTACATTGGTACGTTGGTACATTGGTACATTGGTACATTGGTACATTGGTACATTGGTACATTGGTACATTGGTACATTGGTACGTTGGTACATTGGTACATTGGTATATTGGTACGTTGGTACATTGGTACATTGGTACATTGGTACATTGGTACGTTGTTACAACGAACCCTAAGTCTGAGACCACATCTCTTACGAATATTTGCAAATTTAAAACGTATTTGATCGATAGAAACATCGATTATTATTCTAAAATAGTGGCTATAGCCATATATATTATAATATTCGCATTTTAATAAAAAACACTAAAATTTGTAAGTATATATTTAAAGCTCGCGAATTCGAAATCGCGTTTAAAGACACGGTTCTTCGAAACGTATCGCTACATTTATATGTATTTAACGCGTGGTTATTAATAGAGATTAGCTTATTTTGAGCTTACGATAATGAACTTTAGTTTAATAGGTTCACTTGTTCACGTGTAATATATACCACCAGTATGTACTTAACCCCAACCATACATAAGATTTTAACACCAACTATTAGATTGATTTCCATTATATTTAGATTATAAATTATTCTACTTGTTGGAGTTTTAAATAAAGTACATATTTCTAGAACACTTATATCAATGAGAGATAAAGTGAGGGGTATATATATATATATATATATATATATATATATATATATATATAGATTAAGTGAGATAGTGAGGATGATAGATATATGCGTGATATAGTGATAGTTTTATAAAGTTACTATACATGGATAGATAAAATATCTACATGGCGATGTTAATAAAATATTTTATATATATAAATATATATATTAAATTATTAGTTTTCTTTCAATAATATTAAATTAAGTGTAATTTTCTAGATAAGCATCAATGCTTCTACAATTACCCAGGTACTTATACCTAAATCTGATAATAATATATATATATATATATATATATATATATATATATATTAATATATTTATATATTTTTATTATTGGTGTTGTTATTTTATTTTGGAAGAGTCTTTAATCCCATAAAGGAAATTAATTAATTTGTTTAGTTTTAACCATATGGCTATAATATTTCTTCGAAACCGCTTTCATGTTAAGGCATCCATGGTTTTTACTTTTGCCGCTCTTTATTTATAAATAATTATATAAGATCACTTATAAATATTAATTAAGTAACTATTTTAATGGTCCGGACGGGGCTTGCACTCGCGTCCTACTGATTGTGTGTTCGACGCCTATATATATATATATATATATATCTCATATTCTATGATTATATCAACGAAATGTAATAATTTCTACTATAATATTCTAGTTAGTGTATGAAGAAACTGTAATTGTATCTGGGTATGATTTAATATATCTAGGTACCATGCGATGTATCTAGGCACGCTTTATACATCATCATCGTAAGTTTTAGGTATAAACTACAAAGTTTCAACATATCTAGTTTATCCTCATATATCCTATATATCGTTATTTCTCGTCATGTATCGCTAGATATCGATAATTACCGAGTCCATATATCGACTCGATAGTGCGCTGTAAACGCTTGACTTGACAGAAAAATGACTCTATAACCTTTATCCCCACTGACAAACATGTAACCTTCATAATAACCTATAATAACCTAAAAAATAATCTAAATATCATATAAACAATTTAAAAAAAACAATTAGAATCATAAATTTGAAAACATTTTATGAACCAACAACTAATTTTTAAAAATATCTCACAAAATAATATTGAGAATATTCAAACAACTAAAATCTAATTCATTTATTAACATTTATAATATATTACATAAATTAATACTATCATACATTTTAGATCTCGATCATGAAAACAAAAAATATCAAATACGAAATAATCCAACCTTTAATTTACCATATACATAATAAGCTATAATATATAGTTGGAATCAAACTTTTGAATAACCTCCCATATAATATTCAACAAATTAAAATAGACGAAATATTTTAAATATCTTTAAAATCTTATTTAGTATATAATAAATAATGTATTCTTAATGTTTTTTCTTTAATTTATAGGTATGATTTAAATTTCTTGTATATATATATTTTTATCTTTCATTTAATTAAGTATTATTTTATTTGAATAATTACTGTGAATGTATTATTTAATTTTCTAAAATCTTAAGTTGAATCTATTTGGGTAACATATATGATAAACGTGATGAACAATATGATATAATAGAAGTGGTTAATAAGGGTATTCCCTTATATGGTAGTTATACAGCTATATGGGTTGTATACCATAGGGTATATTATTGTATTAATTCATTTAATTAGCATTCATTAATATATAACATAATCTTTATATGTATATTATAGATTAACTATTATCATTGTTTCATGCAGGGCTTAGCTGTGTCAGTTTTCTATTGCTTCACAAATAGCGAGGTTTGTATTGCATTTGCTTAATTGTGTTGATTTATTTGTTTCACTATAGTAATGATATAATTGTGTTTAATGTACCCTCATAGGCTGAAAAGTATTTCTATAATCACCCATACCATGTACATAATCAGCCATACCATGCACATAACCACTCATATATACATCACACGGCAAACTCGAGTGCGTAGTTATACCTACAAGTATACACACGTACCTTACATAGGTGCAGGCAACCATACGAAACAAGTACTACCGGATACAGGATAATCGGAGCATGTTGACTAGTACACGGTATACACGTGCTAGCACGGCCACTAACCTTGAACATCTATCCACAGAACCTAGAGGTTACTGGGGTATGTGTGTGGGGTGTGTGGGGTATGTGTGGGGGTGTGAGTATGCGTTTGTGGGTATTTGAGCGCTTGTGTATATGTGTTGGAGTCTATGTATTGGTGTGTGAAATAAATGTAAAGCGACAATACAGGGTGATAATGCAATATCGAAATATGAAAAAGTGAATGAGATAATATACTTAGAGTTTTATTATTGTGCTAACATTGAGTTGCGGATATATTAAACTACACATTTTATAAATGCATAGAAAGAGATAGAGAGAGGGATAGATAAAACATATATGGTTACATAGTGCAAATAAAGGTAGTGTACCCCGTGGTTATATATGTTAAAGGCGATATAGGTTAAACGGATGATATATAGAGATAATATTATTTATACACTAAGTGTTATTTGTATAGAATGTTATTTCATCATACTTTAATTGTTCGATATAATACTCTATAAAAATGCATATAATAACATATATATATATATATATATATATATATATATATTATTGTTGTTGTTGACAATAACGAACCGCACACTAATTAACATATGTGTAATTATGTAACGTGACTTGCATTGATATACTGTCACACATGTTGACCGAGTTCTGAGTTCCGAATTCAGTTCTGAAGGAGTGTTCCTACTAATATGGAAGTTCTGCAATAATAACAACAACAACAACAACAACATAAGCTGCTTGCTGCGTGCAGTATAGCTGATTCTTACATAAGTACTTATAATAAGGGTGATTGTTTAGGTTTTATCAGATTGTTACAAGTTACTGAATATATTCAGTTATATTTACCTATATAATTAATCACACACAAACTTAGGAATTTTAAATAAGTAGAATATAAGTAGCAATCATCCATCAAAGTTTAGCAATGAATAAATACAATATTTAACATGGGAATTAACAAAATGCTATACAATTTATTTTGATCAATTTACAAATTTGTGCTAACAAAATTTGTAATCATCAGAGAGAATAATTAACATACATACGTCAAACAATACAGAATTACATCGGTATACTCATGTATCTATCTATATATATATATATATATTAACCTGTTAACATGTGCCGCCGAGTCGTATCTCACCCCCTGCGACATCGATGACAGCAGCTCTCCAACTCCTCCTACATATTGAGGCTCGCATCATGTTGAAGATAGTTCCATAGAAGTTTTTCTTTATGCTATTCAGCCATCTTTGCCGTGGACTCCCTTTGCTTCTATACCCCCATTCTTCCTACCATCACTTCATATTCCATTCTGCCTGCTCTTATGATATGGCAAAAGTAGCATAATGAAGCCATGACTATCATTGATTCAAGCGTACATTCTGGTTTTATATTATCAATAACCCATACATTTGTCTTTCTGTCGGTCCATGTTACTCTTAGCAGACGTGTCCAACACCACATCTCAAAAGCATCGATCATATTTCTCTCAAGCTTTCTCATTGTCCAAGATTCTGCTCCGTATAAGACTATAGGGGAAACTAAAGCGTTTACAAGCCTACTCTTTGTTCTGAGGGTAATTCCTTTATATTTCAGATTTTCGTTAGTTCCCCCATTGCAGATCTACCCATTGCTAGCCTTCTGCGTATTTCCCTCTCACATAATCCATCCTTGGTTATTATTGATCCCATGAAAATAAAATGAGATACTACTTCAATATGTTTGCCATCTACTACCATTTCTCCTTGGTATTCAGTCATCATTACTTTAGTTTTACCTACATTTAAATAAATACCTGCATTTTCACTAGCCAACTTTAATCTTTCCATAATTGCTATGAGATCGTTTTTAGTTTCAGCGATCAGTGTTGTGTCGTCAGTATATCTCAGGTTAGTAATCTTTCTACCTCCAATACTGATTCCCCCATCCCAATTTTCTAATGCCTCTCTCATTATATTTTCTGCATATATGTTAAACAGTAAGTGGGATAAATACATCCTTATCTTACCCATTTACCTATGTTTTTAGTATCAGTTTCACCGAATGCTGTTCTTATAGTGGCTTATTGTTTCTTGTAGAGCTTTCTCAGTGGGACTATTAGGTGAACTGGAACTCCCATTTCTTTGAGTATATCAATAATCTCTCATGATCTACGTAGTCGAAAGCCTTTTTATATTCTATGAAGCACATATACACATTCCTGTTATTGTTATTTGGCTATGTCCATCATCCACCGTATATTAGCTATATGATCTCTTGTTCCTCTTCCTTTTCTAAAACCTGCTTGTTCAATAGGTAGTTCTGGGATAAGGAAATATTCTAATATTTTCTAAATAATTCGAAGGATTATCTTGCTAGCAAGTTAGATCAGAGCTATAGTTCGATAGTTCCCACATTCTTTCTTATCTCCTTTCTTATATATCGAGAATTAAACAGATTTCTTCCAATCTATTGGCCATTCCTTAGTCCTCCATATGTTATTGAATAGAATTAACAGTATTTGTATAGATGCATCTCCACCTGCTTTCAAAAGCTCTATAGGTATACCATCACACCCAGGTGATTTACGATTTTATATATGCTTGATAGCGTCCTTTACTCCTGTCTCTAGTATATAAGGTTCATCTTCATATCTTGTTTTAGGGGAAAGTATCAGTGATTTAAGATCTCTCCTGTAAAGCTCTTCTGTATATTGTTGCCATCTAATTTTAACTTATTTTTCTCCAGTATGCGTCTTTCCTGAACTTAGATTCGTAACTCCGCATCTAGTGGTATATGGTACAGTTATATATTTTATTTCCTTGTATATATCTCCTGTTCTTCCCTTTTTATTGTTTTCTTCTATTTTTCTACATTTCTCTCTTAAATTTATCTCCTAATCATACCTTGCTTTTTTTTTGAAATTCTGCATTAAGTTTTTTATATTTGTCTATTTCACCTTTTCCCTTTGGCTATCTCTTCTCTCCTCCGCTATTTTTATTTTGTCTTCTCTTAACCATTTTGTAACTTTCATCTTCTTTAATTTTGGTATCCATTTCTCAGCCGTATCTATCACAGCATCACGCATATAAATCCATAAATCTTCAGGATTTTTGCCATCTACTTGTAGTATACTGAATCTATTCTTAACTTCTACAGTATATTTAGTATCAATGTTTTCTAGGTAATATTTTGGAGTAGTCTTATTTCTTTTAGTTTGTTTGAACTTTATCTTGAAAATGGCTATTAACAAATTGTGATCTGTGCCACAGGCTGCTCCAGGAATAGTTGTTACTCTTTTTATAGAGCTTTTCCATCGACCTGTATATAAGATATAATCAATCTGGTTTCTAGTAATTTTATCCGGTAACTTCCATGTATATAGTCTTCTTGCATGTTGTTTGAACATTGTATTCATAATAACAAGACTATTTCGACTGCATAAATCTACCATGGTATCACCTCTTTCATTTCTAGTTCCCAGTCCAAAATTCCCCAGCTGTATTTTGTTTACCCATTTGAGCATTCTAATCGCCAATGACATACATGTAATAACCTTTTGGAGTTATATCGATTACTTTTTGAAGGGAATCGTAGAAATAATCCATATCCTCTTCATCAGATGTTAAAGTGGGAGCGTATACTTGTATGAATGTGAAATTTATAGGTTTATCATGAATACGAATTGTTATTATTCTGTCACTTATAGGATGGAACCCGAGAACACATTTTCTGTGAATATGAATACCCCTTTTCTTTCAATTCTACCGTTTCCACTAAAATATACTGAATAAGCATCATATTTTACTTGTCCTATCCCTTTTCACTTCATCTGACTTATTCCCATTAAATCTATCGCATTCTTTTTCATTTCCCTTGTAATAATTTCTGTATTTTCATAATTCATTGTTCGGACATTCATTGTCGCTATACTAATATTTTTTTTAAATTGTAGTTATCTATTAATATCTATATGTTTCAAGACGATTTTCTCAGAATTAATCCTTCCTTGTGGATTTAAGATAGCTTCGTCATCCTTACCGACCTTACTTACACCGTAGTTTCGCTCATCCCCGGTAATAATTGAAAGGCTGTCCAACCTAGGGGGCTCATTTTCTAGCATTATTTCACTTAATTATATTTGTGCAGTCATGTTTATTTTCATGGGAATTTTACTCGAGTATTTTCCCGTTGCTTTCTCCAGCGCAGTGTTGACGCCGTGAATGGGCTTGCCAGAACAACGCCCTCGAGTAGATATAAAGTTTCCGTTGTCCTTACTAGATCATATGCCTCATTCACTATTTCTATCGCTGCTACTCGATAGAAAATACTCTGTTTATTACTCTTACTATAAGAAATGTTAGACTAGTTTTGTTAGCAGCCAGTCATACACATGCAATGTTTAGCCGGCCAGTCGAGGTAGTTTACTAGGGTTAACCACCGTTCTGTTCACGAATTATTTGAGGTAATTGCATCAGTTGAGTACTGTGTATGGATAGATGATCCTGAACAACCCATTTGCAATGTATAGTGTATAAGGTTCGACTGTTCACAAACCATCCGTACTACTATACACAATACCCCAATAACCCTATATGTATACCTATACGTAATTACCTGTAAGTATATACATACACATATATGTATATATATGTATATATATATATATATATATATATATACAGTAAAACCTTTCTATAAGAAACCTCTTTATAAGAAAAACCTCTTTATAAGAACATTTTTCACACATTTGGTTGGAATTCAACCTTTTCCACATTAAAAAACCTCTTTATAAGAAAATCTTATAAGAAAAATATAAGAAAAACCTCTTTATAAGAAACTTATTGTATACAAAATAATTATATATAAATAAAAGTATTGTATATTGATAACAATTATATAAATTAATTATTATACAAGATATTTTTTTTTCTTACAAACATTATATTACATAAATAGCTCGAAATGAATTAAAATTAATTAATAAATGATATTGTATATCTATAAATTTATTAAAATTAATTAATAAATGTTATTATATCCTTAAAATGTATTGAATATACAATTTATTATATTATACAATTAATTGTTAAATAAAAGATTATTATAATATTCATTATATTATATTCATCAATGATGATTCATAATTTATAATTTCTAATGTAAATCTAATAAAATTTCATTATGTATTAACATGTTTACAACAATACAGTATACATTTAAAACAGTATACAAAATAAATATACTATATATATAACCTATATATTATATAATGCATTTTCAATTATAAATTAATTCTTAAAATCATTGGAAAAGTAAAAACCTCCTTATAAGAAAACCTCTCTATAAGAAAAAAAGTACTGAAAACAAATAGTTTCTTATAGAGAGGTTTTACTGTATATATATATATATATATATATATATATATATATATATATATATATTACTTTTAATGTTATTTTTTATTTGGTCGATTCCTTTCATCCCATCAATGAACTTAGATAACGTTTTCACTTATAAAAATATGGTTAATAATAATCCATGGTTTTAACGAGAGCCGATAATTTATTTACACACAATTATATAAGATCACTTTTAATTAATATTTTAAGATTCATTTTATAAAATTAATTAATGGTCCTGGACGAGTCTCGAACCCGCGTGTGTCTGATGTCTTAGCCATTGAGCCACATAGGCAGTTTTTGTATATAAATATATATAGGCATATAATTCATGTAGCTCATACCCATACCTGTAAGTATGTATATAGATATATCGACGCTATATTAGAGAAACACCTGATTGTATAGTATAACGATCGCGTTAAGAGTGAACATTCGACTGAATATGGATTCTCGAATATTCGGGAACTCGGAGCTTATAAAATAATGTATACAAATAAGTCACACATTTTTGTATTAATTTATGACTATTCTAGTGCTCGCGATAATTCCTAGAAGTTTAACATATAGAATACGAAATTTAACATGGGAATTTTAAAATGGACTAAAAAGTGACTTTTAACCTAACAATCCTTTTTGTGTATAATGAAATTTTAATAGCATATAGAATAAATATGATACTTATAGAAAATAATCATAATTAAATTGTTTAATTGTTGTCCTATAAATTAAATAACGAATTTTCGAGGATTTTTTTTAAAACTAAAATATATTAACGACTTTTTTTTACAATTTATTTGTATGTATAAATAATATAAAATGTAAAATTAAAAAAAAAACATATTTAATTTATATAATATTTATTCCATTTTTACTATATTTGTTGAGAAAAAATCAATATTTTTCAAAAAGGTATAACAAATAAACCAACATATTTTTTCTCACTTTTATGATATTTTTTAGAAAAGAGATATCAAATCTACTAGAATGAGAGCCATGGATACAAAATTAAAGAATTAAGTTGTGGCAACCATTTTCATGTATTTTAGTATATTTTTGTAATAAATTATTTTTCTATAATACTTTTCAATGTATTTTTTTACTACTTTTTAACGGTCTGTCGCATCGTTAATATTAGCTCAAATTGAATACGTTTATTTGCATATGTATAATAACATCTTCATTGAACTTAAAATCTCTTCACCCAACAAAAATGTTAACCAATGATCACTCTTAGCGCGCGTGTACTTACGGACCTCCTCTATACTCATAATATAAGCCTATAATATATATATATATACATATATATATATTATATATATACTATAACAATATATATATTAAAACCCCTTCTATTACTATCTCGCCACATTATAATAACACAATTAATAAACTCGCGCGTTATGTCGCGCATCCGATAATGCAAGGACACATCACCTACTGATAATGCGGCGATATTATTTAATAATATATAATAAAATAATGTATGCATATTTATGTACCCAATTATGGGGTATACATATATATATATATAATAACGGGTATATCTATAAATAATGATGGGGTATTAACATACCCCATGAAGGATTAAACATTCATGTAATCACCCCTTAAAATGTATCAAGTAATCACCCCTTTAACTCCAGTGACTTATATAGCAGTGATCTATATTTTCGTATACATGCATGTATTGAATTACATGGGGTACATGCTTCATTACGCTCGGTTTGCATATCGATGACGTACTATGTTATCAAGGTCAAGGTAAAGGTCATGGTCTTCATAGTACCTCATAGTACCTCGTAGGTTACTATTACAATATAGTAGTACGTATTTTTAGGCAGGTTATAATGGCAACTCGTATTAATATTAATCACTAATATTGCCACTAATATGTTTCTAATACACATACGTATACAAATCATAACATGTGTACGCGAATGTATACGTGGTGAATAATTGTGTATGAATAATATATATTTTACATATAAATAATTGAAACATATGACACAGGGATACGATAAAATATATTTACATAAGTAAAAAAAATAAGCCTTTAATCGTAGGATTCTTATAAGAAAGTATATCACACAAACAATAATAAAATAAAAAATTACAAACATAAAAGAAATATGATAATAACGTAACTATAATAATATATAAGAACTATAATAACATTAAAATACATTGATAATAAAATATATCTATGATTTATGCACATGGAATCATCTGATACCGTATACGGTGTATACAATGTATACATTTTGTATATATTTGGGTGTGTATATTTGTATGTATATGTGTGTATGTATAGGTTTGTATGTATTGTATTGCATGCATTTTTTTATATCATGTACTTTTAGTACATTAGTGTATCTAAATAATTTAACGAAATATATATCTAAAACTATATAAACCACTAAAAAAAGGAAACTAAATGGTTTTTACATAGGAAATACCATACTAATATATATATTCCATAGAATTTCTATATGTTAGATTATATTTATATATATATGTGCATGTATTGTTGCAAGATACTGTAATTACTATTTCGTGTAGTAAAATGATAAATTATTAACTATAGTTATCATATAGTTATCATATATGATTTTAACTTTACACATCAAAACATTGTGTTTAACATGTATACATGTGTATACACTAAACACCATGTAACTAATTAGAATGAGTTATTATAATGAGGTATATATCTGAAAGTGGTAGTGTGTTAAATATCAATATTTTAAAAATAATGTGTATTAAATGTATGTATATTGTACGATTTTATATTACTATTTAATAATGGTTGACTCTTCAATAACATTATCGCATTATACATATAATTACATATATAATTACCCGTTGTACACCTTTATGTATTGTGCTTGCTGTACAAGTAACCCTATAGTTAACACCCCAACACCCTATCATTCCACCCTATAGTTTCCCTGGTTCCTAACGTATCGCCCTTACCCACGAAGAAGTCGCCTACGCATAACGTGACCACAAACCCTAACTGTCACGTGACGGCTTGTAAGACCACGCCCACTCACAACGGTACGACGGTTATGTATAAGTGTACGGTGGCGGTGTCGGCGGTGGTAGCCGAGGCGGAAAGGGGCGTGGAAATAGGTTTGGTATCGCAGCGTCAAAAGTGGGAGGAGGAGGAAGAAGGGGGTGTAATTACGATGGAACCTCGAATACAGACGGTGCTAATGCAACGTGTCAGTCAAGATATCAATGAATTATCAGGTTGGCACACATCAACCGTGATTATCACATGATATAGTATACGAGCTAAACACATACTAAACACGGTGTTCAATAGCGTCATTATTAACATTAAGGCAGGTATTTATTAAATCTCGTCACTTTAGTCATGTTGATATTGCGTATATTCGAATTTAGAGATGATATATTTCACATAATATATATATATATATATATATATATATATATATATATATATATATATATATATATAATACATGATAACTATGGATAAGAAGATTTTTTTCTTTTATGTTTATCAAATATTATTATATATTCACATTTATTCTAAAGGGCATCAACATAATATATAATAGTTGTATTGTTGTAGGCCATTGTATATACAGTTATAGAGCAATGATTGCAATGATGTAACATATTCTAATAGAAAAAGGTGTGTTAAATGTGCGTATAATGGGTAACTCATTTAAGATCAGAGTACAATACAATACATTATAATGATATGGAGCAGACGATGCAGCTAGCCGTCATAACTCAGTTATGACGGATAATTATACTACGTCTTATTAAACCGCCTAATTTCTGTATTATCTAATACTTGATCACTCGCGTAGATCTATTAGAAGCATACTGACGTTGTTTCATGATTCACTAAAAACATCGCGTAATATTATTTAATGTTATTAATTATTAGTTAATATCTTAAATTATTAGTTAATTATTATAAATCGAGTTAACGATATTGCATTACTAGTTGATTAACGTAGTGCTATTCGCAGCTAACTTCAAGAACAAAGGCTCCAATAGTACAGATAGTTCGGAACAAGGCGATCAGCTGACCCCTGACCTCTCAGCACCGGGTCACGTGACCGACTACTACGAAACACTTCTGACCGGTCAAGATGACCTTCTCCCTGACGTAGTGGCTAAAGAACATCACACATTGATACAGATGGATATCGTACCCACGTGATCCCACGAGTATTGAGGCCGAGATGGACACGGCACACTCAATCACATACATATATATATCAACTCTATTCGGCGAATGTACATAGAACGTAGAATACGAGTCGTGGTGATATTATTGACAAGTGTTACCCGTGTAACATGTTAACGTGCACCATACACACCACACACACCACCACACACCACCACACACCACCACACCATTACCTAAGTATGCGCTAGTACTGTTGACTTACTTAACCTATCTGTAGAGTGAATTGATAGTTTTACGTAACGTTATTATTAAGATAATGAGTATAAAATCATATAGTATTTATATACTATATATAGTATTGAAATTAATACCCCGACTATGTAGAATCGATATTAAAATAATGAATATCGAGTCATATGTTCACATTAATAGGGATATTACCCCACCCATAACACTTCCCCATCACCCCCATCAGCCCACTTATTATATATAGGGGATGTATTTTAGTCTGATCCCGCCCTTAAATATTAATAAATATATGTTATATTAAGGTAGACATAACGTCACGTGATGAATCAGCGATATACCCTTGTGAACCCCTATGAATTGAGACCAATATAGATATATAGTTCCTACTATATACATATAGAGATCAATGGGAATTCTACATGGTTCCTACAAGGATATATTTCGATTAGAACAATAACACCGTACCCTGTATGGCTTACAATGTGTACTTCTCTGATGTACTTGGATATATCTCACCACCACGTCACACTTATCACGTGTGTATTTGTTACTATGGCCAACACAAAGTTTAATTCGGTAAATGCTACGAGCGTAGTACCCGTCGAGTACTCGAGTACCTAATCGACTATATTTACCTCGGTACCTTACTACTTATGTACCATGTATCGTACTACATATGTACCATTTAACGTACTATTTATCACCTCTATTTTGTATTATATTTATCCTTAATCGCGTACACTCACACATATGTGTACACGCGTTTATATACATCCTTTTGTTTTAATTTTTTTTATAATCGATTTATTTACCTTCAGTATTTAATTTATCGCCATCGACTGCGAATACAATAACTACCTTATTATCATTAACAACCTTATCATCATTGACAACCTTACTATCATTGATTATTATTATTATTGTTATTATTCACTGTTCCCTTTTTTGCATTAATTGATATCGTTTAATTTCGTTATATTTTGATACTTGAACATATTAAATCAATGTAATTAAATATGTTATATATAATTATTTATATATACATATTTATATATACCTATTTATACACTTATTTAATTGTATGTTATCTAGGTTAAAACCTTGCAATCCATGGCCGAATAAACATACAAACTCTGCATTTATTACATACTATCATTAATTAATCATATATAATCATATAGCCTATATGCTAACTCTATTATCTGTTAATTGTTTGTATATTAATTGTCTATTAAATAACAATAGTAATACAATTATATAATTCATTAATAATAATATTAATAATAAGTTAGTCACGTATATATGTATAGTAGGCTATATTAACTCTTATTCAATCTCATAAATACTACATGGTGACAGCGGTCAAGTTATACTAATTAATATATTATTGTTGTATATAATATTTTACTATTTAGTTAACCGTACCTAAAATCGTTATACATATACAAAAAAAGTACATATTATTGTTATATATAATATTTATTATTTGTATACGATACGTTATTTTAATATCTACACGTTGAAAATATATATATTAGTTATATAAATATATATATTGCATGTACAAATATTATTTATTATATATCGCGTACATATGGAAAATCATATGGAAAATTACCAAATTAGAGAAAATTAAAAAAAAAAAAATCCAATTAAAAAAAAAAATTTCGATAAAATTTAATTCGGTAATTATCAAACAAAAGAATTCTAAATATTATAGAAAATGAATGATTTATTTTAATTGCTGATTTATATATATTCTAGAAACATTGAATTTATATTAGATTTATATTGGATTTATTTATATCACTATTTATATAGAATTATATAAATCAAAATTAACAAGATGCTATTAAATCGCATTCAACCGTATATTGACCCTTTATTAAGACCAAACCAAAATGGGTTCAGATCCGGTAGATCTACAATGACACACATCCTTGCACTGAGAAGGTTAATTGAAGGAATTAAGAGCCATGACCTAAAAGCAGTTATTATTTTTGTTGATTTCAAAAAAGCATTTGATAGTATTGATCGCGGCAAAATGCTAAAATTGTTAGCAGCATATGGTATACCATCTATTATAACCAATGCAATAGCACTATTCTATGAAAACACTGAAGCGAGAATTATAACACCTGATGGCGAAACAGAATTTTTCAAAATTGCAAAGGGTGTGCTACAGGGAGACACTGTAGCCCCCTTCTTATTTATCATAACTCTAGACTACATAATGCGTCAAGTATTTGGTGAAAATGATTACAATCTCGGTTTCAAGTTAACAGAGAGAAGATGTAGTAGAGAACCAGCAGTCGTTATAACCGATCTAAGTTATGCTGACGATATAGCACTGATATCTAAAGAACTATACCAAGCTCAATAACTGTTACAGAGAGTTGAATTAGAAGCTGGAAAATAGGTCTAACGCTAAACACTAGAAAAACAGAAGTTATCGGATATAACCTTCAACAATCCCCATTTAGTAAAACAATTAGTGGTGAAACAATAAAAGAAGTGTCCAATTACAAATATCTGGGAGCATGGATTTCAAGTTCTGAAAAGGACATTGAAATCAGAAAGGCTCTTGCTTGGACGGTTATGCACATAATTAAACGACTATGGACATCTAACATGAGTAATCAGTTAAAGATTCGGGCCTTTAAAGCTACTATTGAAACCGTTCTGCTATATGGAAGTCAATGCTGAACCGTAGACAGTAAGCTGAGAAAACGGATAGATGGATGCTATACTCGCTTACTACGCATGGCACAAAATATCTCATGGAAAAGTAAAACGAACAACGAAAAACTGTATAATGGTTTACCTAAAGTAACAGATATAATCTCTGAAAGAATGCTGAATCTTGCTGGACACTGTGTACGTCACAAAG
The DNA here is from genome assembly GCA_964019155.1 of Osedax fenrisi. NCBI lineage: Eukaryota > Metazoa > Annelida > Polychaeta > Sabellida > Siboglinidae > Osedax > Osedax fenrisi. The sequence continues at coordinate 42,803,917 of OZ025241.1, forward strand.
AAGAGATGGCCCATAATCTAGTTCTATGGACGCCCACACGAGGAAAGAGAAGAAGAGGACGTCAGCAGCTTACATTTGTAGATGCTCTAAAACTTCAAACTGACCTTGAGAGTATCGATGAGATTCGTTCTGTGATGATGGATCGTGGTAAATGGAAGAAACTGTCAACATTGGGTCGAGCGAGAGCTCGACGAAAGTAAAGTAAGTAATATAAATCTATAAAGTTATATAAAATTATATAAATGTATAAAGTTATATAAAATTATATAAATCTATAAAATTATATATAGATTTAATACACTTTTAGATAGAATACCTAATGCTTTAGACATAAGCAAAGGACCCACAGAATGGAAAAGGTGGAAACAAAATTATGAAATTTATGCCTGTGCAAATGAACTAGAGAAAAAATCAAGTAAAGTCCAAATAGCTAACTTCCTATATGCGATAGGAGAAGATGCAGTAGACATCTATAATTCATTTGATATTGAAAACAAATATGACAAAGACAATAAAGAAAGTGAACTAAAAATAGAAACTATAATGGAAAAATTCGATAGCCATTTCATACCTAAAGTGAATACTACTTATGAAAGGTATTGCTTTTTTAAAAGACAACAACTAATAGATGAAAATATTGAAAGTTATTACAGTTGTATAAAGATATTAGCAAAATAATGTTCCTTTAAGGACATGAAGGAGTCCCTAATTAGAGACAATATAATAATCGGTATGAATGACGAAACACTCAGACAGAGGTTTTTACAAGAATCTTGCAGCAAAGAATTAACGGCGGAACAAATAGTCGAATCATGCAGATGAAAGAGATATCACGACAACAGAATGAAGAAATTACTAGAAAACCGACTATAGAATACATGAAGACTGATTTCAAGAAGAAAGAATACAAGAAAGAATTTAAGAATAAAGATTACGAATACAAAAAACTAGCAAAGCGAAAGACTTGTGGTAAATGCGGAAGGACGCATGAATTTAGAAACTGTCCTGCATATAAGTCGAAATGCCATAAATGCAACAAAGAGGGACATTTGGCAAAGCTATGCAGAAAACCAAGTGAACGAGCATATACAAAAACTTATGAGAATTATGAAGTTAACACAAGTATAGATACTAAGAATCCGACAGGAAATTATAAGTTCCTAGGAGAAATAAAGGTTCCAGATATTAAATAGTGGACAAAATTAATAAAAGTCAAAGCGCCAGGATTTAACCAAACATGTGAGTTTAAAATAGACACAGGAGCAAACGCAACTATTCTCCCTTATAATAGAAAGTTACCCAAACTTATAAAAAGTAACATATAATTGAGAGGACCAGGAATGGTGCCATTAGAGATAGTTGGAATGATTACGGCCGAAATGAAATACAAAGAAAGTACAATAAGAGAAAATATCTACGTATTAAAAAACCAATACATTGGTTTATTATCGAGAAACATGTCTATTAAATTAGGACTGGTAAAACTAATATGAGAAATTCACCCACATAAAGAATTATTTGAAGTACTAGGGGAATTAAAGAGAAAATATAAAATCCAAATCAAGAAGGATGCGAAACCATATTCCATTTACGTACCAAGACCCGTACCAATATATTTACAAACTAGAGTTAAAGAAGATCTTATTAAAATGATAAAGTTAGGAGTGATAGAAGAAGCTATGTACCCAACTGAATGGTGTTGCCCTATGGTAGTGGCTATGAAGTCACATGGAAAGATCAGAATATGCAGTGATATGACAACATTAAATGAGGCAGTAAAGCGTGAGTTGTACCCAATGGCCACCGTAGAAGTAAGCCTGGCAAAGATACAGGGACAAATATTCAGCAAACTCGACGCTAATGCAGGATTTTGGCAAATTCCACTAGAGGAAGAATCCAAACCATTAACTTCGTTCCTAACACCGTGGGGACGATATGTATACAATAAGTTACCATTCGGGCTAACATCTGCACTAGAAATATTCTGCTAAGAAATGGACAAGATATTGAACAATTGTAAATGAGCCTAGAAGAACATGACGAGAACTTAAATGAAGTACTCAACCGCATAGAAGAAGCAGGAATGACACTAAATAAAGATAAGTGTAAATTTAGAAAAGATGAAATAGAATTATTAGGCTATAAGATAGGAAAACATGGTATTAAAGCAGGAGAGAAAATACAAGGTTTAAGAGATTTTACGAGGCCAACTAATGTAAAAGGCGTGCGAAGCTTTCTAGGCCTGATAAATCAATATGCTAGATTCAGCGCAGAAATAGCAGAAACAAGCCATCCTATTAGAGAACTACTGAAGAAGAATATAGTATGGATATGGGAAGAAGCACAAGAAAACAGTTTTAGAAAAATGAAAGAACTTTTTGAGAAACCAACGATATTAGCATTCTTTGATATAAATAAAAATAGTATAATCACAACGGACGCATCAAACCAAGGTATAGGAGCTATTCTCTCACAGATAGATGAGAAAGGAAATAAACGAATGATAGCAGCAGCGAGCCGATCTCTTACGGAAACCGAGAAAAACTATAGAGTAATAGAAAAGGAAGCATTAGGAGTCGTTTGGTGACTAGAAAAATTTAACTATTACGTAAACGGAGCAAATATAACCATAGAAACAGATCATAAACCATTGATAACTTTATTTGGAAATAAGGAAGACGAGAAAATACCAATAAGAATACAGAGGTATAGATTAAGACTCATTAGATATGTTATAGACATGAAATACATACAAGGGAAATCAAACATCGGAGCGGATGAACTTTCAAGATTTCCAGGACAACGAGAAATTTCAAATATACTAGAAATAGAAGTTAATGAATTAATAAAGAAACACATTCAAACCAGGGAGTTCAATTAAATTACAAGAATTGAGACGCTTACAAAAAGCAGACCCAGTAGTACAGACAGTAAAAAAGAAGACAGAAGATAGATGGGAAAAGAGAGATTCTAAAGACGACAAACTAAAAAGATATTATGAACAACAAAGTATATCAATAATGAAAGAATGTTTAACGTACGAAAATATACTTATTATACCTAAGAATCATATACAAGAGGTTATGAAAGAGATACACAGAGGATATCAAGGTATTAACAAATGCCAGGCAAGAGCTAGAAACAGCGTATAGTGTATAGTAATTAATAAAGATATCGAAAATATGGTCAGAAATTGCTCGACATGTCAAATATATGAGCCAATGATCCGATAACCTTTAGAGAGTATACATACACCTAAATATGATTGGGAAATAGTTGGAACAGACTTATATACTCACGAACGAAGAAAATATATAATCGTAGTTGATTACTATTCCAGATATTTTGAAACGATGCTTCTAAGAAGCGAAAAATCAATATACACAATAAATGCTTTAACATCTATTTGGGCTAGACATGGTATCCCTGAGACCGTAGTATCAGATAATGGTAGTCAATATATTAGTCAAGAATTTAAAGAATTCCAAGAGAAATATGGATTCCAAGCGATTAAATCATCTCCTAAACATCCACGAGGTAATTCAGTAGCAGAAAGAGCTATAAAAACGATAAAGGGTATTCTAGAAAAAGAATAAGATCCCTACCTAGGACTACATACTTAATACAGAAGTACACCACTCAGCTTTGGAAGATCACCAGCAGAACTTCTGATGAACAGAAAATTACGAACTACAGTAGTTGATCTTAAATTAGATAATTACATGAAGAAAGAAGACCACTGTATATTTAGGGACAAGAACGAAAATAAGAAATTTAAAATCAAAAGAAACAGAGACAATAAGTATACTAAAAACTTACGAAAGATAGAAGACGGGGAAGATGTATATATTAGGGACCTAGATAGAATGGCAACCGTTATCATCACAACACCCGAGAGTACAAGATATTATAATCTCATAACTGAGAAACAGGATGTGAGAAGGAATAGATGCCAGCTCATACCCACGAATGGATCTACATACACCACTAGATCAGGAAGGCATGTAAAACCTCCAGATCGCCTTATAGAGGCTTAGTTTAAGACTAAGCACACAAATGGATGGTAGAAATATTATTTTATACGTAATATTATTTATTATATTGTTATACTTATATTGTCAAATTATTATTATTATATATTATAATGCTTATATTATATAATTAGTAGAGGGATGTAGTAATATTTAATACGCCTACTATACATATATAGCGTGAACTAGCGTTGTACTACTACTACTACTACTACTACTACTACTACTACTACTACTACTACTACTACTACTACTACTACTACTACTACTACTACTACTACTACTACTACTACTACTACTACTTCTACTACTACTACTACTACTACTACTACTACGACTACTACTACTACTACTACTACTACTACTACTACTACTACTATTACTACTACTACTACTACTACTACTACTACTAATACTACTACTACTACTGCTACTATAGTATACTACCACTTATTTAAATTAAATTATGTAATCTATTATATATTTGATTCCTATAGGAATATATATATATATATATATATATATATATATATATAGAAATAACGTAGATAGTATCTACTAGATACGAAGGTTACATTAGTAGGTTGCCTTAGTTCACCATGGTGTAAATTAGTTTTAAATCACTGAAATAAAGTAAATTATGCGTGATAAGTATTTTATAGCGTGAAAATAGTATCATCAATATAACAATTCATTTTATTGGTTGAAAATGTATAACTAGTTTCGCCATCTAGTGGATGTTTTACCCGGCCCGTATTAAAACCACCTGGTCCGTATTACAAACATTGTTTGCAATACGGGTCAGGCATATTTTCGACGATAAATAACAGTATTATAAAAATTGAAATTGTAATATTATTGACGTTTATAATATCTAAACCGTGATAAAATTTCATTAATTTCTCATCGTAAATAAAAAAGTTATTTGATAACATAAAAAATGGCCCATATTAGATATAATTCCCCTACCCAAATTTGGAAGTTCCATCATTTAATGAGTATCTAATATAATATAATATGGATTATATATGCTATAATTAATATAATTTTAATAGCATGTATTCAAATTGTTATATACATAATGATATGAATTATTTAATAATAAAATATTTATTAAAAAATTATATTAATTATAATTAATTATATTTATTATAATAAATAACAGATTTTCAATGAATATTTAAATGTAGTATATATAACTTAAATGTCCTAAATATAACTAGTATATGTATATGACACTTATTAAATCAATATATCAATAAATTAATATATATATATAGGAATGTTTGAAATAATAATCATTATCCACTATATAAGATAAATTCTACTAGAAATTATGAAACAATAATATATAATTTGTATATTAAATTATAAATTCATAAAGTGAATAAATAAAATAATAAATAATATCATCCTTGAATAAGCATTCCTTAAATAACCTATTTATATAATACAAACATATATATATGTAGGTACTACCTATATATAGTGTACCTACTATATATAGTTAAAGGTAAACTACATATAGGTAAATATACAAATATGGGAAAGTAACCTAATACGGAAACTTTAACAATAAATAGTCTTACAATTTTATGAATCATTATTTGTATTCAAAAATTACAATATATTAATATTATATGATTATAGATATTATTGTGATTTTAAAATTGTTTTTAATCTTAAAAATCCATAGATAACGGGGGTATCCGTATTCGGTACCCATGTCTGAATACGGACAGTGTCCGTCGGACACCCTGTGTTATAATACTAACACCCTATATACCACTAGATAAACTATATATTATTGATGAATCAATCGGACAAATTACAATAACATTATTTATAATTAATTTTGTGAATAATTTATTCTAATTTAATTAGTTAATAAGATATTTATGTTTATTATTTTTTTAATTAAAAATACAATTTAAGTATCTAAATAATAAAAATTGTAGATTTAATTTTATTATTGGTAATAATATTATAATATAACGCACGCGATTTTTATGAAAATAAGAATAGTTCATACGCTGCTCGCTAATTGGTTATAGGTGTACGACGGACACTGTCCGTATTAATACATCTATATTGTCCCTATTAGGGACTTATGTGACCTCTAGATATATGCTTATAACTTAATGAGTATTAAATAACAAATATTTAAATTATATATATAATTTTAGAATGTTTTATTTTTAAATAATATAGTGTTATATTTTACATCGATACATTTGTAGCCTATATTCTTGAGAAGGTTTATTCAAAAATTACAATATATTTATATTATATGATTATAGATATTATTATGATTTTAAAATATTATTTAATATTTGTATTCAATAGATAACGTGGGTGTCCGTATTCGGTACCCATGTCCGTTTACGGATATCCTGTGTTATAATACGGACACATATATACCACTAGATAAACATTATTGATGAACCAATCAGATAAATTACAATTATATTATTTATATGTATTAATTGTATGAATAATTTAATGTAGGTAATTTAATTAGTAATTAATTTATTAATTTGTATTATTTTATTAAATAATAATACAAGTTAAGTATCTAAATAATAACATTTTTAGGCAATATAACATATGTTAAACATAAAACGTTTTTAAAATATACTGCTTTAATAATTAGGTAGTAGGCCTAAAGCCTGATTTAATTCCGATGTAATAATATCCATATATGGATAATAAATATATATATATATATATATATAAGATATATTTAAATCTGTCTTAACATTTATTACTGATTTAAAAAGTATTTAAGTTTGCTATTTTTGTTTGCTAGTTATCATCACGAAATATTAGATCAGTGATTGTTTAAATTAATCAATTGATAGATAGGTATTACTATTATATTTCTACATTATTATTTTGGATTGCTTTGTTCATTATATCTTCCATAAAGATGAACTGTTGTCAAGCCCAGCCGATTTGCCTTGCCTAAATATATGATATGACGTATTAATGCTACGACGATTTATTCTCGTAGAATATTTTTTCAATTCCTATGTCATCTTCTTCATTTTGTTGGTGATTTATAAATATAATTTCGTCTCCAGTAATCTTAAAGTTGTAAAGTTCGCTGCAGTATCCAGTTTATATTTGTAATATATCACCTTCTTCAGTAAATATTTTTATATTAACTTTAGTGATAAAACACCTATTATTTTCATACTACTATATAAATGGTATTTTGAAAATGTAATATTTACAACTTTTTAAATATGATTTATATCATAGTAATAATGTATAACATATACATCCAATCAATTATTTATGTGAGAAATTAATTAATTTTACATAAAGTATTATATTTTATTTAATAAATTTAATTTTTTTTAAATATGTCCTAATGAATAAAGGTAATTATTACTCTTTCGTACATATATGTTATAATAATTCTATGATATATATATATATATATATATATATATATATATATAAATAAATCCCTTTCTCCCCAGGGTCGTGATAGCAGTTGGTTTTGTAGTGCATGTATGTATGTGTAGACTGGAACTCAGGATTAAAACAGATGGTAATATGCCGATTTGATAAGATCAACAAATTATAAAGTTTATATTATGAGAAATAACATAGGGATATATAATATTTGTATCAAAGATTATGTAAATATATATAACAGTTATAAGTTATAACTTAAACAAAGTTATTAAAGTTAGTTGAATGTAATGAACTTACTCGTGTGGAAAAATTAAAATTTAATTAATATCTAGCTATGATTTAGATATTATCTTCAGAATATATAAATTAACGTTACAACTATATAAAATATAGATTAATTAAATATTAATATTTAAAAAAAATAAAATATTTTTAGAATGAGTAAATTATAATTTTAGAAACATAATAATTGAAAATATATATGTTATTAATAGTAAAATTAAATTAAATAAATAGTTTATATACAAATATATCCTAATGAACAATTTTATGTATTAGTAAAGAAATATTATAAGTAAAGTATTAAGTAAGAACTTATTTTAGGTATTAAATATGTATATGAAATATATTTTTAAATGAGAAAAAATATTAATGTTGAGAAAAATAACAGTAAGCATCTTGAATATGTAAATATTGTACAAGTTGAGTCGAAAATATCGACCTGTTTAAAAATATGAAATAAAATAACAGCATTATAATAGATAAAATGAGTAACTATTAAATAAAGATATCATATTGATTATATTGATTTAATCATTAGACTGAAGGTAATGGAACTTTAACTAATGGAGAATATCAATGGGACATATATTTTGTAAAGATCTATATATATATATATGAAAATTACTAGATCTATATACATATACATGAAAATATATAGAAATAAAAGATAATTTGTGTACACCTATGGTAATATGAATTATCATGGTAGAGAACTAACCTACTTATATTACATTAAGATATATACTATCAATTAGATACATAATAATGATAATACATTTATTAAGTATAAATGTTATTCAATCGGGCGACAGCATAGAGAAGATATTGATCTTTATCAGAAGCATTTTAGAAAAATAACAATATAATTAATTTAAATACTTCATACGAAAAAAAATTACAACTTTCTAATAATAAATATTTATTATTATTACTATTATTATTATCTATATTACAATACAATATTAGGTTTTAATTATGTTTTTTATCGCATGACTATGAACATTCATATTATCTGTTATTATTTAGTTTAATAATGTATAACAGTTAAGCGCAAAAACGATTAATTATAATATATATATATATATATATATATTATAATTCATTATTGGTAGTCGTAATTTCTCTAAGAGCATTTAGAATTTTATCTGCGTAATTCAATCTATCTTCTTCGGAAAGGTTTTCATATTCACCAGCATTAAATTCTCTGCCAAGAACTTGCCTCTGAAATGTTATATTAATTACATGGAAAGTTTTTCATATATATATAGTTTATTTATACAGAGAGTATAAAATCCCTAAGTAAAATAACCTAATTAGACTTATTATATATAATAAGTCTAATTAGGTTATTATATATGAGTATTTTCAGTCAAATTATAATGAGTATAGAAGAAAACTAAATTAATTTATTAGAAATTATCTAAATATTAGTAGTGTCCCAAACTGATTTTTATAGATTAACTTTATAATAAATATATAATATTACTATTAAATGATAATATAATTTAGAATAGACAATATAAATTTGTTCTACAATTTGATATAATCTTAATGGAAAATTACTAAAATATCTGATTTAAAATGGTGAAAGAAATCATATAAGTTAATTGTTTATCACATATTTGGAAAATATAAATCTAGTCTATAATCAAGTTACTTGATTGAGAGTAGGGTAGCGTATGGTAGTATGGATAGTAGCGAGAGTATGGGGGTATGGGGTAAAATAGGGTATTATGGGGAAGTATGAGGTATTATGGGGAAAGTATGCTGTAGGTGGAGTAGGGAAATATATGGAAGTATGGGGTAGTATGAAAAAGTATGGTGTAGTATGGGGAAGTATGGGATAGTATGGGGAAGTATGGGGTAGTATGGGGGAGCAGGGGGTAGTATTGGGTATATACCTCAGCTTGTTTCATGAATATAGTGGGAGTATTATCTTTGCGTCTAAGTTGTTGGTGCTCCGTGTCCAATATGTGAACACTGTCTGCATCTGCTATAATCACGCTTAATATAATAGAGACTATGACGTCAGACTTACTTTATTAGATGAATTATATAGAAACACATTCTAATAATTTAGATTAGAATAATAGTCTTCATATCTGATTAGATTTAATTTGAGAATAATTACCATTTGACTATATTTTAATTATAATATAACAATTATGATTAGATTATATCTCACATAGATATATCTATACTTAAATAACCAGATTTCTTAATATTGTGATTAAGAATGTCGTGTATATCTCGAATATCTTCTGCGTCGATATCATTATTAGCAGAAGAGGGAGGAGCTATTAATGATCTGTAATCAAATATATTATTTAATGCATGATAATAGTAACTATAATTTTAGATAAATATAATACGTTAAGAAATATTAAATTTGATTAATTAAGGTAAACTATTTATATTTAAATATTAAATTATTAATTTGTATTATTTTATAAATCTATTACACAGAAAATATCATTATCGTTAATATATATTCTAAATATAAATATTTACATGTAAAATATTTATTATTTTAAGGTTAAACTTTATGATCCCCATTCATTATTCATAGTATACAATATGAAATAAATCATTATATAATTTCATATTTCTATAAATTGTGATTGTTATGATGAACTGTGTAAATTAATTTAGATTAATAAATGTTTATTATCAAAATAAAAAAAACTAAATAATTATGTTGCGCCTCTGAGTAAGATGAATCGCTATATCATAATGATCGTCTACTACAATCAGCACATATATAAACCCTATTGTTCTCTGCGCGACATCATCGAGAACTAGAGGCGTGGCTTGACGACCCCTCTTTAGGTAATCCACTTGTGACTGGAGACGTTCGATTTGCAGCTTCGACGTGAACTCAGTCATTTCGCGTCGCTTTCTCTCCTAGTTTAGTATTGTATTGCTATTTGTAATATATCATTTAACTATATAGATGTGCTACTACAATCTATAGGCTGATGATGATCTATTAGTTATTATGTTATTTATTATTTTTGTGAAGTCCTTATCTTAGCCACGAACTTATATAAAGATTTATTTATAATGAAATTTTCTTAATCAGTTCGAAGCTGCTCTCATGTTAAGGCATAAATGTTTTAACGATAGCCGATAATTTTTTATACAGAAATATATATGTCGTAAGGGGGGTTGAACCAAGTCATTCTATAACCTCAGGCCCGAACACTGAATGAAAAAATATAAATTTAAAAATGAAAGGCCACTTATTTTTTCATTTATTACTTCTTATATATATCTTTTTATATGATTTTACATATAATTAATAAATAGCAATAATCATTATAATTAAATAATGATACAATATATCACTAAAATTAAATAATATAGATTTAATAACAGGAATAGTTGAATATTTTAACTTATTTCCAATATTCTAATTGGTCATAGTGTATTTCTCTATGATCATTGATAGAATTGGAGCTATTTTTTTAAATTTATTTTATCTGATTTAGATCAAATATAATATTTACAAATATTAACACTATTTTTGTTACCAATATTAATGTATTAGACATATATAAATTCATCCTACAATCTAAAGTCCTAACACTATTTTAAATGGTTTCGTTATGGTCAATGATTTATAAAAAAAAATCACATTTTATAATGTAAACAATATAACTTTTATTATAAGTTTAAAAAATAATTATAATATATTTTAAGGATTTATATTAAGGATATAACTATATATTAATATGTATATATATATATATATATGAATTAATGAATGAAATCAGTTTATAGAAAATTGTCTAGGAGGATCATTGAAAGCTATAAGTAGCTTTATTAAATCGATACCTCCATAGTATATTAATATAATAGCTTTAGGACAGTTATACAATAATAATAAGACTTGAGTACTAGAATTAAATATATTAATAGTAGAGTAATATATAAAAAAAATAATAATAATAATATTGTTCCTCTGCATATTTAATTATATATATATAGGGGACGTGAAGGGGTTTTGCTCTATCAAATTTAGCATTCGCTATACTAGCCAGTACTCCGTGAATATTGAATCTTAGTATTTGAATTTTAGAATAACTATCAAAAAGATATTAATCTAATAAATAGATATCTCGAATTTGTATATTATGATAATAAAATTATATATTATCAGTTCTAATACTACTCATAAATATCGATGAAATATGGTTTGTGTGGGGTAAGTTAGTTTTGGTTGATAGTTCTGAATATATATTCTGAATATATACTTGTCGCCCTATATAGTCGAATAATAACATTTTAGTTAAATTAACTAATTAGAATATTTATTATAAAGATATGATAATATGTAATACACTCATAATTTTAATTAAGTATATATTATATATGAACATTTTACCATTAATTCTACGCTATTTATTATAATAATATGGCAGAAAATGCACTTTTTACTTTTAACATAATCGATAATATTATTCAATATATTTCATTTTTATTAATTTTTATTAATTTTTCTTAATATATTTGGTAATATTATAATTATACATATATGTATACAACTATAGTTGTATCAATTATCGTTGTGATTATATTGGCATCAACCAAAACCCCCTCACGTCCCCTATGATGATTAAGTCTATAAATGTTCTGTATAAAAGTTTTTCAATTTGTTAAATATGTATATAATTCAAAATAAACTATACCTATATTAATTATTACTACATATACTACCAAACATTTAGAATTACGAATGTTTCTTATTTTTATAATTAAATATATTATATAATATATATATTAGAATCAGATAGAGTGTATATACTCAGGAAAACACAAAAGCAAAGCTTGACTAGGTATTTTCCCACTCAACTTGATAACAACATTACAAGAATAAATTATAAAAAAATATAAGAAAATTATAAAATTCTTTATAAAAGCTTTATTAGAGAGTCAAAATGATTTTCTATGTGTTCTTATTTTGGGTAAAACCAATTGTTTTAGGCTTATACAAATTTGAATTTTGTGTAAAAAGATATTGTAAAATTATAGGCAAAGATTTAGTCATGTATCTATTTATATATTTTAGATATTAATCTTTATAATATATTGAAATTTTAAAAGATTGAATTTTTTATATATTTTATCTATATTATATCTAGATTAAAAGAAAAAAAACAAATTTTTGTATTACCCTAGTTTGCAATATTATAATTGGTTGAATATTAGGAAAAAAGTACTACTTCAAATAGATCAGTGGTTCCCAGACTTTTTTCTTCGGCGACCCCTTTTGAGTTTTTTTTATATAAAACGACCCTTAAGTATAATATATTTTAAATAAATATTTAAAAAAATAAGTTAACTTTTTAAAACAAATTTATTAAAAATATATTTAATATGTAATATATTATTTTTAAATATTGTGTATTTGCATTATTTATACTAATTTATCAATATTTGTCTGTATTTCTGATCTGGTCTGGTTCGACTTCTAATTTTTTAATTTTTTAATTTTTCAAATTTAACAAATCTGAAAAGGCCATTTTACATAGATATATGTGCCTATGTGCTTGTAAAATGTAAAATATATTTAATTATTAAATTAAAAAAATTTGGATATTTTCACCGTAATCAAAAAATGATATCTTAAAATATCCTAGTCCTTTTTTTTCAAATTCGTGCTTTGCACTAATATCATTTTGCATCATTATGAGTTCACTTTGTTCCAGATTATATTAATCGACATCTTTAATATCTGCATAAAATGGATGAATTGCTATATTATAAAGATAATTTTCAATTTCTGGAATATACAAATAATTCATCTGAAAGATTAATTAAATGTATTGTTATATTGTCTTGTACAAGATAATACGTATTTCAGTTTTGGAAATTGCAAATAGATGATGATTAGAAGAATCAACATATTCAGTATACATATGTAACATTGCGAAGTTCTTGTTTAAACGTCTTCAAAAGTCTTACGATACCAGTTATTAAATTTTCCAATAAATCCTTGAATATGAGATATTAATTCAATCAAATTTGTATTTATTCCTAGATAAATAATTTAAATATTATATCAGATTATATATAAATAAATATTACCTAAAGAAGTGTTCAATGTATTAAAAGTAAATCAAATATGTCAACAAGATATGACAATCCAAATATGAACTTATGTTCTTCCCATTTCATTGCTAGTTCACTCATATTTTATTCTCGAAGACAAATAATAGGTCCTAATGTCATTCTTAAAAGAATCAATTCTCTATACAACCTTGTCTTTTGATAACCATCGGATATAATATAATATAATATAACAATTTGTCAAAGTATGAGTCCATTTCTTCAAACATTTTGAATTTAAATAGTCGATATCTCAAATAACTCGACTTAATGTAATTCACGGTTTTTATTACTGTTTTTAAATTTTTTTTATAAATATTCCTAATATATTCTTAAATATTCTGGAATAACTCGCGAAGATAACGCTTTTCTATGAATTAAACAGTGTATGTTGATTACTTCTGGTGATTTATCTTTGATAAGTTTAATTAATCCTAATGTTATGCCCAACATACTTGATTACATACTCTATCAGTAGTAGTAGGAGTAGTTACCTACTCACCGAAAGTAATGTAATCCATTTATAATCGCTAGCAATATAAAATGAATTTAAAATATCAAATACACTCTTTAGATGTTAATTTAGATGTAATTTAAAATTAGATGTAATTTAGTTGTAATTTAGATGTAATTTGTTCAAAGAAAAGTAACTAACTTTTATAGATTTGTTTACTCTGTAACGTACAAATACCATCAATTGTGACATGTGAGTTATATCGATTGATTCATCCAATTGTATAATAGATATAGAACTATTTTTAACTTCACAAATAATCTAAAATTAATAAAAAAATATATAAGAAATGTAAATAAAATATAAATTGAACCATTTTGAGATCAGTAATTTATAAATGAATGACTCATTAAGCCATAATTATTAAATAAATAAATTTTTATTTATTTTAATGTTATACAAATTGTATAATACAATATATAAAATCACGCGACCCCCAACAAAATGGCAGGCGACCCACTTGTGGGTCGCGACCCCCAGTTTGGGAACCACTGAAATAGATGAACAATAATTTAGATGACTTTAAAAAATACTATGATATAATTTATACGATTTTTTAATATATATATATATATACATATATGTGCGTATATGTATATTTTAAGAGTGGGTTTAAACTATAATGATGTATTTATAATAAATTCCTAATGACAATCAACAAATTTTAAATTATTTATGAGGTCAGATTATTTTACATAATAAATGTAATATTAAAATGACCAAATCTACTAATATAAATATTTATTATAAAACTATATTCAAAGGTCAAAATAAAATCATAGATAATAATTACTACCATATGTAAGATAAATTAGATGATTAAAATATAGTAAATGTACTCTTATAATAAAGTATAAAGTTATAATATAGTATTTTTACTATTATAATAAATTGAAAGGATACATAAAGTAGTCGTACATATATTATAAAGTTAAAATATAATGTTTTTACTATTATAATACAATTAAAGATTAACATAAAGTAAGTGTAACGATATAATAAAGTATAAAGATAAAATATAGTATTCGTACTATTATAATAAAGTAAATGTTAAAATTAAGTAGACGTAAAATTATAATAAATTAGCAAATTAATATATAGTATTCAATGAATAAAAATGATAATATTATGAATACTATTCATACTATTTTCATTTATATCATCATCACATTCACACAATAAATTAGTTATAAATATTAGTCATGTTTTTATTATTATTTTATAACACTTATAGTTATATATATATATATATATATATATATATATATATATATATATATATTATCTATAAGTAAATACAAAAAGACCAATATTAAAATAAATTAATTTTATAATTTCATTTTTCCTGAGAATATTTCTCATAATATTATATAATATATATATATATATATATATATATATATATATAGTATTATAATACTATATATATACATATGTTTTTATAATATTTAACATATGTATACCATGTACTTGATTTACACATATATGTATAATCCTATATTGTATATTTAAATTACTATATAAATATAAAAATATATATATGCAATAATCAATATATATATATATATATATATATATATATATATATATATATTGTTATGCTTATTTTTTATTTTTATTTGGTGGAGTCCATCCAGGAACTTAGATTAAGTTTTCACTTATAACCATATATGGCTCTAATGTCCGTTCGAAGCTGCTCTCATGTTAAGGCAATAAAAAAATCATGTTAATTAAAAAATTGTATTGATATATCTATATCATTATAGAATTTATAATTAATTTCATATACATTTTTATATTTTTGTAATACTCACATATAAAATATATATTGTAGGATATATATTCAAATAGTAACATTATATTTAATAATTAACATATTTAAAGTTCATTACTCCTAATATGATTTATATCGTAGTTATAGATAAATATGTAGTTGTTTTGAATAATATAAGGTTTTAAAAAGTAAAATATTATAAATTAAGTTGATAATTTTTCAATATAATTGTATATTAAAAGTAGGTATTATGTTGCTATGGTATATATTTAACATATACACATTTTGTTACATACTTTAACTTATTAATCATATTTACATAACATAATTATGTATCCATAACATACATATCCTTAAATTATTGATTTTGTATAATTTGTTAACATTTTGATTATTTACATTAAAAATGCGAGTTTGTTAACAAATTGATAGCCTCTTGTTTCACCATTTTGAATCAGTATTCGGGCCTAAGGTTATATGAGGTATTGATTGAACCATCGCCATACTACCTGTATGTCTGATACCTTAGCCTGCGGAGATATCCATGTAATTAAATTATGTAAGTATTGTAGTTGTTAATAGAGTAGGATGAAGTAGTAATAAATAGCAATAGTATAGTGTTTGACACTTATATGAACTGCATGATAAGTATAGACTTATATTACTTATCCTCAATACAAGTTAGAGAAGAAAACTACATAAATAGCAGTCCCGAACATAGATATTTATTTCATAGGTTATCATAGATATATATTTCACTAGCTCAAGATATATGAAATATAGTGAAATATCTATAGGTTGCGATAGTTGTGTTAGCTAACATTTCTGAGCAGATCTTCGTATTGTTGCGTCTCCCTTTTAGCTTTTTGTTTCTCTTTTCTCTCCATTTCGATGTAATACTTTTCTAGTTCTCTACGTTGATTAGTTTGAATATAATCTACTATGTGTATTTATTATATAAATATGCATATTCGATAATTATATGTAAATATTTGTACATATCTAGTTAGTTATTCAATGGGCAGTGAATTTATGTATACTATTTTATAGTTAGTATGATTAATTGTGAATAATTCAATAGTAAAATAAATAAAAAAACATACTTATACTTATTTTAAACTGTTATTGAAATAATCAACAATGAGGTAAATTTGTATATATATATTTGAATGTTTATCTTTTTTTAAATAGTGTTTGAAATATGTCAAATAATTGTATTGCCTAAAAAATAAATACATATTTATATTTTTATAGATACAAAAAAATATGAATTAATAAGTTTATGATATTTATAAAATGTTTTATTTTCTTTAATTTTGTATTTTATATTGTTTATTTCAATAACGTATGTTATTGTTAGAAAATATTTATACTTTATAACTTGGATTACATATTTCGACAATATAGTTGTTTAAATAAATCAATCAATAAGAACAATTTATAAAAAGTTCATATAATTCAATATAAGTTTAGTAACATAATTCAGCCCACAACGCTAATTATTATATATTATAATATAATTAATATTCATATTATAATAATAGAAAAATATGAAAATTTAATTAAAATCATCTTTTTAAAAATATAAATTAAAATATTTATATTATTTTTATGTGTTATAAAAATATTTTAACCACTTTAAACTTAGATTATAGAACTTAAAATCGGTTTTATATGTATATTAAAATTACCGGCCTTAATGAATGTAACAAGTTTTCCTATGACCTGCACACAATTAATGCAACGATCAGTTTCAAAGCTAAGCTAATGATTTATTTATTCAATGATGACTGAACGTTATTAATTGTCATACTTTCTCTCTATATAGTGTAAGTATTCAATCTTGTTAATATATATTTTATTTAAACGGTGTTCTACAAAAATATAAGTATATGTAATAAGTATTATTACAGATTAATCAATATATTATGACAGGAATACCTGTGGCGTAATTGATCTATATTTCGTTTTTCATCTTCTTTCATTTTTTCAATATCCCTTTCATATTTCTTCTGTACTTCCTGCCTTAGTTTTCATAATGTTATCAGAAATTATTAATTAATATATCTACTATTATATTATTTATATTGACTTTTTTAAATTATAATGTATACATGAATGTTTATATATTTGATATTCAATATTTTAATACATTTGAGTTAAGATTAAAATTAATAATACTTATTCAACACTATAACCCTATAACTAGGACTATAACATCAATTATAATATTGTTTCTTTGAATAGTTCAATATATATAAAATATTAATAGATGGTATGAAATATAGCATCAAGAAAATGTAATATATAGTTATATTAATATAATTAGTTTTTTAAATATAATTTTATTTTAAAATCACATAATTATAATTAAAAACAAATTTAAATTCTATAAATTTTTAAAATGCGTTGTATGCTACATGATAGAGTAATAATAGAGAAAAAAAATAATAACTGGGTTAATCTAACTATTTTACTAAACATTTACTAAAAATTCTAGGTTAGAATTTTCATATTAATAATAAATTGATGAAATAAAGCTGGTGGTTTAAACAAGTAATGAATGTATTGGAATGCATAATATAACTAATATTTATTGAATCCAGCGTCGGAAAAAAATGTATACTAGATCTATATGAAATTAAATTGAAATATCAGAATTTAAATCTAGTTTGAAATAACTTATTAAATATAATATTTTTAATTTGATACATTATAATCAATTCTACGTAGAAATATGTTTGCAAAAGATATACCTATTTTTCCAGGCATCTTGTCTTTGCAAAGGGGAAAGATAATTGTATGGTGTGGAATCATCCTTTAGTTTCCATTGGTCAGTTTTATTTACTGTGAAACATAAGACTTAATTAATAATAGATAATTATATTCATATGAATATGAGATGAAAAATCTGCTATAATGTTATTACAACCTAATATAACATGTACCTGATTCAAATAATGGAAGAGCATTTCTTATGTTACCATCCAGATATTCTTTAAATGAGTCTTTGAAATTTGCATCAATCTTTATATATAGTAAATTTATATGAAAAAATACATATACTAAATTATTCAATAAAGTTTTAAAAACGTTTAATATAATATAGAATAAAAATATAACAAATTAAATATATTTCATGTCTTATTATATATAAATATATAAATATTATATAGAAAAAATTACTATACTTATATTATATTTAATAATAATTATTAAACATAATATAAGTATAATAATTTTATATATATATTTTCAAAATTAGTTATAGATAAATAGTAAATCAAATGTGTTTATTAAATAATATATACATTATATATTATTAAAACATCAACCAATAATTCTAAACAATAGCAATACTGCCTGAAATATAAAACCACGTATTATTCCGTCTATAGTTATTAAGAATGTGTCATCATTAAATATTGAGTATATTAACAAACATTTTACTACTTTTTATATGGATCCTAACACTATAACGCAAATTAATTTTCTTTCCTATTTCTGCAATATTATTATAAGTTCTCCATGTGCTAGTGATTCACACTTACAATCACATACTTTATTAGCCGATTCTCAACTATATGATCATATTATTCATTAGACCATATCTTGATATGAAAGTTGTCAAATTAGGGAGATTATATTATCATGTTTTAAAAGTGATCTCTTACCTGGATATAGGTATATTTTTAATAATAGATCTATAAATATGAATTATGTAAACCTATCATAATTGATAATAAAACTTCAATAGATTGGAAATCAATCGACTATACTCATTGGTCTGATGAAATTATTGCATGGAAGAAATATTTTTCAACATTCAGAATTTCTAATAAAAAGTCTAATGATAATACACATAATTTTGATTCAGGTGATAATTGACTATCTTATTATAATAATTCAAATATTTGTATATTACTAAATTACCATTCTATTTCTACAAATTTGTATCTTATTTTAGATGTGATATGGTTACATTCATGGCTGATACTTCTATGACAGTACAATTTCCATCTTATTTTACGTTTATTCATCGAACTAGAGATATTAATAGACCCAGTGGGTGATTGATATATTAGTAAATAATTATTATTTTATAATTGACTCTACAAACTGAAATAGATGTGTGTCTATGTTGCTTACATATCTTCGAATGTGATAAAGCATAATCGCAGTTATTTATAGACTACCAAATAATTATGAGAATTTGTTGATGAATTATCATGTATACGAATGAATTATCATGTTATTTTAAGTTATCATGTAGACTGCACCCATGGGTGATAATATTTTCAATTAGATTAATATATAATCAAAAATGAATTATAGACCATTATAGACCATATTATTGTTAAGAATATTTTAAATGGCCCAAAATGGTTCAACCATGATAAGAGTACTACATTTAAGGTGCTTTGCATAATGCATAACATATTATTATTTAGCACCCAAAACTACCTCACACACATCTTTATAAATGAATTGAAGAGAAATACGTGTCATCAATATGTTAAAAGTTACAATGTTCTTCAGATAAAGGTACAATAAATAATGAAAAGATTATTCAGTTGGAGTACGCTCTGGAATGATAACCACGAAATATACGAAACATGTGATGTCACTCAACTTTCAATATTCATTTACGAAATTATTTAATTAAATTATAATTATAATCATATATATATATAAATATATATTTTTATTTTATTTTATCTATTTATCATTACATTTATATTTGTGAGATTGAAAAATATACAAGTGTATAAATACATAATTACTTACATACTTATATTATAATATTTACAGATTATATCGATTTACTATTTAATGTATACCCTATATTTATCCTATATGCTAATATATATAAACAATGTTTATGGTGGAGTGAATTTTGAAATAATTATGGAGTTCAATAATATTAATAAATTCACATATAACCTTAAATCACTATCGCGAGACATAACCAGACCGCCATAATTATTTCAAAATTCATTCCACCCTATTCACCCACTCCACTTAAACCCTATAGTAAACACATATATCATATGGGATTGAAGTATGGTCAAATACTTATAAATCAAATATTACTAAATTAATTATGTTACAGAAAAAAGTTATAAGAATTATTAATAAACAAATAATAGATAAATCAAAATTACCATTAATACGTCTAACACATACTGGTCCTTTTTTTTTTTTAAATAATATTTTAAAATTTGAAGATATAATTATATATAGAAACACATTATTAATCTATAATTTCTTAAATAATAAATATAAATTAGATTATAACTCATATTTCAAGTTAAATAAACTAAAAAATAAATTTATTCTACCACTTATGAAATCAAATAAATTAAAAAATACAATATTTTTTAAAGGACCAAAGTTATATAATGAATTAATGTTTAATAATCTTTTACGAAAAAAGAATATTAATAATGTATTTATTCTAAAAAAAACATTAAAATATTCATTTATAAGTATATATTAGTTTTTTTTTTTTTTTTATATATTTTATATATTTTAATATTTATTTTTTTTAATATTTATATTTGTTTTACATCTTGTTTCGTTTATTGTTTTAAATATTGTTTTAAATTATTATTGGTATTATTAGTCATCTGTAATTTGACAGGAATGTGGCGCCTTTATACGTCTTATTGAAAGATGATTAATTTTTGTTTAGTAGTTTTAATTTTATAACTTACTTTTAGATATTTTTATTTTACACATATTTATAATAATTTACTATTTTTATTACAATATTATAAATTTACATATTTTACTAATATATATTTTAATACATTTTAATATTATACAATTATTTTATTATCTTATTTTATTATTTACTTTAATGTAATGGATTAAAATATGATGATAACTTATGTTCATGAACAGTGTTTTATTATTTTTATTAATTTATATATATATATATATATATATATATATATATATATATATATATATATATATGTATCTTCTATTTTATTACAAAGAATTCTAACACATGAATCATTATTATTATATAATTACTTTTACTAATATTGTAATCTGTACATGAACATATTGGAGGTATCGACCAAATAAAGCCTAGGCTTTCACTGATCCTCCATAGACGTATGATATACATAGTATGTCGTATGTCTATAAACTGATTTCATTCATTCATTCATTCATATATATCATATATATCCAATATAATAGTATAATGCGATATGATATAGTAAAAAGTAAAAAACCTCATTCTGGAATTGGTGGATAGTTAAAGAGACTCCTTTTTCTTTCAAACATTTCATTATATCCCTCTCCTACATATGAAAGTATAAATATTAGTAATCAATGAGTTCACACAATACAAGCTCTAAAGATTCCTACTGGTCATCAATTAATCAATTAATTATTCCTATTTATCATTTAATTGATTAATGATTTAAAATATTTTATTTTTTATTTCAAGTATTAAGGGGATTCACAATAAAATAAAATTTTGTAATGTTTATTTAAAATATAGATTTGTACATGTATAATATATGATATGTCAAAATATTATATGTTAAAAACATATATATGGCATAAACAATGTAATTTTATAACATTACCTATTTCTAATAACAAAATTATTACAAAAATTAGGCAAAAAAGACTGTTTACATATATCATAACACTGTTTTTCAATAGTTATAATTTATCAATTTGAATTATTTAAAATCAGTGATATCAATAATATATTTATTTTCATGTCAACTAGCGATACCTCTTGATTTTATTGTATAAATGCTATTGATTGGCATTTGGCGTTATTCTTGAATAATACCATAGTGTGATTTCATTATAAATAATATAGTGAATTTTTAATATCAATCATCACAGAATATTTGGTTTTCTTATGAAATTTACTATTTCTCAGTCAATAATTAACTAAACTTAGTCAAATTCACAGTATGTATAATATTATATGTTTATTTTATATTTAGGAAATAATAATGATTAGAAATAGAGTTGATAATAAAATTTAAAAAATAATATTTCATTTTGATCAAATTTGTTATTTTTCTTAAAATGCAATTATTTTCAAAACTAATATGCTCATTATTTATAAATTCTAAAATATAATTAAAATAATATATCTTAATATTATTCAATTTAAATTATGTAAAAATCTTAATTATTTCTTGAGATATGTAATTTAAAAAAAAATGTACTATCTAATTACATTGGAATTTAAAGACCGTGAATCCCCTTAAATATTTTCAAACATATTTTAACTCTATCAGGAATTATATTCTTAAGTGATACATCTCAAAGGACATAACATCAGATATACAACATTAACACATACGTACGGATGTACACGAGCGTAGATAGACAGACAGAAGCTTTATGTAGATAGAGAGGTAGGCGGTCATTAGCTGGGTGAAGAAGTCTTGCACTCTTGACACTAATAGTAGCTGATCCCAGAGGAACACTACTACCTCAAGTTCGAGGTATGCTATACATCGGTGGTAGGCATTCATTAGTTAGGGGACAGCTGATAACTAGGTATATACTGTGTTCGATGTGATACTTAGCCATACCACCACCTCGAGGTTGATGTAGGCTACACAATGTACACTTAGTCGGTTTAGTTTTTACAGATATTGATAACGAAGTTATCATATCATTTTTAAGCGGGATCTGCGAATTTATTAGTATTTAGTATTTATTATTCGATCTGCAGCATACTTTTTAAAAATACCTATAGATATTTTAAATTAGAAAATATACTGGTATTTCATATATTCATTTAACAAGCCAATTACATTATAAACAATTAATTTTAAAATAGGGCTATCAATTCAGCTTAATGATAATACAATATTATTATAATATATAATATAATTTTGTATTAATAAAATAATAATGTTATGCAATTTTTTTCACTTTTCTTTGACCATATATCAAATATTTTTTTTTTAATTTCAAACTATTTAAATAATTAAAGTAACCATATTATTAAATAGTCAATTACAAATTATTTTTAAATAGTTTGTAAACTTTTTTTTCTTCAATAACATTTCCTATATTTGTAGATTAAAATAGTGACTAAATAACCATTTTGTATAATATCAATTAATTTGTTCTTATAATATTACACTTATTATCAATATATGAAAGAGCAGTATTTTTCTATATTAAAATATTAATATGCATATTTAAAAGCTCTGGCGCAGGTTGAAAATTACCTATAAAATAACAAAAATTATACTATATTGGAAGAAATACTTTAAAATAAAAATGATATGATATCTTTGCTAATGATATCTGTAAAAACTTAACCAGATTAATGTACATTAGATAGGAGAGCTAATTCCCCAAATAGGTATTATGATAAGATATTCTATACTCGGTATGTTACTAGCCAAGCAATCATATAAGTTATTATATGAAATCATGGTATATATAGATTTATCAATTGAAAAGTTTAGTATTCCACTAATCACAGAAATAGAATAGTATAGAGAAATAAAGAATATATTTATTTTTGTTAATTAGTATTTTTGTATGATTATAAAAATTAATAATTTTTAATTTTTATAATTATAACTACAATCAAAACAATTCTATGTATAATAACAATAGATATCAATTTATAAATATTTAAGAATCAAACTTTATATAATTATAAATTATAATTACGCTATCAATAAATAAAGAATACAATATATAGTATCGTGTATATTTCATTACTAACAAGAAAATAAACATTCAATTATATCGACGGTGAACATTTTTATATATTTGTGCAGGAATTCTTTGATAGCTGATTCAGAACTTATTATCACTTCTACAATTATAATAGAACTACTTAAATAGTAATACAAAGTAGAATAACTATAATTTAAAAACTAAAACAAATTAAAGGATATATATATATATATATATCTAAAAAATATATCTACAAATATTTATAAATTATGAATATATATGTATATTAATTTATATTGCTTTACGGGGTTGGGTTTCACACTGTCTTTTGATTTCAATGTAATTAGATAACACATTTTGTTTGTGTTGAAAATTCAAAATCTCACAAAATAATTAAGATTTTCACATAATTTAAATTACATAACATTAATATATATTGTGTCAATTGTTCTATAGGATTTTTAAATGATTAGAATATTAGTTTTAAAAATATCAGTATTTTAAAAAAGTAAAAAATATATCAAAATGAAATATTTATTTTTTTAATTTAATTATCAATTATTTATTAACTCTATAACTAATCACATATATTTTCTATAGCTACAATATACATATAATACTAAACATACTGTGAAAAATTGACTAAGATTAGTTAATTATTTACTAAGAAATAGCAATTTTCATAAAAAAACAAATATTCTGAGATAATTGATGTTAAAGATTGACTATATTATTTATCTGCTTTTTGACTCTTATTATTGTGGACAAAGTTATTTTAGCTAATTCTTATAATTTTTATATAATATTTATATAACTTGTATAATTTTTCATGATTATGACATAAATTTAATCTATATAAATTATTGAAAAACTGTGTTATAATATATGTAAACAGTCATTTTTGCACCATTTTTTTATTCATTATTTTATTAGAAATAGGTAGTGTTATCAAATTATGTTTTTATGCTTTATATATGTTTTTAACATATGATATTTTGACATATCATACATTATTCATGTAGTAATCTATTTTTTAAATAACATTTTTTTTAATTTTTTAATTTTAAAGACCGTGAATGAATCCCTAATGAATCCCTGTTTAATGTATTTGATAATTTGATTATATAAATATTTAATTTATAATAGTATTCATATTAGAGTGTTTTTATATATTAATTATTATTATGAATATGTTTATAATTGGTGAATTTGATTTCTAACAAAGTTATTTAAATACCTAATAGTTAATTAATCAGCATGTTTTTTTAAAGTATGGATTCTATAAAATAAAATAAATATGAAATATAATATTTTAATATTTATACTCTGCTTGTGTTTCTTTATATCAAATTTATAATTATCTTGTTATATGTTTTATATTAATATTATATATACATGTTTATTAATATTTGTTAATAATGATCACTTAGAGGAGCTAACCGCTATCTTGATTGAGAGTGTCCACAAGATGCTGGCAGATTGATGCTGACATCACATACAGGTGGCGGGTGATAGCGCTTGTATACATGTCTTCATCCGAGTGTGCGTGTATCAATACTCTCAATGATACGTAGTGTTCTATCAACGTTATCGAGTTGTCCAATGGGGCAGGCTCATTCCTGTATTGTGTCATAGTATTGCATAATACTTATTTTGTTTTTTTCAATATATTCATTCTCATTATCGATATTTCAGCATCGAAACTACATAATAGGGTGTTCACACGATGCGGATTTTGCTTGTCGTACAAATAAATGCTGGATCGACATTTTTCGGTCCAGCAGTTAAAAAACACGAGTGTTCACACGACGCGGTTTTAAATTGTCGTAGTTACGAATAACTGACAGCGGAAATAAAAAATAATGTAAATAAACAAAAATTTCAAATTCAAATAATATTTTAATTTATCTATTATAATTACATTTATTATAAGTATGGATACTTATGTGGATACGTATTTAAATAATTTATTATGTTTAATAACTGGCGAAATTGTACTGGATATTTCGTTAGAAAAGAGAATAATGAGAACTATATGGGCGCATAATTATTTACAACGATTCTCCTTCTTTAAAGCATTTAATTAAACTACTTTTTATTATATCTTTACATGAATTATTTAATTTTGTATATTCTATATAATGCATGTTTATATTGTATTTTATATTGTAGTAATACGATTAATTATATAAAAATTATTCAGTATAATATTTATATAAAATATTGTAAACATTACCAAAGATAGTAAGATATTTCGGTACTGCATTTATTTCGTTCCAGCAAAAATTAGGATATTTTCCATTTTTGCTGTACAATGAGAAAAATAGGAATCCGAGTAATTGCTGGACCGAATCTATGATTTTGAAGAATTCGGTCCAGCATTTGTTCGTACAACAAGCAAAACACGCATCGTGTGAACACCCTATAATAGTTGATTTTCATGTTAATCGATGCTAAGTATATGAATGGTTTATAGGATATATTCACAAGATATTCATATAGGGAATATTAGATAACTATATCAGATATAGTGACTATTTACGTAAGTATGATTTTTTTTATTAAAAATAAATAATTATATATGATATTATAAAAATATTAATTTATTTCATAAATTTTTTAAATATTATCTATAATCATTATTATTTACAAAAAAATAAAGTTAAACAAAGATAATATCTACAAAATATGATAAGTTGTTCTTCAAGCAACTTAATTAATAAACAAATGTATTTATATATGAATACACTCGCGTAAGTAAAGTTTATATCGTAAACCACAAATAGTGACTGCGGATATTAATTCTTATTAACAATGGAAGCGGTACGACATTAACCTTGGAAACTGTCTCACAAACAATAGAGGGGCTACTAAAGCGTAGTCGCGATGTCGTAGCGGGGCAGCTCCGGGTAGTTTCCTCTGGCCACCTGCTATAGTCGAGTGATAATAGGAGAGGGCAGCTTTCATCGCGTAGAACCGCCCCACTGAGCCGTGCAGCACTGAGAATGTGGGCTCAGCGAGCAGAATACGCTCACACTCGAAAGAGATAGCGCGGTCGTCATAAGATATCACAGCAGAGGGGTCCGTAGAGATCAGGGAGCAGTAGAGTTTATGTACTGTGCGGAGTGGCAGGTGACATTACGATGGTGGAGAGGGTAATAAGTTTGTGAGCTAGCTGAAAGATAGATTAGTCTATGACTACAAATAGAATTCACTTATGATAGTTTAGAAATAAATAATACAGGTTTTTTTTAAGAATTAATGATTTTAAAATAATATTTATTTTTATACATCTATTAATATAGATTTAGTTTTGTTACTAGCAAAGTGAATAATTTGATCATTAAAATAAAATGAATTCATTCTAATGAATTCGCTCTAATGAATTTGCTCTAATGAATTCACTCTAATGAATTTGCTCTAATGAATTCACTCTAATGAATTCACTCAAATTAATTTGCTCTAATGAATTCACTCTAATGAATTCACTCTAAAAAACGTACTAAATATACAGTAGTACTGACAATATATGTATAAATATATGTATAAATAAATAAAATACGCTACATAAAATATATATATTAACTATTTAAAAAAAATTCCTGTAATTCTTATTATAATTGCATATGCCTATATATTATAATTGCACTAAATCTAGTACCCTATCAGAGGACTACCTTTCTTTTCACTCAAGGTCACCTTCCATATCAAGTCACGAAGTCGAGGGGGAAACTCACGATTGAAACAAATCAATAGTTTATTCATAGACTTCGGATTCTTGTTAATTATAGTCAAGATTCCATCCACCTATGTACATGGTATAATATGCTTGCTAGTACTGTGTTTATTACTGCTATTACTATTATTAAAACTATTAATTCTACTACTACTACTGCTACTGATATTATTAATAATATTTATATAACTTCCATTACGACCACCATTATTACATTATTACCACATATTAATATTAATATCACTATTATTAATACTAGTAGTAGTAGTAGTAGTAGTAGTAGTAGTAGTAGTAGTAGTAGTAGTCTACTACTATTATAATAATTAATAATTATTAATTATTTGTATAATTAATAATATAATAATCAATTACGAATACTTTCCAATGCAACTCTTCATAGATAATTAAACGTATACGTAATCAACTAATTATATCTTAAAATACCGAATGATAATGATTATATATATTGTATTGTATATTAATCAGTAATGACTAACGATCATGTCAACAGAACAATCGGAGTAGGTTTTGAAGTGTTGCGAAAGCATCGCCCGCGTTGCAGACTCACAGATATTTTGTTCTATTATCTTTGATAGTTCAGCATCCAGGTTGTCATGTTTCGATGCTAAGAGAACGATAGTAGTCGATAGTAACATATTTGTTAGAATTTAGCATGGTTGGCTTGAACATTGATATAAATTTAATTGAATAATTCTGCGTTGGGGCCAAAATAAAATTATATTTTTATCAAGTTCTACATAAAGTTAACACAGTCTTGAAATAAATCAAGATAACCAAATATATTCATCGATTATATCTTATAAATTTATTGTATAATGATTATTATATAAATGGATAGAATTTACATATTTATATATTATAAATTGAATTGTAATTATAGCAAGATTGTGAATTATTATCAGATCAAACAGATATACACATAAATACCAGTATATAGAATTAATTGATATAGAATATATATTTACTACTATAAGAAAGTGTGATTTACTTTATACATAACCTGATTATAATCTGAGGATAACCTTATTATAACCGTAATGAAAGCTTACTATTAAATAACTGTATTTTACATGTATAATATTAAATTATAAAATATTACTATAAGAAGGTTATTAAAAAAAAAATAACGTAAATAGTAAAAAGTTTAAAAAATAAAATAAAAGTAAATATTTATATTAATTTAGTTATATCAAAGATAATTTAATTATTAATATTATGATATATAATATGTTAGTTAATGTTTAACTAATAAATACCTCATATCACGGACTAACATTTATGTAGTGCTTGAGTGGCTCTATCAACGAATAACAACTTCTCCTGCGATGTAAGATCTTCGAAGGTAATGGTATCATTCTCTTTCATTTGATGTTCTACTGCTGAATACATGTCGTCTATGTATTCCTTCCATTGCTGTTTGTAATTCAATTGAATATAATAGTTTATTTAAACTCGACAATAGTAAGATAGATGTTTAGAGATACCTTTTTTGTTGTTGGTTTTAAAGGAAATAATAATATAATAATACATACAATAAATAATTAAAAATAAAACAATCATTGAATTCT
Source organism: Osedax fenrisi (assembly GCA_964019155.1). Classification (NCBI taxonomy): domain Eukaryota; kingdom Metazoa; phylum Annelida; class Polychaeta; order Sabellida; family Siboglinidae; genus Osedax; species Osedax fenrisi. The sequence goes on from OZ025241.1 coordinate 42,834,074, forward strand.
TCGTAAATCTCATGAAAATGTGTTCTATTTAAATATAGAAGTGAATACGATGGAAACAAATCAGGACATATTATAGTTATATTATAGTTATATTAAAGTTATTTTATAGTTGTATTATAGTTATATTATAGTTATATTCGAGTAACTTGAGAAGTATGCAAATTTTATTTACAATTAAACCTCTATTATATTTCACTTTATGTCACTTTATCAAATAATTACAGAATGATCTAAGTTGTATCCATTTTTAATATCAAACTGTATTTGTTATTTAATATGTGATATATTTATGATACTGGTGTAACGTTGTATTGTGGTGTCATGGTATCAAAATGTAGTTTATAAAGTTATATTTATAGAGTAGTATTATTAATAACTACATAACTAATACATTTGTATATATTCTCAGTGAACAATATGTTAATTATAAGAGATTATATTATATTGTATGAATCATATGGAACAGAGCTTTACCATAATATGAGTACTAGTTCATACACCTATAATCAGTTTAGATCCAACACACATCGATATACACGACTACATCGATCAAGAGCTAGATTTATGAGAATTAACATTGTATTAATTTGCAACAAATAAATAAAAATCAATAGCATTTTTATTATTGAAGAAAAGTTGAGGTAACAATACATTACTATGTGGTCTTTATAAAGTTAACCTATTACAATGTTCAAGTAAACAGATTCTTAAATAAAATATCAAGGTATTTTATTTGCGCGGACAATTTTAAATATAACTTTATTAAATAATAATTATATTGATATATTTTAACAAATAATTTCATTATATAATATCTATATATGGAACTATAATAATTTGAAAATAAAATTGTAATATGATTATCATATTAAATAATCACATTATCATAATGATAGTAATTATAAATATAATAATGATTATATTATTATTCGGATCAACGGAACTTAACGAACGACGGACATCAATGTCCTTCGAATTTGTCCATTGATTGTAAAGTTCATTTGATCCTACAATTCTAAATTAATTTAATACACATTATAATATTTAGAATGTTGACATAATTTATAACGAAAAACAACTTTCGGATCAACAGAACTTTACGATATTAATAGACAATTTATACAATTTAATAGACTCATAGACTCATTTAACTTTGTCCAACATATAACATCCCCAACTCACATAGCAGGCAATACACTTGACCTTATAATTTCCCATGCACATTCTAACCTCACCAATTCCCACTCAATAAAGAATCTATTTTCTGATCATCATTTAGTATTCTTCCATATTAGATCACCAAGACCAACTCGACCCATTATAAATATTAAATATAGAAAATATAACAATATTGACACAAATACTTTCATCACTGAATTCTCTAAAAAATTTAATAACACACAATTTTCAAACTCAGTATCAAAATTAGAAACATCTCTATCAAGAACCCTTGACGAACTTGCCCCCATCAAATATAAATATATAACACAACGTCCAAATTGCAAATGGTTTAATTCTGAACTTTCATCATCAAAACGCAAATTACGACTATATGAAAATTATTGGAGAAAATCTAAATCTCTCAATAATTACAATATATTTATCAAACAACGTAGCCTATATAGAACCCTACTCAAGAAGTCTAAGAAATCATACTACAATAATCTATTAAAAGAAGCATCAACTAATTCTAAGAAACTTTTCTCCATTTCTAACCAGCTACTTGGTAGAATATCACTACGTGTTCTACCAAATGAACCCATAACAACGCTAATAGATACATTTGACCAATATTTCAATACTAAAGTCATGAATATAATTAAATCACTCCCTACACCACTCAATGAACCATATAATCTACCTCTATATTCCCTTTCCTCCTTCACATTACCATCAACTACTACCATTGAAAAACTCCTCAGTGCAGTAAATACATCTTCCGAACTAGATCCAATTCCTCATTCTATATTAAATAAGTACCACATTTATCTAGCATCTTATTACCAAGAAATAATAGAAAACTCACTTACCTCAGGCATTTTTCCAATCTACATGAAAACAGCATATGTTACACCCATCATAAAAAAACCAAACCTTGACAAATCAATCCTCTCCAACTACCGACCAATCTCCAACTTATCAACGCTCTCCAAAACCCTAGAACGAGTTGTTGCTCGTCAATTAAATTCGTATCTCCATGAAAATCATATATTAAACCCATATCAGAGTGCCTATACCAAGCACAAAAGTACTGAAACTGCAATGATACATATCCTTAATCACATTCACCTATCTGCTGCATCACCACATGGTTCAGTGGTCATTCTCCTTGATTTATCAGCTGCCTTCGACACTCTTGACCATAATATCCTTATAAATCGACTAACTTCTATCGGAATCTCTGGTACTGCACTTGATTGGTTCATCTCATACCTAACTGATCGTTTTTACCAAATTAGTATAAACTCACTAATCTCTAAACCTCGTAAAGTTACTCATGGATTACCTCAAGGATCGGTCCTTGGTCCACTCCTACTTCCCTTATTTAGAATTATTGACAAATACCCCACTATAGAATATCACTCGTATGCTGATGATATACAGTTACACTGTAGATTGATAGACCCTAACAACGACATAAATGTACTTAACAACTGCATTACTGATATACATAACTGGCTCACCAACAACTCATTATCACTAAACTGTCTTAAAACTGAATCAATGCATATTAAAACATCTACCACCATATTCATTCCACCACAAATTACCATTAACAATCTGAGTATTTCTTATGCTAATAAAATAAAAAATCTTGGTATATTAATCGACCCAACACTACAATTCAACATCCAGACTAAATCACTATCACAGTCAATTAACTACATACTACACAACTTACGAACAATAAGACCCTTCATTAATTTTAATTCTGCAAAACTCCTCGCTACATCCCTCATTCTCCCCCGCCTCGATTACTGTAATTCATGTCTCTATGCCTCCTCACAATCTATAATAAATAAACTCCAACGTCTTCAGAATTCAGCCATCAGATTCATATTCAACATAACTAAATATTCCAGACAACATATATCCCCTTTGAGAACCAAATTACATTGGCTGCCAATAAAATCCCGTATAATTTACAAAATTGCACTCACCATACATTTAGCTACACATCATAACACACCAGACTTTCTTGCCAACTTACTAACTCCCAACACAACTATTTACGAACAAAGACACATAAACAAATTCAAATTAAAAACTCCAGTTCTATTACATTTAACATCTTCCCAACATAAATCTTTCTCCATCCATGCTCCAAAAATCTGGAATGATCTACCTCACCATATCCGATCAATTGACTCAACTGTAACATTCAAATCAAAGCTCAAAACATACCTTTTTGCCCAATAATATATTGAAAACACGTCCGAAAACTTCAATTAAGAAGTTGATGGAAGTGCCTAAACCAATTAGGTAACAGGTAACAGGTAACGATCGACGGACATCGATGATCGTCGATCGTAAAGTTAAGTTGATAGGCTATACTATTGAAATAGATTTTCGTCAATATTTAAGTTCACTTGGTTGTATTGTATTATATATAAAGATGTCCGTCGATCGTAAATGTAATCTTATATGCTAAAATACAATACAATTAAGTGAACTTTACAACAGATGAACATCGACGCTCGTCGATCGTACAGTTCCATTGAACCCAACTTTCAATTCAAAAGGATTTAAAATAAATTGATATTTTTAATAAAAATTTGTTAAAAATTTATAAGGGGTTTCACACTAACTCGAATGCAATTATTAACTCTAATTATTAGGGGTTAAATTTTAACTATATTATTTAAATATAAAGGAGTTTTACAGTGTACAACTTTTACACCTAATTATTAGAGTTAATAATTGCGTTCAAGTTAGTGTGAAATCACTTTTATAGATAAGCAGTTATTTTATTTAAAATATTGGACTTAAATGTTAGAGTTAAACTTTAACTTCAAATTATTAGAGTTAATAATTGTGTTCGAGTTGGTGTGAAACCCCTTTAAAAGGGGTTTCAGAGAAATATTAGAAATAGAAATTTAATTTGAAATTAAAAATCATTTTGATTTTTAAATTTGTATAAACGAATATTTCAATGAAATATAATTAAATATACCACTGTAGGATACATGAATAAATGTAGGAGTATACAAAGTTAATATTTCAGATATAGCTGTTTGCTATATCTGAAATATTAACGTTGTATACTCCTACGTATATTAAATATACGATTATTTTTAAAACGATTATTCTTAAAATAATTTTAAGACTTACACTGATACAATGATTGTAAGTTAAACTTAAAGTTTAAATTAAAGTTACAATTATAATAAATTATTATATAATTATTATTTTAAAATGAGGAATTAACTTTTGTAGATGATATATCTAATTTTACATTCAATAGCCATTCAGGTACGGGTAATGCCATATTTAATATGATATTATTATAATAATTATAAATTATATTAATAAATAATATTTAATATATGAATACAAAAACTAAATGTTTATTTATATACCATAACAAGATATAATTGTAATATTAATCCCCTTATATAGGATTAATCCTATATTAATTATCATGAAAATCGCATAGGGGAAAATCGTATAATGAATTTATTTGAAGGAAATTATTTATAATTATTATATTTATTAAGGATTTATATGTAGTTAGGCAGCAAAGAAACAGGTAATTTTAATATTCAATAAACCCAATAGACATTAGCAAAGATCCATTCGAAAAAAATTCTCAACATCGTTATAATCCTAAAACCTATTTGATTTTTAGTTTATGGTAAATATAATATACGGTTACAATATATGTCAGTTAATTTACTCTAAATATTGAGTAAATTAATTAAGATATATAATTATATATATATATATATAATTATATAATTATATATATGTGTGCTAAACAATATAAACTATATACATTTAAATAAAGTTCATTCATATTTCTATTATCTAAACTTAATATATATTAAATATATTATTTAATATAATTATAACCACTTTAAATTTATGGTCCAAAACATAAATTATTATAGAAAATGGTAACAAACTATAGTTTGTATAAATAGTTAAATTGTAATAAATATATATCTCACGATATTAATTGACACTATGTGCATTTAAAGTTACTAACAATTCAAAATAACGGTTTAATTTATTTTCAATAGAGATTAATTATATTACATTATACAAATATAATATATATATATAGTAAACTTCACTTATTGTCACTATGATTGTCACATTAGAATATTAAAAATATTCACTGGTCACTGCTGGTACTATATACAAAATTAAGACCTCCTACAACCTCGAGGTTATACGAGGTATTGACAAAAGTCACCATGGTCACTATCAAAGATATATAATTATATATTATTATATAGATATGGGTCATATACACAGATATAGATTATCATAAAAGTAGAGATAATCTTAAATGTGTGGTCATACAAACCTAGGAGGTTTTCAAGTAGGTTCAACCTATATATATTTTATAAAGTGAATAATCTATTTCATCTATCACACACACACATACACACACACACATATATATATATATATATATATATATATATATATATATATATATATATATATATATATATTTATAATCGGTCCATCTGTATACTACTTATTTATCATCATTTACGATTATAGAATTATGTACAATATTTTGTAAAATTGCAAGTACCTCTATGTTATCTGTTATGAGCTGTTCATCTAGCAAGACCCCTGAATTATAGATACGTTAATGTTTTTAAGGTTTATTAATTTAACTTATTTACTAGTTGCCAACTAGTACAATACAATCTATATACAATTTCTTATATAGATATGTATCCAATTGTATACTATGATTTTGTTATAAACAGTTAGGTTACCTACATATTATTTATTAAAGTTGAAAACATCATATATTAATAACAGAGTATATATATATATATATATATATATATATTAGTTGTTTACAAGGTATGAATCAGAACCATGATTGTACAATACGTATATTGTACTATACGTATAGTTTAATTGTATGTAATATTATTGTAGATAAATATGGAAATATGTCAAATCCAGCTATTTTTGAGTTGATTCAGTTATTAATTATTTTAACAAAAGGAAGTATATACAATTTTGTATAAAAGGTGTTAACACCTATGATAAATTATGAAAAAATAAATACAAGGTATATTATTAGGAGAAGAAGGAAAATTAGATAGTGACAAACTGAATTAAGGGAAAATTTAATCTGGGTAAATATAGCAGGAAACATTTTTTTTTGTCGAATATCATTTATAATGAAAGAATAGAATGGAAATTATAGATAAGATGGATATGATAAAAATTTTATCATCAGAATGAGATTGATAACGAGAACAAAATGGTGGATTTAATGATTGGAATTCAGAAGTATCTTTAATGAAGTAGGTTATATAATACATGAACAATATTGTCCTATTATTGTTATATGAATGATAACAAAGAATATTTGCATCTAAAATACAGGACGTATAGAAATACTTATAAGTTATACATATTATAAGAATAACTTAGTTATACCCCTGGGTTATACCTATATATTTAAAATAATGTTTTTCTTTTCCAAGTATTAACAAAAATGAAGTATCTATATTTTCTAAATATCAGTAGCATCTAATATCAGTATGAATGTGACCCACCAATAATGTATTACATAATATTATGTTTAGAGAATAATTTCATCATTGACAATTTATAAAAGTTGTATGCTACAGATATTAACGAGTTCAGTTTACTATATACATTCATATCACTGATTATATGATGAGTGAAGTCACAATGGAAAATGGTTGTGAAATCATTATAATTGTGAATATATGCATATAGGATTTTTCGTGAATATAAAATGTGTCGAACGCTTTTTTCCAAAGATAAAATCCTATTTCCTGAATGTAAGTTAACCCTTATTTTGGAGAATACGATATTTTTCCTTTAGATTATAGCAAAAGTGGCATATTAAACTCAATAATATATATTATATGATAATTTAAATTAAATTATAAATATATATATATATATATATAATATATGGGGGGGGTTTACCTTCCTTATTGATGTTCCACTACTACGAGGTCAGTCTCTCTACATACTTGGCCCCTTATCCTATCAGTTAAATAGTCATACATTATCAGTTAAATAGTCATAAATAGGCATACATTATCCTACAGCCAGATAAATATGTCGATTATTGGGTACCTGCCATGGCATAGTATGACTGCAGTATGAGACCGAACACTGTGTGAGTTCTGGGCGTTAGTGAAACTATCGTAATATCCCGATACTCCGACACTCCAACATACCACAATATTTATAATTAACAAAATTACCCAAATAACAATGTTATGTAAATAAAATATGCCCAGAATAAATATTTAGTTGAAATGAAAATAATATAGTAACCTTATTGGATACACATACTAGATGGTATTATATATATATATATATATATATATATATATATAATATTAGGAACAATTTAATGAAATGGTTATTAATTATACATCTGCAAATATTATAGAGATTTATAAATTTTTCTAACGGTGGAATCTTCCAAAATTATAGATTATGAAATACAAATTCTGAGATACAAGATCCTAAAGTTTTGTGTGTAATAAATATTAATTAAAATATATATTATATTTTGTACAGAAGTATCTTTATAATGCATACATAAGGCACTTATTGTTTGAACGAATTTTTGTATACATTTTAAAGATAACGACTTATATTTTAATATTTTAACTTAAAATAATTGTTGATAACAAATGAAAACACAAGTTTCTACCCTCTTTAACGTACAATGTACGATGTACACTGTACGACGTATACCCTCTTTTACGTTGATATATCGTCTATGTAATTATTAGGTTATTATTTTATGCACATTTTAAAATTGAACGAAATTGTGTATTTATTTGGAATACATATAATTATATATACTAACAAAATTTGAAAAAAATATCAATAATATTAATAAACTCCAATTAAAATATCGAAAACAGAATTAGGACAATATCCCCTAGGGATATCACACACTAGTTGCGACTATTTTCATTATTTGTATACAAATGTAGGTAGGTTAATACTATACGTCCTATATATTTTATACTTTAAACTTAACACTCGTTTAAAAGCAAAATCCAATTTATTACATATAAATACGTATATTATATTTATTTATATACGTCGAGTATTAAAATAAATATAAATATTTATCAAAGTATCGAACTAAACATATTTATTTAACACTATGCAGACTTTCGACTTTGCACCTTAATGCCAATAATGTGATTCTAAGCGACGTTCGCAAACAACTATTTCGAGTACCCATCTCTCACGATATCTCGCCATTTCCAGATATTTCTCTCTCTATCTCGCTCTCTCTCACTCTCTCGAATTCTCTCTCTTATTAACACCATAAAAACGGTTACGTTAACAAGTAACCATGGAAACATTACGAGAGTTATGCGCAGGTATTCAGTTATGTCCTATGCCCGATTGGGATGGATGTAGGGACACTAAGATACCACACGCTCCGGTCAGAACTACAGGGCTCGATGACGTCGGACGTAAGGTTACGTAATCGAACTGTTCGGATGGATGTATGACGTCACGAGTCACGTGATCCAGTATTACGTAATATCGCTTTACATCTATAGAATATTATTATAATAATTATAGGATATAATTATAATTATAACCTATAGGAATTCAAATTATTAAATTAATAACTTTATAATTACATTGATTACATTTATCTATATCATATCATTTATCTATGATCACATAGATTATATTTATAAAATATCCTATCTCTTTTATATATAGGCTATATATAATATACTATAACAGTGTATTTAATAAACTGTATTATAATATAATGTCGATGTGAATCAGATGTTATATAACACTGTAAACAATAATGTTTAAATGATATCATTTAGCATTTGGAGGAGAAATCCACGTGATGTCACAACTTCAAGTTATAATGCACCAATTGAATAGCACATGTATAGCGTAGTAATCAAGTAGGTCTATAACAATAGCTATGTATCTCTAAAACAATACATAGTTATAGCTATATCTATATAATAAGCATTCGCTACATTAAAAAAACACATACACCCAAACCAACATACACACATATATATATATAACCTATAACTTATACACTATATGCAGACCTACCCATAGATACCCATTCCTATATGTAGTATATTGGGGTCTACACATATTAGATTTAAACATTATTCAAAAAATGATAAATTACTTGCTAATAGCAAGTTGCTATAGAGAATGTATATATATATATATATATATATATATATATATACAGTCAACTCTCGGTAAGTCGGACTACGGATAAGTTGGACTTCTCGATAATTCGGACACATTTAGTTGGTTTGGTTGGATTTGTATCTAGTTCAATGTTAAATTAATCGGATAAGTCGGATAACTTGGATTGGATAAGTCGGAACTTTCTATAAGTCTGACACATATTATTGTCATTTTTATGATTTTTATACTGGATAAGTCGTACTTTTTATAAATTGTCAGAAATATTTACTTTAAATAATGTATATTGTAATTTTAGTAAGTAATATTATCGAATACAACATTTTATTATGTTTATTGTTGCATAATTCCACATTTCGGTAACACTTAAATTTAACTCATTATTCGCATATCATGTGTTATTTGCATGATATTCTTAATCTCGGATAAGTCGGACATCTCGCTAAGTCGGACACTTTTTTCGGTCCCTTGCGAGTCCGACTTATCGGGAGTTGACTGTATATATATACATCCAAGTTATAATTGTATAAACAACATTATATGACATATATTATATATATATACTTTGTTTATAATATTACAAAATAACATATAATTTATTAAAGGACATTAGATTTATATTAAAGGACATTAAATTATACATTTTAGTATATTGACATGTTAGATAGATAACGTATACAATAGGAATATAATTAGGACACCTAGTGGATTACAAATATAATAATAATTAAATATATAATAGCTATATAGTCTACAGAATAAAGGATGTTCAGTAGTGTATGTTACGGAATGCTACTTGTATCGAAATACATACCTACTTCATATGAAAGTTCTATGTAGCATTACTTAACATGCAATATAACTATGTATATTATATAGTACATATATGTAAATAATGATGGCTGATATACGATTGTTCCTAATTGTATACATATTAAGGAAAGGAATACTCATATATCAGCCATCATCATTTACATATAGTTATATTTAATGTTAAGTAATGCTACATAGAACTTTGATATGAAGTATTTTAAAATGAAACATATATATTTACTGAGGGGGTAACTAGTAAGTACATACGTCTAAAAGTACCTACAAAGGCATAATACATTTATTATGCCTTTAAAATTATACAGATAAGATTTAATTATATTATAATTGGCAACATAGACTAAATATACATATATATATATTTACTATTAGTTGTATTACCTACCTAGTATTGTATTGTATATATTATTTTATTATGAAATTAATAGTTCATAAATACTAGAAACGTCTATCACATACTTTAAAATCGCGGCAATAATCTGTATGATGTTGTATGAAGAGTTTTGTCACTCTTACTGTCTCAATAGTGCGTGAAGTAATCGATATGCACGTGTGTTCACAGTTAGCGTTGAGGAATGCGTTGCGCTATTTCCCGAGTGGTCATCACGAAGTACTGGTCAAGGAGTTCTACAGGGAGTTGAGTCTGTATGGACATATCTATATGTATCGGTTCATGCCCAATATCCATATGAAGTTAGACATTTCCTCTGTATATGTATATATATATATTATGATAACATATATATTTCTAATTCTAATTCTTAAATTCTAATTCTAATTCTAAATTAAAATTCTAAAAATTATATATATAATTTATATATTTGTTATCAAATATTCATTAATATATAAGCATATATCTATGGGTCATATAAGCAAGACCTCCCATAACCTCCTATAACCGAGGTTATAGGAGGTCTTGATATAAGTCCCTAATACGGACACTCTAGATGTCTTAATACATACACCCTATAACCAATCAGCGCGCTAAATACATAGCTTAGAATCAATATCAATAAGGGATCGTTTGTTCATTTTTGAGAGACAGACGGAGTATAGGGGAAGAGAGAAGATTAGAAGCATGCTTTCTAATAGTTGAAAGGGAATATCATTGTATTATAGATGCACAGATATAGGAGTTCCTATAGGGAAAGGTCGAATGGTGTATTGAAGAACGAACAATAGAGCTATTGTTGCTGTATAATACGATAATTAGCGCATTCATTATACATTACCTTCTTATATACATATATTTTAGAAGATATTTCCGATAGGAACAACAAATAAACTAGAGTTTATTATTGCATGCATGCTATTAATAACATTGACATTATACACAATACTTGGCATACAGTGTACTTGACATAACCACTTATTGTATACGTCACTAACCATACATGTATATATTTACTACATAGATTTGTATATAATCATCATCATCATCATCATCATTACACATATACCTATAAGTAAACATATATTCTGTATGACGCAATACCACCTTTATATAGAGCCTACCCTATCGACGAATATACGGTGCAATGTAAACAGGCAGCCGCCATCATGTTAATGATAATGAACGTCCTTGACCCGAAAGTGGCTCAGTTTCCACACGAACTGGTCACTTACGGCGGTAATGGTCAAGTATTCTCTAACTGGGCACAGGTTTAACTCATACACAAAGCAGCGCTATTATTGTTTTAACCATATATATATATAATGCCATATTCATTAGTATAGTCATGATTTCGATCTTTAGCTATTATATATATATATAAAGAATTTATAAATCATTATTATGATTAAGATATAGTATATATCATTTTGATTATAGGGTAAAGCAATACCTATCTATAGAGGATATATCATTATATAAGGGGAAAACAAGAATACTTACACTAAATAACCATCATGCACTGGTGACTCACTATTTATGTGTAATCAGACCTCTCTTAAGACCTATCTTATATCATTTATAATCTAAAACTATATTAATATTTATAAATATATAATTAACAAATATTTATCTTGTATATTCTATGATATTTTGTAATTGTTTATTTTCTACTACTACTACTACTACTACTACTACTACTACTACTACTACTACTACTACTACTACTACTACTACTACTACTACTACTACTACTACTACTACTACTACTACTACTACTACTACTACTACTACTACTACTACTACTACTACTACTACTACTACTACTACTACTACTACTACTACTACTACTACTACTACTACTACTACTACTACTACTACTACTACTACTACTACTACTACTACTACTACTACTACTACTACTACTACTACTACTACTACTACTACTAATACTACTACTACTACTACTACTACTACTACTACTACTACTACTACTACTACTATCCACACTATCACAGTTTCGTATATCGATGCACTACCTGAGTATAATGACTGAGGAACAGACGCTGGTGATGTGCTCGGGTCATCCTCAAGGCCTATTTCCCTCGTTGAAGTCATCTCCCAGACTGGTCATCACAAACGGAATGGTTAGATAGTGACGTAGTATATTACGTGTAATGTATTTGATATTGTTGCGTAATATTATTGCTTATATTATTTTAATAATATTATATTGGTATTATAATAGCAATATAATGGCAATATATTAGCATATATTTATATATATTAGCATATATTTATATATATATATATATATATATATATAATCATATATATATGATTATGTGTTGAGCTAACTCGAGAACCGGGGGACGTCGCGAATATTGGTATACCCGATCTTAATAAATGTTACCTGTATGGTTTTTAAATTTTACCTGGTCCGGAAAAAATTGTAGAATTTCGTACCCCGTGACCGAAAAAAACCCGAAAAAAAATTGAATTGTTGCCATTAAAATGATTTGTTGTCATGTAAATCTTCAGCGAGTCTTTTTTTAAATATTTTTCAAATATTCCTAAATATGTTTTTTTTAATTTCTAAAACCCAATCTAAAACCATGCCCGACCCGGCGTTACTCGGATTTGTATTATTTGCCTATCTATTATTTATTAATGATAGCTATTCCTGTTTATATTTAAAATAATAGTAGGACAAATATTTCACACAAATTATTTTATTAAAACAAATATTTTAAAAAATACATAAAATATTACAAAATATATTTTTTTTAAATGTTCTACAAATGTTTTTTTAAATATATTATTTATATCTTATAATATTATATAATTATTATATCTTTAAATAATAATATTTCAACAATTAGTTGAAAAATATGAAAAATAATTCAAATAATATTTTTTAAAATACAAAAAATATTACAAAATATATTTTTTAAATATGTCGAAAAAAAATTACAAAAACATTTCAAAAAAATATTTACAAATATTTCAAAATAATTTTAACAAAATTTCAAAAAAATTTCAAAAAAATGTCCACAAAATATTAAGATAATAATCTATTATTAATTATGGCTATTCATTATTCTGCATTTCTAGTATATACAATAACATACATTTTTGTTAAATACAAAAAAAAATAGACAAATATTTGTTTTTAATAAATCAGAAATTAGTGGAAAAATAATTAAAAAATATTTCAAATAATATTTTAAAAAATACAACAAATATTTGAAATATTGTATATACATTACTTCTTTAATTTTATACATACAATCTTCTATATATTAATATTTGTTGTATTTTTTAAAATATTATTTGAAAAATTTTTTAATTATTTTTCCACTAATTTCTGATTTATTAAAAACAAATATTTGTCTATTTTTTTTTGTATTTAACAAAAATGTATGTTATTGTATATACTAGAAATGCAGAATAATGAATAGCCATAATTAATAATAGATTATTATCTTAATATTTTGTGGACATTTTTTTGAAATTTTTTTGAAATTTTGTTAAAATTATTTTGAAATATTTGTAAATATTTTTTTGAAATATTTTTGTAATTTTTTTTCGACATATTTAAAAAATATATTTTGTAATATTTTTTGTATTTTAAAAAATATTATTTGAATTATTTTTCATATTTTTCAACTAATTGTTGAAATATTATTATTTAAAGATATAATAATTATATAATATTATAAGATATAAATAATATATTTAAAAAAACATTTGTAGAACATTTAAAAAAAATATATTTTGTAATATTTTATGTATTTTTTAAAATATTTGTTTTAATAAAATAATTTGTGTGAAATATTTGTCCTACTATTATTTTAAATATAAACAGGAATAGCTATCATTAATAAATAATAGATAGGCAAATAATACAAATCCGAGTAACGCCGGGTCGGGCATGGTTTTAGATTGGGTTTTAGAAATTAAAAAAAACATATTTAGGAATATTTGAAATATTAGATGTATTTTTTAATATATTTTTTTATACACATTTTCACTAATTATTTGTCTATATTTTTATTTGTATATTAGCTAACATTTATTTTATTTTATATATATATATATATATAGAAATGCTGAATAAGGAATAGCTATAATTAATAAATAATAGATAATAGGAAATTAAACAAAAACTGAGCAACACCGGGTCGGGTAGGCTATTGATGTAAAAATAGAAATAATACATTTGAGTAATTTACGAATTATTTGAATATAAAAATGATATATTAATATATTATAAGCTATTTGATGTGTTATCATAATCTGTAAATATTAAAATAATACGATTATATATATTATAAATTGGATTCAAATTACTTATTTATAAGAATTAATTATAATATATTCTATACTATATCATACATTAAGTATCTGAAAGTTTTCATGTAATTATATGCATAACGATATATTATGTATATTCTAACACTTAATATATCGATGATAAAATTAATAATTGTATTCTAAGTAATGTATAATATATCTAATTGAGTAGATATCATATTTATTTAATATATTATAAATTAATAAATTGGAATAAAATGTGATGATTCATTAAATTCATGACATTCATGTATGCATATTACGCTAATATCTGAGGTCGATTACCATAGTTACCATTGATACACACATACGCCGCCAGGTGGTTCCTAACTATTCATCACGGGACGAGTACGATAAATTATTCGCTCTAGGTGTCACTATGTACGGTCAAATGACAGCCGGAAGTTACTGTTACATAGGTCCGCAAGGAATCGTTCACGGTACAACGGTTAGCATACGCGCATGAGCAGGTTATGACATGCGCACTCGACTAGTCAACACATAGTCATAGTCATACAATATACACATACATATATCTAGCATATATGCTATATATAGTATATACTATAGTATATTCTTTTATAGTATATATATTATTTTATAGTATGTGCCATAGTATATTCACATATAACATGCTATAGTATGTGCTATATCATAGCATATATGTGAAATGAATACACGTATCTTGGTGGACGACTGTTTTACATAAATAGTATAACTTTAATATTATATATATAGATAGTATTTAAGATGAGTTAAACCTATAAGTTTGTTACCATATACCATTGTTACCATTGTTACCATATATGCATATGTACGCCGTACATTGTACGGTTAACTGGCATTACTATTGTGTTACGTATTATGTTCACTAATAATAAAATTAATAAAATAATAATTTAATAAAAAAATAAATATAGCTACTTACATTCAATTATCATTAAATAATCTAATCATAAGTATTTACATTGTGGTATGCTTTATTTTTCTTTTACTTTTAAAATGGTTTAATTTTAATAAAAGTAAACTCACACATATATATATATAGTTATTAAATGAATGTTAATCATAACCCGTATAATAACTCTAGACTATATTCATTGCATAATCATTAACTCAGCTATCGCTTAACAGTTGACTATTTTAAACGCCGGCCGATTATACCTGGGCTCGGGTGACCTTTCCGGAAAGGTTAAATACATATCTACGATGTCATAGCTACGTGATTATCACAGCATGCGTGACTATTGCGTGATTATTATCCTACCTATATAATGTTATAGCACTATGTATACATATCAATGATATCAGCTCGGATATCATCTAGAGGCATCTAGGCGAATCTATGTAGCCATACTAAAGTAGATTATTCGCTCATGTATACATGGCTGTACATCTCTATGTACATCTCTATGTACATCTCTATGTACATCTCTATGTACATCTCTATGTACATCTCTATGTACATCTCTATGTACATCTCTATGGTGTAAGTTTGAAGGACGTTAAGAATTAGTTACAAATCAGTTACACACTGTGTGGTGAACCGTAACAGTTATGTACCTATCGGTAAGTAGCATGATGATATAATAGACCTCATCTACATATGCAATATGGTATTATTTATAATTCATTAAATATATTAATCATAATATATTATGAATAATAAATGATGTACATTCCATTATTACATTTCACAATGGAATTCACGTGATGCGTTAACTACATATAATTCATAACTTATTAAAGTATATATATAATATTAAAGTATATATATATATATATATATATTACTATCCTCGATTATTATACATGTATGTACATATATTATGATATATATCACGATATATATTTCGAGATAATTCGTGAAATGATGAGATAACGCTTGCTGAATAGGTATTCGTAACATCGGGACTCGGAGGAATGAGTGGGGCACAAGCTAAAGCTGCCGTTATATGCGGGTGTATAGGTGTTGTAGCCGAGGTTATTATATACGATTGTCACTATGATACGTAGTATGTTAGGATGATTACATATTACATGAGTGCTTATATAGTTCTTTTTTTATAGGAATTACTCTCTACCAGTGGTAATTTACCACACACACATACACATACACTCATACACACACATACACTCACATACACATACACACATACACACATACACACACATACACACATACACTCACATACACACATAAACTCACATACACATACACTCACATACATATATTACGATATTATATTAATTTAATATATTAGTAAATAATAATATAATAATTATTGTTATTGTTATTTTATTTGGTGGAGTCCTTTCATCCCATCCAGGAACATAGATGAAGTTTTCACTTATAACCATATATGGCTCTAATGTCCCTTCGAAGCCGCTCTCATGTTAAGGCATCTATGGTTTTAATGAGAGCCGATCATTTATGTATACACAATTATATAAGATCAATCCTAAATAATATTATGTGACCCATTTTTAAAAAGTAATTAATGGTCCGGATGAGGCTCGAATCAGCGTTCTACTGCTTGTGTGTCTGATGACTTAGCTAAATGAGTCACACAGACAATTTATTTTTATATATATTTATTTTAATATATATTTTAATTATAGTTATTATTATTATATTAATTAAATATTATTTATAATTGTGAGATCACGTCCGGTATACAGATCTCGCACATCAAAACCATTATTATGTAGTGTTGTTGTTATAATTACAATATTAACAGATATTAACATACAGATAATATTTCAAATACACTCGCGTAACACACGCGTACACGCGTACCAGCACACGCATACCGACACACGCGTACATACACACGCATACCAACACACGTGTACACAGATATGCCCGGACGCGATGAGAATGCGTCATCAACAAGGTTGGGTTATGGAGACCTGTACAGATATTGACCAGCTGATGACCACTGTCCGTAAGTACCGCACCACCAAACAGGCAGTCAGTATCGGCTACCTAGGCAACATCGTCGACCTGTGGTCAGTATAGTCACCATTAGTATACCTACTATGTTATACATATATACTTTACTTATATTAAATATAGTATATATATATTAAATAAGTAATATATACACATATTTTGGTATTATATACATATAAAATCACATGGTTCTCGATACACAATGGTACTTATTATTTATTAATCATAGTAAAACCATGGTAAGGGTAGTTAACTTTAGTAATACACAACACTAGTGACACTGGTGATATACACTAGTATCAATGTATGGAAATAAAATCATAATTTAATGATTAATACAATGTTAATAAGATTTATAATATTCAATGTATAGTATTCATAACATAGTTACATTTATGTATAGTTTTTATATTGTAATTATATGATCAGTTATAGAACAATTAAAACTAAAGTTTACAATTAAAGTCAATCTCAAATATAATTGACGAGTTACAAGAATTTATATAGGTTAATTAATTTAATATCCAAGTTATTCACTTTGAAAGTTAATATATTAACTTGGAAATAAATGTAATTCAATGAAAAATTTAAATGACCTCACTTTTATTCTGCTTCCCTATATGCATGTGTCCATATGTATACATATATAATTGTATAAAATACCTACCACATATGCTAACTTCTTCAGATGCGTATTGCTACATATGCTAAATTCTACACATACTCCAATACACACTAACACATACTCCTAGACACACCCACAAATACTCATACACACCAATAAACATTGCTACTCATACACCTACACACATACACACAAATACACGTAGGAAGAGATTCAGTGAGGAATACGAGAAGACAGGAGACCTCCTCTGCGACTTGGGAAGCGATCAGACATCCTGCCACAACCCTCATCTCGGGGGTTACTACCCCGTCCAGGTTAGCCCCAACACCCCCACCCCACTGAGTAACGACCCTACTCCTCATCACTATAGATAAGTTATGAAGAATCACTAAGCATGATGCATGAAGATCCTAAAACCTTCAAGAAATTAGTTTCCGAAAGGTAAGAAGTCATAAACGCGATAATCTCTTACCTCTTTATCTCTCATTTCTTTAACTATTATATATTTATCTCTTATCTCTTTTCTCTTATCACTTTATATATTATATCTATTAATAATATTAAATAATGTATTTAAACACTCCTTAAACACTCATATGTTATTTATTATTTAGAATATATACATAATTATTTAAATTTGTAATAAATATAGAAGTTATTATATACAATTTTAAATATGATGTATACATAATATGTATTATATATATATATATATATATATATATATATACATATATATCTGTAATGGTATATATGTAATACAATGATTCTATATACATACCCATACTCACACGACAAACATAACACTCGTACAGCTTATGCCTTCAAGTTGAATACATAAACAAACTATCGGATGCCGGCATGAGAT
This sequence comes from Osedax fenrisi, assembly GCA_964019155.1. Lineage (NCBI taxonomy): Eukaryota > Metazoa > Annelida > Polychaeta > Sabellida > Siboglinidae > Osedax > Osedax fenrisi. The sequence goes on from OZ025241.1 coordinate 42,853,515, forward strand.
TCTGGGACTACGGCAACGCGTTTCTCTTGGAAGCTAAGAGAGCAGGTTTCCATATAAGACAATATAGTAGATTTTCCATACCCTATTAACAAATATCTACTACTCCAAACAATCTTAGGAGCTAATGTATCAGATGTGAGTGGAGATCCGAACAGAGAATTCAGATATCCGTCATATGTACAGGACATTATGGGAGACATATTCTCTCTAGGTTTCGGTCCTTTTAGGTACGTACTTATACGGTACTATGTACCAATCTAGATTTATTCTCGCTTCGTAATATATATTCATGTTTCTATCTACAATATTATTTATTGTACTTTATTAATTTGTATAATTAATTGCTATAAAAAAATTTAAAATATATAATTACAATCATACATTTATTATTAATATTATTATATATTTTTTTGTTCAATTATTTAAAATAACATATATGTATAAACTATATATAGTGATAATATTACTATTTCGTGGATATATAAATATTTATATTACGACAATTGAGAATGTAAACAAAGATATAAACATCTATATCGCTGTTGATTATTCTAGATTATATTTATATAGGTTGACTTATTAAACTATTCTCTAGTCAATGCTCTAGTCTAGTCTTTATTACATTCTAATTATAGTGCACACAAGTGATCTCATATTAGGACATATGTTTTATAATGTGAATAACTTACGTTTGTTATGACATATATCATATGACATATGTTATATCTATTTATAATTACATTATATATTGTTATGGATAATATGAAATACATAATTTTATTAATTAATTATATATTACATGTATGTCATATGATACCATTCATATCATTTCAACCTATTCAATAAGAGTAAAAGCTCCCGCATAGATAGTAAGTTATAAGTTCATTAACATGTATTACTGCTTATTATAAATGTGCTTATGCCTAAGGATATAACTTCCGTGGCATCTGATACGAATGTCATATTAACATATCATATCATATATAATATAACATGTATTCACATATAATACGGACGGTAATGGTACACACGTCAGTGATAATGCATGCATCAGGTCAGTAGGTCACACCATGTATGGTCACCCTACATACTGTTAACAATTAAGATAAACTTGTGTATACAAAGGGTACACATATTGTCCTACATCATATACATATATAGGTACTTTACTATACATACATAGGTACTTTAGGAATACAGCATAATATAGGTTTAGCGTTAACGCATGTGTACCTGTATACTCGTTATGCATAGCGTACAGTTTTATTACATTATAATATTTAATATCTAAATTAATATAACAATATTCACCATAAACATAATATTAAAAATAATTATTAATAAATACTACAATTAAGTTTCAGTATAAAGTAGGAATTTATGGAAATGAAAAAAGACGATACGTTTTTTATATTTTATTGTATACAAATATATAAAAAACCTTATTATTAATTCTATTACGAGTGATTAATAATAAACATATTATCTCTAGCACATATGCATATAAGTTGCAGCTGATAAACGTTGCATACGTAAATCTCGTATCAGTATCCTACCTAAACACGTGTCATACACTAATACATTATGTATACTTGGATACTACCCTCGTTGTGATATTACGAGATAATTCTCATTAGGGTACTACCTTTTCAATAGAAATTATATTGCTTTCTCTGTACTCGATTATAAATTTTAAATTAAAAATTAAATTAAATATTACACGCATACCTCTATGTAGCGAGTCAATCTCTCGAATCAAGTCGAATCAATCTCACGAATCGACTTTTAACGGGTGAATAGACTTTCGGGCGATTTCACCCCATTCTTTTAAATATACATCTATAGTTTTATTATTTATATTATTATTATTTGTTTTGAACATCTTTTACACGTAAATATGGTAACATAAATATTTACACATTTAAAGTGTACACTCTATAGAGTGAATCTTACCTTATATGGTGTTCGTGGACCACCAATATACATGTTATCGTTACTAGATGGGTTTGCTCTTCCGGTGATCCAGACGACCTTGAGCTAACCGACCGTCTAGCCATGGAGGTCATGCAACAACTCCTAGACAAAGGTTAACCTCGCTCGTACAGATACGGCGTGACCCTAATCCATGACCTTGACCACAGCTGAGGAGAACACAGCTGAGAAGTACAGAGACAACATCCGTTGGATACAGGAGGCGGGGCAGCATAAGCTGGTAGTAGGTTCCCAGGCTAGGATACTGTACTCAGACCAAGTGGGAAGGATAGCCATGGCCGTGAAGTTTAATGAAGCCGTAGCGGATGGTAGACTCAAGGTCATCCAGCTGTCACATGACACGTGTCACTTATGTATGAGAACGTGTTATATAATTATGTAACCTTAAAGTATATATTGTTATAGGTAATATATCAGTTTATGAAATAATTAATAGATACTTCAGAATATATGATAGAATATAATTCGTCAATTTTCTGCTTTACTTGTAAATTATCGTATTATTTCTCGTATTAATTATTGTTCCTCCCTTACTATATCACCTTCTTACCCGTCCTTCTATATTGCCTATATAGATATAAGTATACACACACACACACATATATATATATATATATATATAAATATTATAATGGGTCTGCATTTGAGTTGTCATGGAGTTATAATTAAATATTTTATAATGCTAGGATATATTCTATAATCTATACAACCTCATCGTTCCACGTATAAACGTGCATCGATATAATCACAACCAGGCACCAGTAGTTCTATCCAGGGACCACCATGACGTATCCGGCACCGACTCCCCCTATCGGGAGACCTCTAACATATACGATGGTAGTGCTCACTGTGCAGACATGGCTGTACAGAATTGTATAGGGGACAGCTTCCGGGGGGCCACGTGGGTAGCTCTACATAATGGGGGCGGAGTCGGCTGGTTAGTCAAGCGTTACGAATTAACGAGCTCGTAGTATCTTTAAGCGTGTAAACAGTCTACTGTGTGAACTCTGTATACATGGATAATGTCTAGTATTGTCTAATGAATTATGAGTCATGAATCATACATCCTGATTCATGTTATATAACTAATGAAGCGTTTTTACGCTCAAAACAATTACTAAAATAATAATACTACACTACGAAACACAAATTGAAGAAGCATATTATGTTTTTGTTGTTATGCTCGTAAACGTAATGAAGGGAGAACGCTTGCCTTGTTCCGTTTAACATACTTTAGTTGCCGATAAACTTATCTCAATTGTGAATCATTGATAATATGTTCTATTGCAATACATATGCCTGTTGAGATTCTTCCCCTTAACAAATTAAAATGATGAGGGTAGTGATTCCCCTTCCCTGACATAGTAATCTTATGTGCTAACTATCCTTAATATCTAATAACGTATTATATATAATATTATACTAAGAGAAATTGGAACCATTTGGGTATAGGTATAAAATACATTTAAATTAGTAATTAGGAACACTTATTGAATTAGGAATTAGAAGTCAATGTTCATTAGGGATGTTCCTAATAGGATGAAAGCACTCCAACAATATAAAAATAAAAATAACAATAAAATATACATATATAACTATAACTTATATATATATATTACGTAATGATGTGACCATGTTTAAAGGGGAGAGGTGATCAACGGAGGATTTGGGCTAGTGCTGGACGGAAGCGATGATGCAAGGAACAGAGCAGAAGTAATGCTAGCATGGGACGTCTCTAATGGGGTTAGTATTGAGACACACGTGTACGCATGTGTACAATGTACAATGTATAGTGTACATCTCTATATCGATAGTTAAAGATGGTCATTGACGTGTCAAATTGTAATAACTCATTGCAAGTATTTATTAAATTATATCCGCCTTATATATGAGTAATATATATTTTTTTGTTAGCAATTGTGAATAATATTTAGAGCTGGTGATCTATCTAAATATAGGAAATATAGGCGTGTCATGTAGGCGTGTCATACTAGACGTGATCACGTGATTCCCTCACTAGGTGGCTCGTAGAGCTTGGAGCGGAAACAATAACGCTGATGTCACTATCAGGAACACTATGGAGAGAGACAATCGCCTCATTGTTAATATATATCTTATTTAAAGAACTGAGATAATCATGATATATACATACAATTCTATATACTATATTATATATAAATCTATAGATTTGTAATAATGTATATATTTCATCGTAATGTAATATTATCTAAAACAAGTGTTCATATGTTATCTCTTATTGTATTTCTATTGTTACATTCAAGAAATAAATGAATATAGGAATAATATGTATGAAAAATATATTCTACACTTAAAGATTTTACAATACTTCATTAATAATACCTAGTATTATGTGACTAACATTGATAGCTATATATATAGTTATAGCTATAGTTAACATTAATAAATAATTGTATATTTACTTTAATTTATCATGAAATATAATTTATAGATTATAATCATAATTAATATATAATTAATAATTAATAATTATTATATAGATTATAAACACATATGAAATTATATTTATTAAAGATAATATTCAATTATTCTTAACGAAGCTTATATCGTTTTGTCAAGTAATATATATATATATATATATATATATATATATATATATATATATATATGAAGGAATTATTATTAGGTATACCTATACATTATATAATTTTAAACCACTTCATTATATTATATTTATTTTAAACTATTATTAGCTTATTATACAATAGTTATATTATTATTATTATGACTACATTATAAATAGTATTTATGTAGTATCCATTAAATCATATATAGAGCGATATTTTTTAATAATGATGAGATACTTTATGTATATTAATGACTTACTTACTTCATCTACTATTATTATTAACTTTTCATTTAATTTTCGGGAAATATTATTATCAATTAATAATCTTCAATCCCTACCCTATTCCCTATCATTATTCTTTCTTGTCTACGACTACATCATGTATTTAATATATTCTTACGAAACATACGTATAATACATTTTTATTTTAAAATAAATTATTACTTCATATATAAATGTTAATTTTCTAAGTATCTCTTTAAATATATACTATAAACTTTCATTTGAATATATTGAATTGGTCTGATTGTTAACATTTATTATCAAAATTTTTATTTAAATTTAACATAGATTTATTATATATAAGTTTATAGATATTATATATATACCCAGAAAATATTTATATCCTCTTAATATCATTATTGGATACATTATTTATCATCGAGCACAGTTAATAATCCAAATAACACAATAGCCAAAATAAGCATGCTTAAAGTTGTTTAATGTTTGCAAACATAAAGAAAAAGGCCACATATCTTATTTTGGGCTTTTCAAAATCATTATTTTGGGTTATATTGGGACTTTTTGATAAAACTTCAAAATACTTTAAACTCATACGTATAATTCATATTATATATGTAATACTTACCATAATATTAACCATATATACTATACTATTATTTGTATTTTATAAATTATCAATATACTATTAAATTTAAGATTATAAAAGTGTTTACAATACATTTTTAATTTTTAATGTATAGAAATGAGATTAAGTATATTTAATAAGCTATGATTTAGTAAATAATTAATTTAGTTAAAAATAATCAAAGTGAAACAAATTATCCTATCAAATTTATATTATAAATTATAAAATAACTATGATATATAGTCTATGATATCGATACATTTGTATATTCTTGAGAAGGTTTTGAGTTGAATTTTTTTTCATAAATTTAAAAACGTATTAAAAAAATCAGTTTATTCGATATATCAGCAATATTTTGAATAATTAAAAATAAAAAATACTTTTTAGACTATTCATTAACATAATATATGGAAAATTTGAAATAATTTGTATTATCATACTTTTTTTGCATTATTAATAGTAATGATTATAATTGATTATGTTGAGATATATTGATTATAAAATACTATCATATATTAAATTATACACATTATTTATGTAATAAATCATTTGCGGTTCACTTTCTTCCTGCTCCGTCCCTCCGATTTCAAAAAAGCAGTCATCACCCCTATCCTTAAAAAGCCACACCTATATTCTCTGTCTCCCTCCAACTACCGACCCATCTATAACCTCTCAGTCTACTCTAAGATCCTTGAACGTGTTATCTCCTCCCAACTTATCACATACCTTACAACCAATAAAATCCCCAACATCTTCCAAAGCGCCTACCTCCCCCACAAATCTACTGAATCCGCCCTAACCCTCATTACCTCCGACCTACTATCCGGCCTTAACAACAACTGTGGCACCATACTCGTCCTTCTCGTCTTTCTCGACATGTCCTCCGCTTTCGACAAACTTGACCACAATGTCCTCATACACAGACTCTCCGCCATCGGCATCACCGGCATTACCCTCAACTGGTTCACCTCCTACATTACAAACCACTCTTCCTCAGTTATGATTAATACACACTCTTCCCCCTCCCGCTCCATAACCCACGATGTCCCCCAGGGCTCTGTCCTCTTCAATATTTACCTCCTCCCCATGTTTGACATATTCACTGACTACACCGACATCTCCTTCCATACTTATGCCGACGACCCTCAACTATATCGTAACTGCACAGACTCCCCTACTAATCCCCTAACAGACTCTCCTCCTGTATCAAGTCCATACACCAATGGCTTACCTCAAACTCCCTAAAACTTAACCCCACTAAAACGGAAGCTAATTTTCTCCACTTACCCCTACGCTCCTCCACCCTCCCTGAACCACCCTCATCTCACTCGACAACATATCACTTCCCTACTCTCAACACGTCCGAAACCTTGGCTTCCATCTTGATACCACCCTTTCCCTTGACTCCCATATTACACATATGCACAAATTCATCCACTACCACCTACACTGCCTCCGCTTAATCAGAAGTTCCATTCCCCTCCCCATCTCTATTACCATTGCCTCCTCCTACATCATCCCACTATTATACTATTGCTACTCCATACTCTTTAACCTCCCTGAATAAAAACTCTTCAAACTAAAGCGACTCCAAAACGCTGTAGTTCGCTGCGTCCATTTACTTCCCCGTCGTTCTTCTAACTGCATTACACCTCTACTAAAACAACTACACTGGCTGCCAGTCCCCTAAGTACAAACTCTCCCTGACCATCCACAAAGCTATTCACCACAACTCTCTAACTACCTTGCCTCCCTCCTACATCTACACACAACCACTCCAGACCCGTTCCTCCAACACCTTTATCATTACCACTCCCCATCTACACAAACTCCACTCTTCCAATATACACTCCTTTGCCCTCTCTGCCCCTTATCACTGGTACTCCCAACCCAATAACCTACGAACAAACACATCTCCCTCCTTTAAACGCCACCTTAAGACTTATTACTTCTCCCTTGCCTTCCCTCCCACTCAATAATTCCCTCCTACGGACGGCCGATTGCTCACTCACTGGTGCAGTCCATAAACAAAACAAAGTAAAAGTAGTGCAAGTAAATATGTTAAGATAAAATATGCAATAATAATTTTTATTTTGAAACAAATAAATAATAAGAAATAATAATACGCAAATCAGATATGAAAATTATTCATATTTTGAAAATGATTTATACTGAATAAGATCCGTATGTGTATGCTTAATACGTATAGGGTATATATGTTATATTTTGTATAGTTGTAATTAGTTCAATTATTTAAAAAACATACTTATAATTTAATATAATTATTAAATTTAAAAAGGCCAAAACAAAATAAAAAGCTTAAAATAATTATTGTGAGCTTTTCAACTTTTTTTATTTTAGGTATTTGATCTTATTTGTGGCGTTGGACCATATTAATTGGGCCTGTTCATCATGAAATGTTGACAAATTATGTTTTTGATGATACACTGAATACACTGAATATCTAATGATGATGTTCTGATGATGTAGTTTTATTAAGTGATGTTCTGTGGATGTTTTGAGGAACTTAGAGTTTGCTGGGTACATACTGGGTATATAAATAAACATATGTATACTATTGATGTATACATCTATAGATTGATGTAGACATATTTTATATATGTATACTATTGATGTAGACATATCAATATTATTTATATATTTATGTATTTTTATATAATTATAATTAATAATATTATAATATTATAATTATAAATATAATACTTAACACTAATACTAACACTAACACTAATACTACAAACAGGTGACTATGGCTCACAAAGTAGTGAATGATGAAATATTGGATAACACATTGAATAACTAAACAATATATAATAATAACAAATAAATTCATTATATTTTATATTTTATTCAAAAAGTATTCAATAGTATATATATATATATATATATATATATATATAATAAAATATAAAACTAGATATTAGTCTATTGTATTCTTAACAAATGCTGTTTTGATATATATTCTAGTATAAAATTGATCAGCTAATGTTATATAATGGTTAACAAATAAAAAACAAAAACGAAAACAGGAGCATTGAATAAAGGCTTTTAAATTTAACATCTGAAATAGGTAGATAGTGATTAGTATATATATATATATATATATATATATATATATATATATATATATATATATATATATATATATATATATATATATATATATATATATATATATATATATTAATATAAAGTTAATATGACTAGCTTACAATTATTAACCAATTATATATTATAATATTGATACGATATACTAGACATCACACAAAGACACTAGATGCTATGCTAACATATTATCCAAGACATCGTTGGCAGTACGGGCGGCGTCACTCGAGTCTGCCATGTTGTAGACAGTGTTTGAAGTGATGGCTTGTACCTCTCCTTGGTCAACCTGCACAAAGGGGCGTGGTTAACGGGTGGGGGCGGGGCGTGGTAACCGGATAGAAGTGGCATGCTTACTAATATGTACCAGTTAGGAACTAAGATACTAAACTTGGGAAATATTTAATATAAATAAATATAATAAAATAATTAACTTCGTCTATTTAATTATTTAGTTTCTTACGCGTTTAATAACTGTACGATGTACAACTTCTAATAATAATTGAACTTTACTTTGTTATATGTAATCAGAGTACATGAACTTCTCTCAATGCGTATACATGCATACGTGTGCGTGGACAGTGCTGGTGTTGAGGAAAGGTTAAAGGTCACTATCGCTAGACTAACGTAATCTCCGATAGCGACTACATGTATGGTTGTGTCTCTGTCGTTCTTAAGTCTGTCCGCATTAGGAATAGTCTGATCGCGCTGAAGGTTGCTGCCACCATCAGTTAGCAGGATAATCTGTGTCTTCACACCTCCTCGGCCTAGTCTATTCACTTGGTCGCGAGCAACCTGTTATCGTAGTGAGGTCATTTTCAGTGTGCATGTATATACGTGGGTATATATATATATGTATATGTATTAATACACTTATATTTATTTATAGATAATTTCTATATTACTATTTATATTATTTTTATTTTTATTAAAACTTATCATAGTAATAAAAGGAATTTATCTCGATAAACAGTAATGATTATACACTTACAATGTACATTCCTAAATCAGATACATGTATTACATTATATAACATAGTTGTAATTCTCTCGTGTAACAAGCTTAAGACAACTAACCGATAATGCCTCCTGGGTATTAGTTTTACCACCGGTTTGGTAGAAAGCCAAAGCGTTCAGAATATCCGACTGAGTTGTGTAGCGGTCAAGGGTGAAGGCCACGTTAGCCTGCGGGAGGAAGGGGGTGTGTTAAGGGGGTAATACATGCATTATCTTAGTGGTCATTGATTATCTTATCGGAAAGACATGTGTATATTTAAATCATACTGCAATGCGTTTCATCATGTAACATACATATACACAATATATTACAATGCCAATGTAGTGGTGAGTCTCTTATAATCATTGTATACTTATTTTTCTAGTATAAGATAAAGTTGCACTACCATCGTGAATTTCTAAATATACATATATATATTATATTTCCAATTTTTACTATAAATATAGTCGATAAAATATTGCTCACTAATGTTGTCAGTAGTTCACTACATACACGCACATACACACATATGGATACATACGGTTACATCCATACTAACGTTGTCAGCGAAAGTGATGACAGACACACGGGTACTGGAGAAGCCGAAAGGGAGGCCTAAGATAGTCTCCCTGAGGAATGCAACGCTAGCCTCGTAAGTCGTGTCAACTGATCCCGACAGGTCGATGATGAACACAACGTCGTTACTACCGCTGCAACCTGTACGGGGGTGGGGTGGGGTGGGGATGGGGGGGGTTAATGAGTGTAAGGGTAGTAGCACATCTATACATCACACCCGGATATAAAAAGTATCTTCCATGATGGGATATTGTAAATATGGAACTAGATTTGTTAATTGGAAAATTATTAGCCACTCTTATAACCCTCGTATACATAATTTTGATTTAAAATGTATGTGAAGGTGTATCTTATATCTATCTAATTAAAAGTAGTATATTCGAATGATAGAGGTACAACACATATTTATGAACTTTAATTGAAGAATGTAATACATTGCGATAAGTTTTGGTATACGTGAATATGTTCATAAGTATATCAGCATTACGTACGTATAACTTCAGGTATACAATTCACCACTAGATATCGCCACTACTAACGTCTATCGCAAGTCTGGCCCGCGTAATCAGACCTACATTCGCACCGGAAGTCGTTAAGAAGGTCGACACAGGTTCCCCCGTTACGACAGCTTACTGAATCGCACTCCGAACGTGAGTTACAGGTCGCATCTATAGCCGGTTGTTTCATAGAGGTGATATCACGGAAGAAGTCTCGCGTTATCACGTTCACTGAGGAAGGGTATGATGCGATACCGGCCATCTCCACCTGGTGACAGTTTCAGGAGGTAATATATATATATATATATATATATATATATATAATAATAATATTAATACTAAACTATAATATTTATTAGCAGAATTATTGTTTGTTTCCTGTTTTGTTTTCTATTTTATTATTGTGGTATGCTTTTGGTGTCCTTAAAGGCTTAACAATATATATTGCATATTTTCTATTGTTGTCGCCCATTAATATTTTTTTATTTTTTAACGACAACATTCAAAAAAGTAATATTATTTTAAATAATATCTTATTTTGGTACCATTTAAGAAGGGTTGATAAGTGAATATTAAAATTATTAAATCAAAATTTTCTAATATATGATTATAATTATTATTATTATGTATAAATAGATATATGCTATTAAAGTTGTAAAGAAATACGACTATATGATGAATACTAAGTATTATTTTAGCACTTATTGATGAAGCACCTATGCCGATGCATTTAGTACCTCTTACACACAGTGCATGCCCGACGAACAGTTAACATCTAACCTTGTTAAGGTCAGTGCCTACACCTATAACGATGATGTGAATGCCGGCGATACGAGCTTCTATAGCTTCTGGGATAGTTTCAAGAGTCTTGATGTTAGCGGTTCCATCAGTGAACAGTATCAGATAGTTCTTAGCGGAGGACCGGTCGTTACTCTTTGAGAACACATCTCTTCGGGCTGTACGCAGAGCTGATGCTATGTTGGTCTTACCCCCGTCGTATGTTAGGCTGCGGATTTGCTGATGAACAATGCGTGGATTAATGTTATGTATAATATAGCGCTATACATAGAGAGTATACTTATCTAACGATATATATTTGTATAATATATAATTATATATATTATCCGATTTAAAATACTATTCCATTACACTTTTTGATTACTATTTATAATAATATAATATAATGATTTCGTAATATGAGATAAATAATTATACTATCTAAGTTATTCACTTTATAATCACTCTTGATTAAACTATAATCTCATATTACATTTTATCATATATTTTTAGCAAAATATATATTTTTAAATTTTTTTTCCAATAAAAAATTAGTTATTTATATTTCATCTTATATTTTATTAAATAGAAATTAATATATAATATAAATATAAAATTTAATTTAAAAATTAATCTCATAAAATATCTAGATAGCTTTAGTACAGTAGTATACTTACGTAAACGATATCCTGTCTGCCCCGTCCTGATAGACCAAATACAACGCTAGCATCATCAGCAAACTTCACAGCTCCCACCATCACCTTGCCGGAGTCTACCTCAAGGTTCTCAATGATCGAAATCAAATATTCTTTAACCTGCAATCAATTAGTCATTATCGAAACTATTATACTATTAAATTTCTTTTATATGAAATACTCTTTATTTTACACTTATTGATAACAAAATATGTCTACTTTGAAGAAATTTGAAGACATTTGAAACAGAATATATTTGTTATATTGAATTTATTTTAAACATAAATTAAAAATATCTAATAAATAATGATCTGATCTTATCTTATATTATATAACATATATAATAGATTAGGCTACGCGATGTAAGAACCTCATCGAAACGTTCGCGCCTGATTGAGCCGGAGTTATCAATGACGAACACGACGTCAGCCTCCCCAGCACAGTTACGTTCGCAGTTGTTGCCAGTTCTGTCTGAATGACACTCGCACTGGTAACCGTCCGAGTGGCTTTGACAGTGTGCAGAGTTACATGGGTTGTTGTCGCAGTAGTTTGTCTCTATAGGAGAGTAGTGTAAGAGATAAAGAGGTGGAGAGATAGAGAGTGGGAGTGAAATTAGATTTATCTAATCATATTAATATCTTGTTTAATACTTTTTAATTTATTTATCCTATTCATTAAGATACTTTTATAAGATACCCTAATCACCATAAATACTTATATATTTATATATTATGACATACATAATATATACTTGTAATATAATTGACATATACTAGTATTCTAGCTAGCATTCTGTAATACCTGATTAATGATGTTAACATCTATTTCATATATGTAATAATAAAATATACTATACTAATAATGATTTCAAATTTTTAAATCATATACAATGATATAATGTACTTATCATAATGTGTAGCATTATGAAATTTTCTCATTTACAATATTCATACGCGATAATAAAACACCATAATAAAATCAGTAGGTTAAACATTTATCAGATATATATATATGAATGGAACTAACTTCTAAAAAAAACTTTGTATTTGAGATTAGCTAAATAAATTCAAAAGACTCTAAAACTGTATTATAACAATTTTTTATCTTTATTTATTAATAATTTTGTTATTTTTATTAACTATATATACCTTCAGTTTATAATTATTTATGTAGCGATTGATGTCTCAGACGTCCGAGAATATTGAACATATACTATTATCAACTGTGTATACTATATATTATCATCAACATCAACACTAACTTCTGCAGATAACGTCTCTGGTATCTTTAACGATCGACTGCAAGTCTGTGAATCTATCGACCTTGAGAACATTAGGCTCCTTTCCCGACACGGCGTTAGGTCTGCTGGCGATAGCCCTTAACTCATCCTCATCCGCAGATCTGGACACGCCCACAGCGATAAGCTCCGCCCCCGTACCCCTAAGATCTTTGGCGGCCTGCCATGTTCTCAATGGCTCGTTAGATTTTCCATCAGTGATTATGATTCCGATATTGGGGACTCCTGATTGGTCACCTAAGGTGAAGGGGTGTTACTCTAAAGTTAAGTATATCTCAATAATTGTGATATTAAGTATATTTTTCACATAATTTATGCTGAAAGTAAATTGGGATAGAAAACTTCTAAAATCTATTGAAATATATATCATTACGTATAACATTATATATATATATATAGATATAATTTAGCGATTAGTGGTTATATAGATGTAGAGTTTCACTAAAAACCATTATTTCTAGTGAACATGCTATCTTTCATATTCTTGAGGGCTCTGTAGGTGTTAGTGGTTCCATCCATGAAGTAAGGGATCGACATTTGGTTGATAATCATGGAGCGTTCGCTGTAGTCTCTCAAGTTGAAGTATTCCTGAAAGGGGTACATGATAAGAGTTGTGGTAACATTCCCTTAAATAATTAATAGGCCAACTACAGATATGATATATATATGTGTTATTAACATTTTCTTTGTCATAATATACTAAAATATATCAATATATACGAAAATATATGTGTTATAATATATATATTGAAAATATATATAAAAAAACCAATATATGGCTTCTTCTCAATTAATCTTAATAATTTTCTAATTTATACTATGATAACCATAATTATATTGTTACATTATTATATAGACTATATTATATAATATATAGTAAATACTACATTAAAGTACTCTATTGTAAATGCAACATATATATTTATATATATATATATATATATATATATATAAATAATGCTTTTATATATTGCTAACAGCGTATACTGATATATAAGTGCCATTAGTATTAACAGATTATTAGTAATAACTTATTACTCGTATATACAATTCGTTATAAGATATTTATATATTGCGCGATACATTTTGTTATAATAGTATATATTTATAACTGGATACATTATTTTATACATTAGATTATATATTCTGTAATAAGTTAGGTTAAACATTTACGTATAAACTCTCTTGAGTGTAAACTCACCTATACCACTACTTATATACTCTCTAGTACCTTCGCTTATACATCAGTTATTACACTCACTCGTACATTTGCTTATATTATTGCATATACACTTAAGTATATAAGCAGGTGTATAAGCAATTGTTTATACATTTGTTATACTCTTACTTATACTATCCTGTATAACTCACTAATACACCCTATTACATCATCAAACCTTGACATCGTCTGAGAAAGTTTCGTATCCGATACGAGATGAAGTGCCAACGGGTAGCTCCATGACTACAGACTTAGCGAACTCTACTAGTAGCTTGAAGTTGTCACGAGTGATGGAACCCGACGCGTCTACTGCAAACACAACATCCTTGGGGTTATTGCACATGTAGTCGCAGTTCTTACTGGCCCAGTTGTCCACACATGCGCAGTAGTATTCTCCATCAACCTTCTGGGTACATACCCCATTATTACGGCACGGGTTACTGTCACACGGGTTCGTACCTGGGGTGGAAGGGCACATGGGGTGAGCATCGGGCACTAGAGTTTGCATAGGCCACTATTCACGACAGCTATTTCACTAATTACATATTAATAGATAATGAATATAAATACTTCGTGTCGATATTAATGTTGAAATAAATACAACTATATTATCTATATTAAACTTTTTACGATGTTTATCAATATTACTTAATAATGATGTGATCTATGCTCATTACTCATTATGCTATGGGATTAACCCCTAACCCCCCCCCTTTTTGTATCCTTATAACGAACGTTTACAGTTGTAGAGTTTAAAGAAGTCGACATGATTAGAAAGGTCATCGTAACTCTCAATATACTTAATGTTCTTAGAGTCGGGGTGAGACGCGATCGATTGAAGCTCGTATTTCTGAAGCCAGTTGCCAATACCTACGACCAGGATGTGTATACCCTGCGAATAAAGACACCATCTTATTATTATTACATTACATAACTAAACATATTAGTATCATGTTATTACAGGAAGTTTATATATATATATATATAATATATTATATATATATACTATATAGAGGTATCGATTTCAAAATATATATATATATCTGAAATAATTACATACTTTTAATTATTACAGAATTTCAGCTTAAAATTGAGTTGATATAACTCATATTTAAATACTAATTTTAAATACAAATAATATGTTATATTCAACCAAAGAATTCAATTTATTTTACATTTAAAATTCGGCATTTAATTCGTAATAAGATATTGAAACATTTAACAATTTCAACGATTTCTAATAAATTGATCTAAAATCGAATATATCATATATTATATATGTTATAAATTATTCGCTTGTTATTCGATATATATAATAGTTTGCAAAATCGCAAATAATGATACATGATAGAAAGTTGCGGAGGAGATTTGTATATGAGTTAATGCATATGCACAGTTCTATACAAACTATGGGAACCACGATAACAATAATTAGGTAAAGTGTGACCATGATAACTGACCTCAGCCTTGAGTTTCAGTGCTTCGGTGATAGTGGCTTCATGATCATCAGATCCTCCATCAGTGAAGATTATCACGAGGTCATCATTACCGGATCTGTCTCCGTTAGACTGACGGAACATCTCCTCACGGACATACTTCAGAGCAGCGGCAGTGTTGGTTGTACCGTGCGAGTAGGGGATACGGTTGATGTTGTCCTGGATACTTGTCCTGGGGTGGGGTTAGTAGAGGGTTAGTGGGGGGTTAGTGGTACCGTGGGAGTAGGGGATTATTTGTATAAGTAATGGGATACTAAATAACTGTTCACATTCTAAAGTACGGTAACATAAGCTATTACATGCATTACCAAAGTTGTTATAACCTCACCAGTCGGTTATGACCTTGACCTAACTACACTGACACTAACTTGCTAGTCATGGAGTTCAGGTGGAACTGAAGTTGTACGTTGTCCCCGAATGTGATGAGACCAACACGACTATTACGTCCGATATCTAAGTCGTCCACCAGATTGTTAAGGAATGATTTCGCCTTCTGGAAGTTGTGCTCGCGGATGGAACCGGAAGAGTCGAGTACGAACACGATGTCACGACTGTCGCAGACAGCTGATTGGATGACAGAGGAGGCGTGTTAAATATATATATATATATATTGTAATAAACATATATTGTTTAAAATTATACATTAAATGTTATATATAATAATATTATTTTATCGTTTGAAAATATTTAATATGTATAGTCTTTAGTGTGTATGTTGTTTAAATAATCAATCTATCAATATAATTTAATGTAATAGTAAAACTTACTTTCAACACTTTTACAGGTTCCTTCACGTACAACTTCCCTGATTTTTTCCAGATCCGAGAAATTAGGACTCAAGAAGTAGTCTTTATTCAATACCTATTAGAATACGTCACTTATCAATACAGGTAAATTTATAATGGATGCCAATAATAGAAAATATTAAATAGTATTGTGACAGGGAAATTAGATCGACATTTTTTTTAAATTATTATAAATATCATAAGTTATGTAATAATATAAGTAATACTAAATTTTTCAAAAATGGAATATAAATATCTATTAATACAAAATACAAGCGTTTAAAATAAGCATATAATGTAAAAGAAATCACCATTATTACAAAAATTATAATTACCAAATATTTTATAATTTAAATATCTCTTTAATTCACTTAACATATGGAGGTATTACATTATTATTGTAATACAATAGGTATTACATTATTATGATTTATAACTATCTCATTATGCAATTTACTATATATGTAAAAAATTTACATATTAAAATTATTATAATATATACTTAACGTATTATTACACTATATAATACATTAATGTACCATATAATATAGGATTTACTATGTAACTTTATAACTACAATAACAATAGTTTAACGATGAGGACAATCTTTTATCTTTTCATGAATCTGAAGCAGATTTTAATCATCAACATATATTCTAATAGATTTTGATATATTAAAATAAATATTTCTTAATAAAAGATATAGGCAATACATTATCATATGATGATTATATTGTGAAGTGTACTCTGCTGAATGTGATTAGGTGGAAGTAATATGTGGAACAACATTTAGATTAGAAGTCAACATTCAGATTTAAACAAAAATTTCTTTAAATAAATAATAGTATGATATAGATGGTTAGCACATGTGTTGGGCATTAACCCATGTTTAACCCATTAAACCGTGTTTACCCCATTAACCCATGTTTAACCCATTAACCCATGTTTAACCCATTAACCCATATTTAACCCTTTAACCCATGTTTAACCCATTAACCCATGTTTAACCCATTAACCCATGTTTAACCCATTAACCCATGTTTAACCCATTAACCCATGTTTAACCCATTAACCCATATTTAACCCATTAACCCATGTTTAACCCATTAACCCATGTTTAACCCAATAACCCGTGTTTAACCCATTAACCCATGTTTCCCTTACCTTGTTGCTCGACATATCTCTGAGTAATTCTTTATCCGTATCAGTCATCTTTTGCGTCACTCCAATTGTTATAATCTTTGCATCATTTTGTAAGTTTCTAGCTTCTTCTAGAGCCTTCTGTCTACCATTGGTACCACTAGGAGCTCCTGTTTTCAAAATATTGAACCCGATTTAATTTACAATTTATTATATAGTATGCAAATTAAAGATAAATAATAAACAAATAAAAATATATGAATATAATAATAATTGATTGCAATTGAATTATTATTAAATAAGACTATTATTTATAACTAAAAATATATATATATATATATATCCATGTGTAAATAAGATTATTTGTATAACTAATATATCAATTAAATTATATGATAATATTATATACTTATGACACGAACAATCTACAATTAGACAGTAGACAGGTGACCGTGATGATAACACGTGACAGTGATGATAACACGTGACAGTGATGATAACACGTGATAGTGATGATAACACGTGACAGTGATGATAACACGTGATAGTGATGATAACACGTGATAGTGATGATAACACGTGACAGTGATGATAACACGTGATAGTGATGATAACACGTGACAGTGATGATAACACGTGGCAGTGATGATAACACGTGACAGTGATGATAACACGTGACAGTGATGATAACACGTGGCAGTGATGATAACACGTGACAGTGATGATAACACGTGGCAGTGATGATAACACGTGATAGTGATGATAACACGTGACAGTGATGATAACACGTGACAGTGATGATAACACGTGACAGTGATGATAACACGTGATAGTGATGATAACACGTGATAGTGATGATAACACGTGATAGTGATGATAACACGTGATAGTGATGATAACACGTGACAGTGATGATAACACGTGACAGTGATGATAACACGTGGCAGTGATGATAACACGTGACAGTGATGATAACACGTGATAGTGATGATAACACGTGGCAGTGATGATAACAAACCATCTGTAAGCATGATCGCTACGTTATTCACGTTTTGTCTATCGTCAGCCATATTAAACACGTGGGTACGTGTTAACTGTAGGGCGTAAGAGGTGTTGGTGGTTTCTGCCTCGAACTTAATGTTCTGTATGGCGGCCATAAGATCTTGTTTGTTGGTGTATCTAGGGAGTGCGAGGATATTAGGTCAAAATAAGAGTGGTACTGTGAAGCAGTGGTTAATCATGTAATTGTGAAGGATAGTATTAATGATAGATAGGTGAACAAAATAGTAATATATGTCAGCGTACCAATGGAATTTGGTATCAAATCGTATAAATAAACTTGATATCGTTTAAATTGTAATTAATGACTTATTTATTGATTAGGTATCATAATGAAAAACAACATGAAATTGTATAACTAACTATATATATATATATATATATATATATATATATATATATATAATTATATATTATTCTAAATAGGTATACCCTAAATATAGTTGGCGGGTAATTGACTAGAAGTTAATTAGGATTGCTGTAGTCAGGCGAACATGAGTCACGTGTCACATCTGTCACATCTGTCACTCACTTGGATAGAGACCAGAACACATCAGCGTAGCTTCCGAACACTACCATGGCAACTCGGACCTGTCCATCATTGATCGGAAGACGATTCACGAACTCGGAGATGAAGTTACGCACACTCCTCCAGTTATCACAACCTTATAGGGAATAATAGAGAATATCGTAAGTCTAGTGATTCGCTAACGTCTTAATAATGTATATTTAAATTATAGTAACACAATGTCTATATATTCATACCGCTTAATATTAATAATAGTTATAATAGTTATAATTACATTTAAATAAATATAATATTATATAATTAGTGTATATAAATATTTAAATGGCCGAAGAGGAAAGTTCAATATTAAATTTCTGTAATGCGCGTTACCATCGAATCCACTTCCTTGGTCATTGCAGATTGACCCGGATCTATCGACAATGAAGGCGAGGTCAAGTTGACACTGGCCGGATGGAAGTGGGGCAGGGGTAGTCGTGGTGGTGGTCGTGGTGGCTGGGCAGGCGGAACTAAAGATTAACGGAGGAGAGCATGGTTAACAGCTAAACTATAAATGACATATATGTATCTATATATAGAATATATATATATATATATATATATATATATATATATATATATATATATACACTATATAAAGAGTCGGTGTAAATCGGTAATTGTCTCTATAAGCAACACTGCTTCTATAATTTCCCTGGCATTGCCTAAATCTGATAATAATAATAATATATAGGATTTCACTACTTATAATACTGGGTGAATATATATTTATATTATTATTTTTATATTAGTGGATTCCTTTCATCCAATAACTTAAAGTGTATGAAGTTTTCATAAAAAACGGATCAGACTCCTTTCATAACCACTCTCATATTAGACATTTTCCATGATTTTAACGATAGTCTATACATTTGTATACACTCCTATATAAGATATTTATAATATTATTTTAAGACAATTTCATTGGTCGCATACATGTCTGATCTATGATGATATAATAATCTAGTTTATACCTCATGATATTCTTGAGGAGAGTTTTCAGTTGGTTGAAGTCAGTGGAAGTGAAATAGTTCTGGTTTTCTATCTGTGGAGCACTTGAGATCTGTCTCAGTAGGTCGGGGTCGATATCTTCTTTTGTGCCTACTCCAATAGCAATTAGGTTCACTCCTCGTTGCTTTAAGTTATCGGCGGCTTCAAGCCTATATGCATCGAGTTATGCATCGAATTATGCATCAAGTTATGCATCGAGTTATGCATCGCGTTAGGCATCACGTTACGTTATCACTAATCAGTATTGGTGGTGTCATCGACACTGATTAGTGGCTTGTTGATGTGTTTAAAAATAAATTATATATTTACTAACAATTTTAATTGATCTCTACATACATATATATATATATATATAACTATAGTTATATTGAAATATATAAATACTATTAAAGTGTCATGTCCCTAACGTCAGAGTTTTGCCGTATCTGGCAGGGTTCGATGTGTTAGAGGGTTTGCCGTCAGTTAGCATTAGAGCCACATTAGGAACACCCTGTCTATCACCGCTACCTTGGAATATCTTCTCTCTCGCCATGTCCATAGCCTCGAATGTGTACGTCGTCTCGTCTAAGTAACGAAGCTCCTTTATCTTGTTTTCTAGCTCCGATGATTTCGTGTACCTTTAGTGGGGGAGGGGCGGGTGGTCATATGGGGAAGCAATAGGGGCTGGGTGGTGTAACTCTAGTAATATATAGAGTATAATACGGTGCCAATGGATTATTTATAAATTCTATAAACTATAATAATAATAAAAACAAAAAAACCATTGCACCCTCGGTTGTCATAGTTATAGGTGGAGCATAGCACATATATACTATGATATAGTACATATTATAATATAATGTTAATCGTATATTATTTTACAAGCGAACAATAGTTATCACAACATAAATACATATGTTATAGTGTTATATTTAGTATCCTATATTTTATAAATTTAAATCTATACATTCTTAATTCTCAATTAATTATGCCATAATCATTAACGTTAGCACTATCGCCTAACAAAACACCTATAACCCATGACCCATGACATACCCATATGTGGAAATTCACATCCACAGATATATAATTATGTAATATCACCAAACGGTGACAAAAATAATATATATATATATATATATATATATATATATATATTTATGTGTGTGTGTGTGTGTGTGTGTGTGTGTGTGCTGGTATGAATAGCATAGTGAGGGGGATACTACTTGTATAACTACTTATAGGATACTACTTGTATAACTAACGCAGTGAGATTCCACTCGAGTCTAGCACTAGATCCGAACAGAATCATGGCAACGTGAGAACCGTCAGCACTGACTTCCAATTCCTTGACGATGTCCACGATAAATGTCTTGATAGTTCTCCAGTTATCACATTCTCCTTGATCGTGACAGATAGATCCTGATCCATCGACCATGAACACGAAATCCACTTTACCTGAGACATATGTAACGTATTAATATATATTGCATAACATATATATTGCATAACATATATATATATATATATATATAGATATTGCGTAATATATAGATTGTATACATGACTCATAACATATGTTACAATGATAACAGAGATATGTGTATAATAGAGTGCGTGCGACGCTAAGCCCACTCAATAATTGTCAACATAAAGTTTTGATTTGATATATACGTTTTTTGAACGATATTTATTAGATAACATTTGTATCATATAAATTGTATCATACAATATGACCATGTAGGCGACATGACCTACACGAAACATGATCATTAACGCCGTCCAGTAGACCGGTTCGTTCGATTCAATGTTTAATCCTTCAGGTAAAATATAATACATATCTATATTTTAGTATAATATGTATTAACAATTTTTATAAAAAAATAGTTACCTTTGGTCACGAAGCATTTAAAGTTTGAAATATAAATTATTATTTTAAGATAAAATGTATAATATTCCATGTATAATAGTAATGATACCATCTTATTATCTTTGATGTTTACAAATATTTAAATATTAATTTAAAATTAATTATGTATTTGTAGTATATTTGGATCATAACAAGAATTCGACAGCAAGGACATGAACACATACTTGCGGGAGTTATATTTATAATGCGGGAGTTGAAATATTCAAATAAATATACATACGCGTGAAAGTAGATCCGAATGAAAGTAGATCCTAGCATATAGTAATTATATATATATATATGTATGTGATAAAAATAAATCTAGCTCCAGCTAGATTCGAACTCGGGATCCCGAAAGTCGACTTTCTGCTTAGAACGCATCATTTATAGCACTGAGCCACAACCCATGTTATATATATATTATAATATATATATTATGCTATTTATTTTCCTATTTAAAAAACATTTATATATATATATATATATTATAAATAAATTATTAAAAAAAAAAATTACAATTACAATTATTACTATCAGAAATTACTCGATTATAATTCGAATATGTTACGTACGAATGAGATCGATATAGTTTTAGAATGTCCATTTAATTTCAAGTAGAATCAATATATTATATATGTATAATACTATACGTCATTAATATGCTATCCGTTATAGTAACCTTACAATGAAGTATTTAATAAATTTTATTTTTAATTAAATTTAAATTATTACAGAAATTACTCTATTATAATTCGAATATGTTACGTACGAATGAGATCGATATAGTTTTAGAATGTCCATTTAATTTCAAGTAGAATCAATATATTATATATGTATAATACTATACGTCATTAATATGCTATCCGTTATAGTAACTATACAATGAAGTATTTAATAAATTTTATTTTTAATTAAATTTAAATTATTACAGAAATTACTCGATTATAATTCGAATATGTTACGTACGAATGAGATCGATATAGTTTTAGAATGTCCATTTAATTTCAAGTAGAATCAATATATTATATATGTATAATACTATACGTCATAAATATGCTATCCGTTATAGTAACTGTACAATGAAGTATAATACTTCATTATATAATACTTAGTATTAGTTAATAAATTTGATTTTTAATTAAATTTAAATTATTACTATCAGAAATAACTCGATTATAATTCGAATATGTTACGTACGAATGAGATCTATATAGTTTTAGAATGTCCATTTAATAATTTAAATTTAATTAAAAATCAAATTTATTAACTAATACTTCATTGTACTGTTACTATAACGGATAGCATATTTATGACGTATAGTATTATACATATATAATATATTGATTCTACTTGAAATTAAATGGACATTCTAAAACTATATCGATCTCATTCGTACGTAACATATTCGAATTATAATTGAGTAATTTCTGATAGTAATAATTTAAATTTAGTTTAAAAAAAATGTATTAAATACTTCATTGTATAGTTACTATAACGGATAGCATATTAATGACGTATAGTATTATACATATATAATATATTGATTCTACTTGAAATTAAATGGACATTCTAAAACTATATCGATCTCATTCGTACGTAACATATTCGAATTATAATAGAGTAATTTCTGTAATAATTTAAATTTAATTAAAAATAAAATTTATTAAATACTTCATTGTATAGTTACTATAACGGATAGCATATTAATGACGTATAGTATTATACATATATAATATATTGATTCTACTTGAAATTAAATGGACATTCTAAAACTATATCGATCTCATTCGTACGTAACATATTCGAATTATAATAGAGTAATTTCTGTAATAATTTAAATTTAATTAAAAATAAAATTTATTAAATACTTCATTGTATAGTTACTATAACGGATAGCATATTAATGACGTATAGTATTATACATATATAATATATTGATTCTACTTGAAATTAAATGGACATTCTAAAACTATATCGATCTCATTCGTACGTAACATATTCGAATTATAATCGAGTAATTTCTGATAGTAATAATTTAAAATTATTTATTTATAATATATATCTTATATTTATATATATACACAGCATATATATATATATATATATATATATATATGTATTATATATATATATATATATATATATATATATATATATATAATACATATATACATTATATACATGTATGCTTATTATATATAATATATTATATATTATATATTATATCTGAATAATCGCGTATGAATATAAATTATATTGCAAATCATTTAAATGCATAACACATCACTGAATGTAACGAGCCTATAGCAAACTATTTTGCGCGCGCGCGCAGTATATTTAAAGTTCATGTCCTTGCATTGCAGTGTTGCTGTCGAATTCTTGTTATGATCCGTATATTTAATGAATTAATATAATATATGCCATTATTTATATTTATTATTTATATAATATCTATATTTCATTTTTATATATACAAATTACCAATATTAATGTCTCCTAAAACTCGAGAAAATACACCATTTTACAAAGTATTTATTTCAAAATAATTCAAAAAAATAATTAATTTTTTAAAATTAATATATATATAATTATACTTTACATAAATTTGAGTGATCATATTGTATTGAATTGTGGATATGAGTTAGATATAAATGTCCTTTATACAAATAAAATTAAAAAAATAAAAAAATATGTAAATATATTTTGTATTTCATATTTCAAATAAAAATCCAAAAAAATTTAAAAATGATGTTAATTTTTTTTCTAAAAATAATTTTTAATTTTTTAATAATTAATTTGAATTGTATTATTATTATCTATAAATTATATATTTTAATTTTTTAAATTAAATTGTAATAATTTATTTATATTAAATTATACGATTTTTAGATATTTTTTTTGACTAAAATTATTTTATAAAATTTGGGCATCTAGATTGTTATGAAAAATATTTTGTACTGTTAATACTACTTGTTATATATGTTTCTAGGATATATCCATAGTTGGCTTAAAAAAAATCATCCAATTTTATAAAAATTGAATAACACTTATTTCTATATCTCCCCCATGTTAACTTTTGTATGTATTCAATGTTAAAATAAAAAGGTCTCGTGACATAACAATATTTAAGATATAGGTCTAACATTTTAAACACTTATTCATCATATCATACATAATTGTCACATATGTGAAGGTTTTTAAAATTGCGAAAAAAAATTTAGTACGAACCGGTCTACCGTCCAGTATGTATAGTATACATTGTATTCACGCATATGTATACGTTCATACACACATATACAGGCCAAGTTCCTCTATATATATATGTGCATTTCTGTATATATATTATTATATCTGACATTATATAACTATTAATTTATTTAAAATGTATACGGTTAGTCAACGTAATACAATAGTATTAGGACATATGTGTCCTTCTTAAGTGATATTCAATGAAGCATGATACTGCTTAATATAATGCCATGTTAACATTTAGAATACAGTAGAACATATAACGTATAGAGTTTATGTTACAGAACAGGCAGACATATATCGGTCGCTAAATGTACCCCATTCCATAGATTTCGATAATTATATCAGTGTTAATACTATCATGATTGATATAGACACACCACAGTTCAGTAAACAATGCACGCCTGCTCTGTATCGTGTAAATAGATCTGAAACTCGATGCGTTAACTCAGGCTATAAATACATATATGTATTCAGTAGGGTAAGGTACGAGGGTAGGCCCTACACTTTAGGGGGTACGAGGTTAACCCTCCCGGTGTTCTCATGAATAAAGTGAAAGCGTGCACAAGCTATTGTCTATTGTCTGACGGTCTATTGTCTCAATTCGATCTACAGTTCAGTGAACTTTGTAAACAATACGTCCCTTAATGAACACCTCTTATTATTAGTGTTCTGGTATGAATGATTCCACAGTTCGATTAAAACTACTAGTACTATATGCCTACGTGCGATGTAAAACTGACACTAAGAACTAATGAAACACAATTATGATAACATCCACAGAAAGACATATATGCCTTCGTATATATTTGAGTCAACATATAAATTAATATGCATGCATGTATTAATTATGTGTATATATAATACACATATTGAATGTTCAGAATGTCAATGAAAACAATCACATTATTTATATTGTAATTTAATAATTGTTAATTTCAAGTATTCAATAGTATTAATTTGTTTTCAGAATAATTTATAATTTAGAATAATTCAACTAAAATACAAATTTTCGAAATGACTATTTAGGTTATAATGTTAATGATTTATATAATAGATGTATATTTATTATATCTATATTTAAAAAGAAAAGAGTTTCGAAAGTATAAAATATGTATATAAATTTATAGTATATTTTATTATTTATTCCTACTAAACTTCTAATCTCTTATTAAATAGTATTAACGATTTAAGCATATTTAACTCGATCAGTTATATTAAGATTATCTTGCATATATCATATATATATATATATATATATATATATATAAATTGTAGTTATACTGATATTGTTATGATACTTATCTGTAAAATAGGAGATACTATCTGTAATATAAGCGTTAGCCTCTATTAGGTATGTTGTAGGCGGTTAAACTTCTAACAATTAATTATGATATATCAGTAAATAATAATAATATATACATATATATATATATATATATATATACAGCCTGTATAATACAGGTATACATGTATATACCTACTATAGAATCTCGAACATAAGTTGTAAATATAGCATTATCTACTACAAGTACAAGTACACGATACACTAGATCCGTTAGTTTTAATATTAATAAAGGGAGGATGACCTAATGGTAATAAAGGATGTCGGATGTTGGATGTTGATGTTGAATGTTGACTATACCTATTTAGAAAAGCGAAAGTTCTCAACATATACAAATTTTATAAACATACTTTATAAGGTATATGGTAATCATGTCAATACTTGTTTTTATTATTTAATTATGTTATTGGGTTAAGTATGCATTATAACTAAGTATTCTTAAGACTTAGTTCGTCCTCGAATTAGGTTAAATAATTTGCAAGTATATTTTTATTTTATAATTACATTGTATTTCACCTTCTTGTTACCTATAAGTACATTTAAAGTCAAAAGTAGTTGAGATACGGTGTAATTATAAACTAAATACACATTTTATAATAACCATTACTTTGTACAATGTACAATATACAATTTCATTGTACATGTACATTGTACATGTACATTATACATGTATATTGTACTATATATAGTACATAGGACCTAGGACCTAGTGTCTAGGTAATCAATATAACGTAAACTGAATAGTGTATTTGAAAACGTTTTGCAAAGCATTCCTTAGAAAACTCATTGATACGAGTCTACAGTGAATACACACGCATACACACGCATGCACACGCATGCACACGCATGCAGTACGTATTGTTTAGATGAGATGGAATGTCGAGATTATCTACCGACCGTTTTAACCCCGCCCAGCCGACCTAGTTAACCTTTAACCCAGCCGTCGCAGCATACCATATATGGTAATAACACGAACAACAATAAAGTATGCCCCAAGTATTCTATTCATATGTTCCATAGATCAATAACGCGACTATGTTACATAACTTGTATATACCGCCTACATACGTCAACAGACATAATCTATGAAATATGTTAAATTTGTGAATAATAGTAATGCTGGAATGTCGAGCACATACTACATATATGTGACATTTAAATATATTGACTTATTAATCATTTATTGATTTATTAATAATTTAAATTTAATTCATAGTTTCATTTTAATAGCAAGCATAATACATAAATATTACTACACCTGTACACCTGTACACCTGTACACCTGTACACCTGTACACCTGTACACCTGTACACCTGTACACCTGTACACCTGTACACCTGTACACCTGTACACCTGTACACCTGTACACCTGTACACCTGTACACCTGTACACCTGTACACCTGTACACCTGTACACCTGTACACCTGTACACCTGTACACCTGTACACCTGTACACCTGTACACCTGTACACCTGTACACCTGTACACCTGTACACCTGTACACCTGTACACCTGTACACCTGTACACCTGTACACCTGTACACCTGTACACCTGTACACCTGTACACCTGTACACCTGTACACCTGTACACCTGTACACCTGTACACCTGTACACCTGTACACCTGTACACCTGTACACCTGTACACCTGTACACCTGTACACCTGTACACCTATACACTGTACACTGTACACCTGTACACCTGTACACCTGTACACCTGTACACCTGTACACCTGTACACCTGTACACCTGTACACCTGTACACCTGTACACCTGTACACCTGTACACCTGTACACCTGTACACCTGTACACCTGTACACCTGTACACCTGTACACCTGTACACCTGTACACCTGTACACCTGTACACCTGTACACCTGTACACCTGTACACCTGTACACCTGTACACCTATACACTGTACACTGTACACCTGTACACCTGTACACCTGTACACCTGTACACCTGTACACCTGTACACCTGTACACCTGTACACCTGTACACCTGTACACCTGTACACCTGTACACCTGTACACCTGTACACACACACACACACACACACACACACACACACACACACACACACACACACACACACACACACACACACACACACACACACACACACACACACACACACACACACACACACACACACACACACACACACACACACACACACACACACACACACACACACACACACACACACACACACACACACACACGTGTATATATATGTAAAACAAGAGATATTTATTTAGTTAACTAGGGAAAGTTGTATTAATATAATATACAATATAAGTTATATACTTGAAAATATGTATACATATGGGCATTATACATACCTGTATAATTATAATTACAAAAATTTGATAATAATTATTATATTAATTTTGTAAATAGAATTTACATTGTTAGATCTTAAAAATATCGAATTTCATGAACACAATTTATTGTGTGCAAACTACATGTTTAATCAAGAAAAATATAATTAAATGTTTATTATCGAGGTAATTAATGAGGTAATATGTTATTCTAGTGAAGTAATAGCGATGCTGTAATATCAATGTTATAGTAATTATGTAATAGAGATAGATACTAACATTTCTGTTGAGCCAGCGTCATTGCCAGACACAGCGAAACCAGTATCACTAACCGCAGAGTCATGTCTGCAGACTGTGTAATAAGGGGCGTGTATTAGTTATGGTGGTATTACGTAGTTGATATAGTACGCGAGTAATGACGTAATATTAGTCCCATATATGACGTCATCCACACGGCTACATACAGGTAAGCCATGCATATCACATACACACGAACCCACGAATATAAGTACACTCGTTACATCTAGTTACACACACGTGACCATCAATCGTACTTGAGGATGTGACACGTGACCTATG
Source organism: Osedax fenrisi (assembly GCA_964019155.1). Taxonomy (NCBI): domain Eukaryota; kingdom Metazoa; phylum Annelida; class Polychaeta; order Sabellida; family Siboglinidae; genus Osedax; species Osedax fenrisi. The sequence goes on from OZ025241.1 coordinate 42,883,609, forward strand.
TGCCGATATCTCGCTGAATAACGAGCACTCTCGTCGTGTAAGTATCACGTGATGAGATAAGTAACATCAGATATATCGTGAGAATAAAATATAGCCTGATGTGAGACGCGATGACAATATTAGAGAAAAAGAGAAATATATACCTCTACCTCTACATCTACCTATACCTCTACCGCTACTGCTACTACTGCTACTACTGCTGCTACTGCTACTACTACTACAACTACTACTACTAATACTACTACTACTACTACTACAACTACTACTACTACTACTACTACTACTACTACTACTACTACTACTACTACTACTACTACTACTACAACTACTACTACTACTACTACTACTACTACTACTACTACTACTACTACTACTACTACTACTACTACTACTGCTACTACTGCTGCTACTGCTACAACTACTACTACTAACCACCTCAGTGACGTGTGTATACAACACTGAGCTAACTAATGTACATTATGACAAAGCCGATAATGCTCTCTCTCTCTCTCTCTCTCTCTCTCTCTCGTCATTTTATGTAGGTTAAATAACAGGCGAGTGGTCAACTAGACTATAGGTGAGATGACAGACGACATACACAGCAGACATGATACGGTATGCTGGTATGGCCATTGTTAACCACAGCTTATATCATCCTACCGTATATAGCATATGCTATATAGAACCGTGCAATATGGGTGTTACGTCATTCCGTAGAGTGATGGCTTACGTCATCGTCAGTGAGTCATCCGTTGAACTGCACTATAGACACGTGGTGTGGCTTCTATGTCAGTGACGTCACTACACTAACAACTACACTGACCACTACACTGACTACAACATTGTATTAAAGTAGTCAGTTATAGAATTGCTTGTTATCAAAACATTAGATTATATATATCTAACTATAACCTATATCAATATATAAAGAGAGATATGAAGACAGGACATTATTTAAATAAATATACGTAGATGTGCTATTATTAATATCCCCGCTATTACTATAATATGTTATTGGTAAGTTAATGTTATATATATATACATGGTTGCATTTCTTGCATGTATTACATTCATCTAGATTGAGATACATTTACAGTATACACATGTACACTATATACATGTTCATTTACACGTACAGTGTACGTCGTACAATGTACAATGTACAATGTACAATGTACAATGTACAATGTACAATGTACACTGTATATTGTACACTGTATATTGTACAGTAGAGCGGATTCTAAAACATTAAATTGCATATAAATCCGTAGTATCAGAAATATATGTAAAATAATTCAATACAATAAAATGAAATGAATTCTAAAAATATTGAATTGTCTCTACAAATATTGAAATATTTCTAGGACATATTTCTAGGAATTTGTGTAACTATAATAAATGTTAACTATTATTGATATCACCGTAACAATATTTTGTTTATATTATATGTTTTATAGTTTATAAAAATTATCATATTATAAATCTTATCATATTTTTATTTAAAATGTGTTATACTTGTTTTTAAAGATATCTTTATATGTTGATATATGTTACATTATTAGATATTATGCATCAATTAAGATATAAATAATTTTTAAATTGTTCGGAAAAACACTTATTTATATGTTAATACCAATTTTAAGTAATATTTATAAGACTACATTTTATAGTTAATTTAATAACTTAAATATGTATGTTTTTATTTGTATATATATAATTAAATAAGTTAAGCAATATAATTGATTAGTTATCAAGGTAAAACTAAAGGTAAATAAAATCTACGCATACGAAGTACATTTAATTAAAAAGATGAATGTTGTCTACAAAATATTATTAAGCATCAGATTGACTACTCAATTACATATAAAGTTAATTGTTGTTACACTACTTATATATATATACTATATGTTTATAGTTTTTACTGGACCACATATTTAAATAATAACAAGACACTGTACGGTGTACAGTGTACACTAAGCGTATGTCTATAGCGATGTGTAGTGTTAATAACGTCCACAGCATACGTTCATACATGCGTTCACGTGTAGGTATCTAGTGTGCTTCACCGACACACACGGAAACAATAGAGATTCCGCTAGCCGTTGAGATGAACAATGGGCTGTTATGTCATATAATAGTGGGCGGGGCTATTAAGTACTTCCCCCTATCGGAAGTGACCGGCGTTAGTTATAGCCAGCGGCAAGCCGGATATTGACCGGTCGGACAGTACCGACCGCCTAATCTACTACTATGTTTACTACGCAGCCCATCTATTATAATGTAGTCAGATTATAAACACATATATCTGTTAACCATGTACGCCGTACATTGTACGGTATAGCATATATATATATATAGTTATTATGTTATTATAATATACTATTAAAATATTAAGATGATGTCATAGCCTATAACTCATAAGGTATAGATTAACCTAGAACATACCATTATTATGTTCTATTCGCTAGGTTTATTGCGCTCTATATCAACATTCCTATACGATAAACCTACGTTATTGCGTCTAGGTGCAAGATAATAGAGTATGTAATATATGTATGCATACATTACGACAAGCATATCTAGATATTGATCACCGTTATGCATGAGTCATCGGTAAGTATTAATCATCATGTTAGCAGGGAGTGTCCATGATGTTACCTAGGTAGTTATTACTTAAATAAAAAACTTACAAAAAATAATAGAAAACCTATCAGTCACTAAAGTATAAGTTATTAGTAACGCACATACATATATACATATACATATACTGTATATGTATATGTATATATGATATACACATATACATATACACACATATATATATATTTATATATTCAATAGATTTTCAAGCATTATTGATACCAATAATAAAATGATATGTTAACACACTAATAATACACAATTACAAATATATTAGTTTTTATATTATTAAAATATATTTATGTTATATAATTTAAATTTGTAAGAATTTTTAAATTTTATATCTTGATATTAATATTAGAAATTACAAATAATAACTAAACTATAATATTAATGTAGATTATATATTATTGATATTACTAATTCTAGCACGATCAATATAATACTGCTACTAATGTTTCTAATGAGAATATTACTAATATTAATATTAATATTATGATCAGTATAATACTGTTACCAACATTAATATTAATATTACTAACAGGTAACAGGTTACAGCTGTTATAATATTAGTATTAAATAAATTACGATATATTATATTAATAAACATAATATTTAATTTTCCAAAAATAGTATACCATATATAACCAAATAGTCATGCTGAAAGATGATTAACATGTTATTAGCAATTAGCATTCTTTTCATAGCTCATAGCTATGTGCGATATCTCTCTATAGCGAGCTCTAATTAACGAACTTTATATATTCTATAATTTATAGATATTGTTGTGAATCGAGTGTGGTATGAAATATGACGTTTGTTTTCATCGTTAATACAATGGCCCCACTGTTCTTAGGTATTACGTAAGTAGACTACACATGCATACTAATTAATACTACTATAAGCAGTGGCGATGTAAGAAGAAGAAGAAGAAGAAGAAGAAGAAGAAGAAGAAGAAAAAAAGAAGAAGAAGAAGAAGAAGACAGGGCACAGGGTGGAGATTGATCGATATAATGCGAACTGCTGCCGCATACCGTACATGATGTGCGCATACCAGTGACAACCCTATTGTTAGATGTTAATAGTTATACCTTTATATACCTCTCTGGGAGGTATACGTACACTCACACATACACACACCCACACACACACACCCACACACACCCACATATACATACACACACGAGTTTAACAGATGTCTTGCATTGTGATTATTAAATTAATTATGCTCTGATATGAAATGCTTTATTATATATATATATATATATATATATATAGTACTAGAATATTAGTCACCCACTGAACTATATACCTACTGTATGCATACTACTTACCATATAGTATACTATAGTTATTATGGTTATAGTACAGTTTATGTATACTAGTTTATTATAGTAGTATGTATTGAATGCGATACATTATGTCTATCTAGGGGTATGCTATGATAGACATATATGTACATGCTATACCCATAAGTATATAATACACCTACTGTATAATATGATATGCTATAGCCACATACGCAATATGAGTATTGCGGTATATATAACAGAGTATACATACTTGCATGTACGACATACAATGACATACTTACACTGTACGTATGTGATCTATGATATTGTATCGTAATGCATGTTTGTTGTGACATATAGGTGGAGTGATATTCAGTTTAAACTGACCTCACTGACTCACCCCCCCCCCCGAATAGAATGTTATTTGCATATAGTTCCGGTTAGACTATATACTATAGCTATAGCTATTAGCTAGTGTTCTTGTGTTGATGTATATCATAATATTCGGATATGTGTCACTATATGTCACTATATGTTACTATATACCACCATATTTCACTATATGTCACTATATGTCACTATATAGCACTATATTTCACTAGATGTCACTATATTTCACTATATTTCACTATTTGTCACTATATTTCACTATATGATACTATATGTCACCATATTTCACTAAATGTCACTATATTTCACTATATGTCATTATATGTCAACATATGTCACTATATGTCAACATATGTCACTATATGTCACTATATGTGAATAAACAATAGTACTTCCGTACAGATGTAAAATTCAATTTGTAGGAATATTATACACCTATTCTATACTAATTTATGAAATGTTACTATAGTTGTTTACTAGCTACTATATATTTATATATATATATATATATATATATATATATATATATAGGAAGTCACATAAGTATTATGTCTAATTACTATATATACTATACCGGATATATGAAGGTTATCTTACAATATTTGACATGCACTATATATAGTGAATATATAATGATATTGTCACTATACGAATACTATTAATTCGATACGCATGAATAAATCAGTTTATAGACAAATTCAAAGGAAGATTAGTGAACTCGATAATATTTATTGATTCGATATGAATGTTCTTATTAAATATAGTATGTATAAAACCCTCTTTGCTCCCTATGTATATGCACTTACTTATAAATATATATATATATATATATATACATATATATATATATATATATATATATAAATATATAGTGAGACTACTACAGTGACACCTATATACGCTTAGGAAACGCATCGTAACTCAGCGTAACCCGAGCGAAACCGGAGCGTAACGTGTTGTAGAGGTCAAAGTAAGGTCATACTACCCGTATGTGCTAGCGACCCGGATGTGCAAGAGATATTCCATCACCTATAGGCGTCGTGCTTAACGGATACATAATAATATATGGGGAGTTGTTCATATAAATGATACAGTTTGTTTTGCATGAACATATATGTGAACAAACTATGCATACTATGTAATATATACATATATGTAATAATACATGTATATATATATTGTTATTTTTATTTGGTTGAATTCTTTCATTCTATTTAGGAATTCGAAGACGTTATTTTTAATCATGACCAAATGGCTCTATTTCCCTTCGAAGTCGCTCTATTATTAAGATCACCGTAGTTTTAACCTAATACGATAATTTTGTATACATAATTATATAAGATAACTTATAAAGATTACTTATAAATCTCATAATACCTATTTTATTGGATATAACTAGGCTTGAACCAACTTCCTGTTGTCTGTATACATATATGTATAGTAACTTATCCTAATGAGCTATACAGTCAGTTATATATATATAAATAATAAATTGAATTATGCAGATATACCTATCGATTAATGTATTATACGCTATTTTATACACTCGTTTTTATATAATATAATGGATATATTTGCATATATTTGCATACACTATCTATTGTTGACTTCATGCTTGGTTGATTGCAAAATAACTAGTCACGTATATGCTTACATTTATTACCCGATAAGATTTCCCATCAGATTTATACTTATTTTCATTATTATTATGTATGTACTTTCAACAAGTATTTGGATTATAAATATAAACTAACATTAACTTTGTAGCATTTCGCACTACTGACTGTAATTTATATATTTATAATAATCGTAAACCGGCATACACCACTTTATAATATATATATATATGTTGATATAACCTATTTTGAAATAAAATATGTATTGCATGTTTTTATTGACTTGGAGGGAATGTGAGTTCCCACCAGCTCTGCACACACCTCACCATGTAGCGGTTAACTGTGGACCGCTATACAGCCAGGTCACACAGATGTCCGAGTGCTATTAACGTCACTAACGGTCATTCTATACTGGTCATTCTATGCTGTACTATGACCGCATTATTAGCAGCATACCGCAGCATACGATGCATGCTTTTGTTCGCGTTAATATCTAAGACACCTCCCCGTCAGCTAAGACACCTCCCCTCGCGATCTAAGACATACCCCCTCCAGCGCTAAGAAACGCCCCCTATTGTAGACGGCGATTCAGAAGAATTGTAATGACAACAACACCACAGTGTGGCGTGTTAGCAATTTAACGGAGAGAATTATGTCTCTGAAATGCATTATCGTTCCTTTTGTATGTGCGCACCTATGTTTTTGTAGGTCCCGTGGGCTAATATAATTAGGGTTAAAATTAGGGTTATATGCCCTACGTAGTTATACGGGTATACCTACGTTTATAAATATATATGTACTTATTAATTATTAAGGTTATTACCTATATAGGTTTATTTAAATCTATAACATATATGTATAGAACTATAAGGTTATATTTAAATGTAATATAGAAACTCAAAATGTTTTATTAATAATGCTATGTACCTACTACTATTATTATGATTAGTATTATTACTGAACAGTGTACGATCGGCTAGATAACACGTTGTGGTAATTATGAATTATGCATCACATGAATCCCTCGTTATTACCAGAACTATTACCGGATGAATTAATAATTATTGTTATTGTTGTGTACACGTAACCATGGCTGCACGTGACCGCAACACGTGACTACTGATTACGTAATGCATGTGTTGCAGTGTGTTGCGACGTAAACAGGATGTAGTAATGGTAATAGGGAAACCACGGTGTTATGATACTGTCATTAATACTATAGTATACAATTGATGTACTAAGAAAGTACAGTTTTAAATGAAAATCCAAGAAATAATATTTGTAAATTTTCTTTTTGAATCTTCTATATATATATATATATATATATATATATATATTAATATATATATTTATAATTAATTATAAAATACTTGTATTGAAACAATTTGATTATGTATATTAATATATGATATTATATACACATTATAAATAAATATATTTGTAAATATATAGATAAATATTTATGAGCAGGAATTATAAATAAAACACTTTACTAATATTATTAATCTTAACAATAGTGCATTATTATTTTTGATGGAGTTAATTTTATTCGTAATAGTATAATTAAATATTTGAATTAATAAATTATTCAACATAATTTCGATAAATTGCATAAACTAAACCACTGAATTAAGAGAACTATCATCGAGTATCGTACCAGTCCACTGAAGTACGTTTCCTATCAGATACCACTATATAGACAAGATACTTCCGTTTATAATAAATGATATATATACTATAGTATGCAGGTGAACAAATCTGGTAAATAAAGGAAAGACAATAGTTAAACTCTATATAGAACACTCATATGTACAGGTATTGCATTGCGATATCAACTATAGTGGTAATAACCGATAATGGAATCGTAGTAGGATTGGCTCATGCGCGATTCCATGCAATATAGTAGGACCTACATATCATGCACTTGCATAAATATAATATTTCAAAATATTAGTATTCTCTATATCCGTATATAATTATGTAACGGTATTTGTTATAAATATACGAGTATGTATAGGTTATTGTTATTGTTATTTTATCTCAGTCCTTTCATCTCATCCAGGAACTTAGATGCAGTTTTCATTTATAACCATATGGCCCTAATGTCCCTTCAAAGTCGTTCTCGTATTAAGGCATTAATGGTTTTAATGAGAGCCGATATTTTATTTATACACAATTGTATACGATTACTTCTAAATATTATTTTAAGACTTATTTTAATGGTCAGGACGATGCTTGAATCTGCATCATGCTGATTATGTATCTTATGCCTTAGACAATTGAACCACACATACAGTTAATAAAGGTATATATATATATAGTGAATATAGTCACGATAATGCTTAAATATAATTAATTAATTTCTATATATATATTTGTAATAAACTCTAATCAAAAGGAATGGGAATCTATATATGAGTATACTAAAGGTTTACAGAACATCGTAGTTTGATCATGAACTAGTAAATAAGTAAGAAGTCGAGTATATTATTATAATGCATACTATATATAGTATACATACTATACTATAGTATAGCATATAATATATAGTATACTATATATAATATCTACTATAGTAGATATGTTACTGTCATGTTATAATGTACTATAATATTGCTCCATAATATATATATATATATATATATAGTTTTAAATTATTAAATATATATATATATACTTAGCTATAGTTAATTAATATATTTTGTTTACAAATAAAACATATTATTACAATTTTATATTATTGTAAATAAAATAAATAATATAATGTAATATTAAAATATTATGTTTTTATATGTAAGGTAGGTTATTATAATTAAATTAAAGAATATTTAATTATATAACCGGTTCAATAATTAAAAATAAATCCACTATATTTGATTAATGTAGTTACTTATATGTACATATAACAGTGATTTGCGTAATACTTTGGGGGATATAGAATGGTAATAATATTTAGAATATGTAACCACTAAAATTACAATGAAGAGAAATATGATTATAATATGCATATACCATAGACTATAGATCATAGTGTAGAACGACACTCAATATCTATGGCATATATCCATGACAATATAATTATACATACAATGATATACTATTGTATATTTTAAATTAAATAATACACTAGTCTACAGAAGAGCTCTTCGAATTATTAGGATACAAACTACTATAATATAACTAAGCTAATTCGCATGTATGTTAATGCTACCATCACTAATAAGTACCCACTATCATACATACACATATGTATATGTATATATATATATATATATATATATATATATAATATTATTTAATAAGAACATATGTAATTCTTATTTTAATAATGTCTACTACTATTGTCTGGCTTTATCCGTAATGAATAGATACATTAATAAATTCAACAATTAACTAATTAGATAATTAACTAATTAGATAAATAACTAACGATATGAAGTGGTAAAGGTCGGCTTTAGGGTACTAATCGTTGAAGTCCGCCAAGGGGTTAATGTGGGGTGGGTGGAATGGGGTAACGCTAATCTACGAGGTACTCGGGCGTACGAGGTAGTGTTATGGATTTCGGATGCGAATGAGATTTTAAGCCGTCGCGTTCATTGAACCGTGACCACCGCCCCCGCCCACTACCACGTGAGCGCGCGTACACCGGGTCGCCGGAGTCAATGGACCGTGACGATCTCGATTAAGACGACGCGACGACGTCCCCCGTTCTCTAGAATATCAGCGCCACTATCGCAAGGCCTCCTATATCAAGGTCTCCTATAGCAGTATCCCTATCGTACTGCCCCTATAGCAATGCCCCCTATAGCAATGCCCCCTATAGCAATGCCCCCTAGAGCAAGACCACTATCGCATGGCTCTTACCTCTCCCTCTCTCTCGGTTATCGATCTAAACGGATCAATGTGAAATAGACGCCTGGTCGTAAGGCCTAGTCACGTAGTATGCCCGTGCTTTGACCATCACCTTGACCATCACCTTGACCACTCATGCCTTGATCACCCTATACATTGACTACACAGTAACGTGATAAGGGTACATCTTAAGCGTGTCTTGTGACTTCTAATTGCTGGCGATGATGGCGGCGCGGTGATTAGACGGGTGACGTAGAGTGCCCCCTAGGGTAAAAGAGGGTGCTGCGTATTTCTATGTATGCCTATGTCTCCTAACATCCTATGTCGAGGACAGGACATGTTCGCGATATTACGTCACTATTACGCGTGTTCTGTTACGTAACCACGTGTCGTACACATTAAACTTTACGAAATACCCCACGTGACAGGTCGATGACGTCACAATAGATACACGTAACAATATCACTGAGAATGAATAGGGCATCTAATATGAATAGATTACGTGCTACTATTGTATAGTATTACATACTATTACATTATATTCTATAGTATAGTGAATATTATATCGTGCACTAAGAAAAGCCTTAACCTGACTCACTATTCACTAAGGTTCTCCGTGTATGAAGAATTTATGTATACTTAATACATGTTTAATACCATTAGTTTTTCACGATAAATAGGTTAACTCAGGGGGCTAACTCCCTGGTTAACGGTACCATTTCCGGTTAACTTTATATATAAGTATACTTATAATTGCTAAATTTGTATTTAGAATTTGAAAATATGAAGTTTTTTGATACTAAATAAAATATCAAACCATTTATTGTTATTTATAAAAAATATGTTTTTTAATAATTTATTAATAGTCACAATATCGCAATCTACATTTTATTAAGATAAATTGTACATGCGACTTATTACAAAAAAAAGCCTTTAATTATTTGAAAAATCAAAATGATTAAATGTTTATAATACATATTGTAACTTACCAACTATCAGTATTTTAAGTTAAATTGTATGCATCATATATGATTATATACATGCATATAAAGATTATGTTGAATTTTAATTAAGTTTCAATTGTATTAAACAATATATTGTATACAGCATATGACAACACTACATAATCGGAATATTACAACAGGCCTATTATTACTGGTCACAAAATTAAACTATCATATACAAATAAAACTTAACTATTACTCATTATCTCAAATGTAGATTTCTCAAACGTATATAAACAATGTGTATACAGTGTGTACACAATGTGTACACACCTATACAGTGTACACATATGTACATACGTGTGTATGTGTATGCGTGCATACCTTTACTTATAATATGATCTCGTTACGCATGCGTGGCTATCTTGTCCTATCGATCACTGATAATAGAATAGGAGTCACGGTAAACTTATTATCGATTACGTAATAATGACGCGATACTAGTGGCGGTGAATGGCGGTGAGTGTATGATGTAATCCGCTGTAATCGATAGAGCGACGTGCAATTATTCCGAGTTCTTTTTTGCGATAAATTTCTAAAGAATTCCGTCTCACTACTGTAATTATAACTTGCGCATTCGTGGACTCAATATTGTTGTGTACTGCTGCCCCATGTATGACTTTGTGCAGTTAGTGACTAGCTGTTAGTGGCCGACTATTATCACCCACTCGATAACCTCGCACACTTGTGTACAATATCTCTAGGTATCTCTTACTATTATGTTTATCGTTTGAAACAGTGTTCAATGTAGACAATAGTGTACAATGTAGACAATAGTGTTTAATGTATAGTGTATATTGTAAGTTAGTTATAATTATACTCTGATAGTAAGTTTTTATTATAACAAAATGTCTGTAATATCCCTTCGAACAGATATCATGTTAATGCATACATAGTTATAACGAGATCAGATAATTTCGTATACAAAATTATTTTTAGATCACCAGTACATAGTATTGAATTCCTGTTTTATTGAATTTTGATTCATGTCCTATAGGACATATATGCAGTATACTGCTCATATGTATGTCACCAAATATATTTACAAATCCTATAGGCTTCACGCGGTATGTATACTGCAGTGCATATGCAGATCATATAGTAAGTAAACCTACAATATATGTACTAAGACTTGAGAACATGTGCTATATTATGAATATAAATATATGTAGGTATACCTATATCGGTAGATAAACTATATGATATAGGATGATAATAGGATGATAATAGGACGATAATAGGACTAGTAAGATGATAATAAGTCATAATGAGTTTAGTATATATACTATACATTGTAAGTAACTGTAATGTATACTTCGAAAAATACTAGTACTACAGATATAGATTATTGCATAATGAAGGATAACTATCATTAAAGTTAATATACATAATATGGAACTATCTAAATATGACGAAAGCCCGCATGTTATTGATTAACCAATATATTTACGCATTCCTTCTACATCACGTGTTACCTGTAGAGTTATATAATATTACTAAACACGTAACCATACATGATATACTATATAGGCTAATTCATATTCATAAGTATACATCATGGTATTATATCATAGGTCAAACGTATAAGTAGAGGTCTAGCGTATAGGTCTATAGATATATGATTACATTATTTTAGATTTTTATAATTATTTATATAAATTAAAAAATATAATTATTAATTTTCGAATAATATAGGTACATGAAGAATATTATAAATAATAAAGAAAATAGTTAAATATTAGTATGTTATTAAATACCGTTATTAATTAACATTATCATAACAATATTTTAATTATTCTTAATTATGATTTACAATTATTGTATAGATATACTTAATTTTATATTTATTAAACGTGTATAATATAAATCAAATTAATAAACTTTTAATGTTTAATATATAATGTCGTTATAGTATTATAATAATAAAGATAATATTAATAACAATAATCTGATATGTATTCATATATCGTAAATCTTATTTATTATATTTATATATATATATATAAATATATATATATATATATATATATTTGAAATTATAATTTAATTATTTTAAATATAAATAAATTATAATAAATTATAATTACTCGTGTTCTAATGAAATGTATATATCTTGTTATTTAATCTGAAGAAATCTATCCATGAAGTAATCATTCATACAAACTAGTGTACTATAGTACAATAGTACTATAGTATGGAATATTAAAAATGAATTTATATTATATATATATATATATATATATATATATATATACTGTATAATATACGTATCGCAAGTTCTATAAATCTGAAATCTCTAAAGCCAATTCTAAAGCCAATTCTATATTAGTAGAATAAATAACCTCACATACAATCCAAGTGCTTATTTCTTCCTTGCACGTAAACTTCACTTGCCTCCAATGTCTATAAACATACCTCATATACTTAATATTGAAAAAAAAATTATTCTATGAATTCGATAATCATTTTACTGATAACATTCTATGCCACGGCTCTTCTATTTCATCTCTCCTACCAAATAGTTATATTCAGTGCATCTGTATTAGTAAATAAATCCCATACCATTCTTCTGACCCAATTATCCTATATGCCTTTAACAAATTAAATTATACTCTATCCTATATTCTTGATATTATCATTATTTCCCTAAATTATATAATTATATAATCATACAAATACCATATGATATTTGTCCAACTTCCTTTAAGCATGCTCTTATTATCCCCAATACTCAACAAATCTTACTCGATCCAAATATAATTACTAAATATCGCCCCATTTAAAAACTTCCGTTTCTCAGCAAAATTCTGTAACTAATTGTTGCTATACAATTGAATAGATTTATAGATGATAACAAATGATATGATATATTTCAGAGTGAATTTAGACGAGGACACTGCACTGAAACTGCGCTACAACAAATACTAAACAATATATACTCTACAGTATCTCCATATATCTCCTACCAACTTGTATTATTAGACATATCATGTGCTTTCAATTCCTTAAGCCATTCTATTCTCATCTCAAGATTAGAAATGATTGGTCTACGTAGAACCATACTAAAATGGTTTTATTTCTATATATTAAATCTATCACCATTCGTGAAAATTTGCAATTTCTCTACACAATCTAGTCCCCTTCCTTTCTACACAATCTGCACTCCTTAATATTTAACTATCATTATTTTCCTCGAGTTGTCATTGAACCTATCATCCCATCCTCATCTGTTATAAATCATGGTGTTATTTTAGATGCTAACATATCTCTCAATTCCCACAGAGCTAATATATATAAATCAGTTAACTATCACCTTTTCAAAATTATTCACATAAGAAGGGACCTAACTCGCCATCTTATCACTATCCTCATAAACGCCCCAGTAAACCAAATTTGAAAATAATTCAAAAATGTTCGAAAATTTTGTGGATACATTTTTGCAAACTTTGAAATTAAATTTCAATTAATTACTTACATTTTTCGAAAATCATTTGCAAAATTGACACATAATTTTCAGAATTTAATAAATATTTAGTCAACAATTAACACACTTAATGCACTTAATGCAAATTAAATATAAATTATATGGAGAATATAATACAAATAAAAGATATTATTATATATAAGCCTAGAATAAATATATAAAATAAATATTTTTTACTTCATTGAATGAATCAAAAATTAATTTAACTGAATAAATAGTGGTTTATCAATTGGTGTTTGCAGACTTATCCTATATTATTACTAATTGAATTCTATTAATAATGATGTTAGATATAAAATATTTATATCAATATAAATAAAAATTAATTTTAAAATAGAAACATTTTATCTAATTTATATTTATTTCGTTAATCATAAATAAATAATAGAGAGGAGATTTAAAAAAATTTAAACAATTTATCTACTATAAAATTTATATTTTAAAATTTAATTAAATCTATTAATACTCTTAATATATTATTAATATATATTAATATAGGATTTGCAAACTTCGTGTTTTATTTTCAAAAAAATTACTAACTTTGCGTTTTATTTGCAAATGATTTTCGTATTATTTGCGTAAAATATTTTCAAATATTTTGCAAACTTCTTGTTTTATTTTCACAAATTTTACAAACTTTGAGTTTAATTTGAATATTATTTTCGTAAAATTTTCGAAAATAATTCGTATTATTTTCGTAAATTATTTTTAGATATTTTGTAAACTTCGTGTTTTATTTTCAAAAAAAATACATAAATGTGCGAATATTTTTGGAAACATTTCAAATTTAGGTTTACTCCTCTCTCGTATCGACTACTGCTCCTCCCTACTCTGTCATCTCCCTAATAATTCATTATCTTATTTAAATCGTATAATTCGTGCATCTATACGAACCATTTTCTCCATTAATCGGTTTGATCATTCCATTACGACTCCAACCAATTATAACTGGTTCCCCTCTTACACCTTCTATCATTTGCTTATAAAGTAATATATATATATATATATATATATATTTCTCCTTATTTGACTTACTTTACTAACACTAAGACGCCCAATTCCTTACGTTCTAATGCCGACATTTCTCTAATTTGCCCTCATGTTTCATACCTGAAATACCATAAACGTGCCTTCAGTTATATTATTCCACCATTATGGAACTCCCTTCTTGAAATCCATTCACACCCGTCCTTTATTACACATATCAAGGCCTACATATCATAAATGTAATATATTCACTTATTTTAATCATACAACATTACTATTTTTATAAAGTATATAATTTCGTTTACGTTATAACGTTTATTTATTTATTTTTATTCTAGTTCTATATTGTTATATGCAACTAAGATAGGTGGTTGTACCTATGATAAGTTCTAATAAACCATATTATCATCATACTCATCATATATATATATGTATATATATACATATTATTTGCATATCGATAAATCTATATAATCACAGGGAGTACTCTCTGGTAATATTGAATATTGCTGTATATTGAATTATCGCAATAGATCAATTACCACACAATACCACCTAAAGGATGTATACTGTATACCATTCTCATGCGCATGTGCGAGCATGTGTGTGCGTGCGTGTGCGTGCGTGTGTGTGTGCAAGTGTACTGCGGTAACATATATTGTCAGGTTATGGTTATAAGTTAGCAACATAGCCCCTCGCTATACTCTATACATCAAGTAGGATACGAATGTGTACGTTTTATTACCTAACAAATCAATATAATATTGAATACACAATGTTTTGTATTCTCTACTGAGATAATGGTCACGCATAGGACGATGTGAGATCACACTGTAACACACACACACTATATTGATGAATCACACGGTAACACATACATACACACTATATTGAATCACTCTAAGTCATAACCAGGACAAAGCATATCATAAATATAAAAAATCCCAACATATTATTACATATATACAGCTAATTTTGGGTTATATTGGGCCTCTTTTAAAAACTTCAAAATACTTTTATATCGATTATAATTGATGATTCATATTATATATTTAATAACTATCATATTATATAACATATATACCATATATACTATACTATTCTTTTGTATTATACAATTTATAAATAGTTATTTAAATTTTGAAATACTACTACTACTACTACTACTACTACTACTACTACTACTACTACTACTACTACTACTACTACTACTACTACTACTACTACTACTACTACTACTACTACTACTACTACTACTACTACTACTACTACTACTACTACTACTACTACTACTACTACTACTACTACTACTACTACTACTACTACTACTACTACTACTACTACTACTACTACTACTACTACTACTGCCGCCGCCGCCGCCGCCGCCACCACCACCACCACCACCACCACCACCACCACCACTACTACTACTACTACTACTACTACTACTACTACTACTACTACTACTACTACTACTATCAATCAATCAATCAAAACGATTTATTTAAACACTGCAAATAACACACCAGGCGTTCTCAAGAGTGTAACAAAGCAAACAAACAAAAATAACATAATTGAATATAAACAAAATAATAATTAGTATTATTATAAACTGTACATTGCAAAATGCAATATTGGTTATTGATATATAAAAAAAACCATATGATATAATGTCATATGGAAAATAAAACATATCAATAACATACATAACATAAATAACGTAAAAATAATAAATTAAGACTTTTCAATTTTGAATAAATAACGTTTTAAATTAAATTTAAAGGTATCGTGATTAGGAATCATTCTTATTTTCAAGGGAAGAGAATTCCATAGTGGCGGCGCATAGTATTGAAAGGCTCTCTTGGAAGTTACTGTTTTCACTGATTTCTTGACTTGTAAGCAGTATACATCATTAGATGATCGAAGTTCACGACAGATAGGCACTTTAACTGATAGGCAAGTTCTAATATATGAGGGACCTGCAGTGAGTGATTTGTGAATTATACATAGAATTCTATATTTGCTTCTATTAATATTGTTGAGAATATTAAGATTATGTTGACGCAATGTAACACTCGAGTGATCAATTCTAAAGATACATTTATTCAATTTTTTGGATAGACCTAAATATATCGAATTACAATAATTAGTCGACGAAAATACCATTGCTTTAATTAGCATCGTAGTGAGGTCTTTGCTAATGAACTTTCTTATATAGCGTATATTATATAAATGAAAATTTGCTTTCCTGCAAACAGTTGACATATGATCATCAAAATTCAATTTATTATCAATAGTAATACCAAGATATTTAATTTGTAGTGATGGAATAATTCTAATATTATCAATAAATACATCAGTGAAGTTATTAAAGTTATGCGGTAAGTTCAGTAATTCAGTTTTAGAAGTATTAAGTAGAAGTTTGTTCATAAGTAGCCATTTATTCACTTGATTGGCACATTCAACTAGCTCATTATTCATGACCAATCTACTATTAACAGAATAAATAAGAATATCATCAGCATAGAGATGAAATCTTAATGTTTTAAATGATTTGATGATATTAGTTATTGGGTTCAGATATATAGAGAATATAGTGGACCTAAGACGGATCCTTGCGGAACCCCGTACTTAAATGATTGAGATTTAGAATAAGAGTTATTGATCTTAACAGAAAAAGTTCTATTAGTGACAAATCCAATTAAGCAATCATGAGCAGTTGAAGATATACCAATGTCTAAAAGTATATCTGAAAGGATATCAAAAGATAGCGTATCAAAGGCAGATGACAGATCTAGAAGTAGAATCTGAATTTTCTTATTTCTATCTAAAGAAGTATATATATCATTTAGTATAAGAGTTATCGCAGTTTCTGTACTGTGGTTCTTTCTAAAAGCACTTTGTAAGTTACAGGATAAGTTATTAAAATCAATAAAAGTAGTTATCTGTTTAAAAACAATTTTTTCGAGAATTTTAGAGATTAAAGGTAGTTGAGCAATAGGGCGAAAGTTCGAGAGTTCATTTATATTAAGACTATTTTTCTTTAAAATAGGAGTAATAATAGAATGTTTTAAAATAGAAGGAATAACACCTGTAATAAGGGATTGATTAATGATTGAAGAAAAAAGTGGAGTGAGTGTGTTAGCTAAAGATTTCATCACAGTAAGAGGCAGAGAATCAGAGGGAGAAGCAGAAGAAGCCGTAACTAAAAGATTATAGATGTCAACATTAGAAGGGAGCGTAAAACGAGTAAGAGTAGGAGTTTGATTTAAATGAGTATTTTGAGAATTTTCAGAGGAATTATTCAAATAATTGTATTGATTTATAGAAGAGGATGACAATTTTATTTTAATGACTGAGTAAATAATATCAATTTTAGAAATGAAAAAATCACTAAAATTATTACATAAAATATCATCAGAAATATTAGGATAAGATTTGTGATGAGATTTACCTAGAAGAGAATTAGTGAAAGCATAAAGCTTGCTCATGTTATTACCACACTTTAAAATTTTATTTTTATAAAATTCTTTTTTAGTAGAAGTTATACTCCTTTTAAAAGATATTTTTAACTTTTTTAAATTTATCATGTTAAAAGATGTTGAGTTTTTATTGAACATTCTTTCAGCTTTTCTCATTTGGCGTTTGATATATAAATTATCATTCGAGAACCATTCATTAGTACGATCACTAACTACTTTATTTTTAGAAGGAGCATATTTATTCAGTAGAAAAGTAAGAATTTGATCTAAAAAAGATATAGATATATTGTTGAAATTGGAGCTAGTATGATACTTGATATCAGTACTAAAAGATTCATAATCAATATTGCGAATATTTCTGTAGCTAATCGTTCGATTTGAATTGCAGTTAATATTAACGTTCAGAATGAATGAAACAGCATAATGATCAGAAATAAGAAATTTAATTGGAAGAATTGTTAAATAATTTAGATGAAAACTAGAACTGATAATTAAATCAAGAATATTATTAGATATATGTGTCCTTTCAGATACATGTTGAGTTAAAGATAAAGATTGTAAAATACTACTACTACTACTACTACTACTACTACTACTACTGCTACTACTACTACTACTACTACTACTACTACTACTACTACTACTACTACTACTACTACTACTACTACTACTACTACTACTACTACTACTACTACTACTACTACTACTACTACTACTACTACTACTACTACTACTACTACTACTACTACTACTACTACTACTACTACTACTACTACTACTACTACTACTACTACTACTACTACTACTACTACTACTACTACTACTACTACTACTACTACTACTACTACTACTACTACTACTACTACTACTACTACTACTACTACTACTACTACTACTACTACTACTACTACTACTACTACTACTACTACTACTACTACTACTACTACTACTACTACTACTACTACTACTACTACTACTACTACTACTACTACTACTACTACTACTACTACTACTACTACTACTACTACTACTACTACTACTACTACTACTACTACTACTACTACTACTACTACTACTACTACTACTACTACTACTACTACTACTACTACTACTACTACTACTACTACTACTACTACTACTACTACTACTACTACTACTACTACTACTACTACTACTACTACTACTACTACTACTACTACTACTACTACTACTACTACTACTACTACTACTACTACTACTACTACTACTACTACTACTACTACTACTACTACTACTACTACTACTACTACTACTACTACTACTACTACTACTACTACTACTACTACTACTACTACTACTACTACTACTACTACTACTACTACTACTACTACTACTACTACTACTACTACTACTACTACTACTACTACTACTACTACTACTACTACTACTACTACTACTACTACTACTACTACTACTACTACTACTACTACTACTACTACTACTACTACTACTACTACTACTACTACTACTACTACTACTACTACTACTACTACTACTACTACTACTACTACTACTACTACTACTACTACTACTACTACTACTACTACTACTACTACTACTACTACTACTACTACTACTACTACTACTACTACTACTACTACTACTACTACTACTACTACTACTACTACTACTACTACTACTACTACTACTACTACTACTACTACTACTACTACTACTACTACTACTACTACTACTACTACTACTACTACTACTACTACTACTACTACTACTACTACTACTACTACTACTACTACTACTACTACTACTACTACTACTACTACTACTACTACTACTACTACTACTACTACTACTACTACTACTACTACTACTACTACTACTACTACTACTACTACTACTACTACTACTACTACTACTACTACTACTACTACTACTACTACTACTACTACTACTACTACTACTACTACTACTACTACTACTACTACTACTACTACTACTACTACTACTACTACTACTACTACTACTACTACTACTACTACTACTACTACTACTACTACTACTACTACTACTACTACTACTACTACTACTACTACTACTACTACTACTACTACTACTACTACTACTACTACTACTACTACTACTACTACTACTACTACTACTACTACTACTACTACTACTACTACTACTACTACTACTACTACTACTACTACTACTACTACTACTACTACTACTACTACTACTACTACTACTACTACTACTACTACTACTACTACTACTACTACTACTACTACTACTACTACTACTACTACTACTACTACTACTACTACTACTACTACTACTACTACTACTACTACTACTACTACTACTACTACTACTACTACTACTACTACTACTACTACTACTACTACTACTACTACTACTACTACTACTACTACTACTACTACTACTACTACTACTAC
Organism: Osedax fenrisi; assembly: GCA_964019155.1. Lineage (NCBI taxonomy): Eukaryota > Metazoa > Annelida > Polychaeta > Sabellida > Siboglinidae > Osedax > Osedax fenrisi. The sequence goes on from OZ025241.1 coordinate 42,904,812, forward strand.
TACTACTACTACTACTACTACTACTACTACTACTACTACTACTACTACTACTACTACTACTACTACTACTACTACTACTACTACTACTACTACTACTACTACTACTACTACTACTACTACTACTACTACTACTACTACTACTACTACTACTACTACTACTACTACTACTACTACTACTACTACTACTACTACTACTACTACTACTACTACTACTACTACTACTACTACTACTACTACTACTACTACTACTACTACTACTACTACTACTACTACTACTACTACTACTACTACTACTACTACTACTACTACTACTACTACTACTACTACTACTACTACTACTACTACTACTACTACTACTACTACTACTACTACTACTACTACTACTACTACTACTACTACTACTACTACTACTACTACTACTACTACTACTACTACTACTACTACTACTACTACTACTACTACTACTACTACTACTACTACTACTACTACTACTACTACTACTACTACTACTACTACTACTACTACTACTACTACTACTACTACTACTACTACTACTACTACTACTACTACTACTACTACTACTACTACTACTACTACTACTACTACTACTACTACTACTACTACTACTACTACTACTACTACTACTACTACTACTACTACTACTACTACTACTACTACTACTACTACTACTACTACTACTACTACTACTATTATTATTACAATATATATATATATATATATATATATACAGGATGTTTGCATACATATCTGTATGCGTAATATGAGTGCTCATCTGCTACTATGTCATGATTGATATTAGTAATGTTTTCTCAGTATTAGGTGTGATAAGATTGTTATCTCTTTGAAGTGAAGCGTTACGCTCCAATGAATGCGTATTTACATGTTCGTCATTACTGGTATGTCGAACACTCTCATTTCGCACACTCACACACAAACACAATACACACATTTTTATGATGAGTGTGTGTATGCTTTATTATACAACGTTATAGACGAACCTATGATGTGCACGTGATATAACCGAGGCTATCAAAACAAATGTAGGATTACAAATATCAATACAATAGAGTTGAACAATGGATTATCTTTCGATGTTAATTAATTATAGTTTAGATAATTTAGGAATGAATTCCGTTACTTAGATAAGAATTACAGATAACCATTGTAGTAAACATATCTAATATTTCACATTACATATAATATAGTATTATTGTACTTTGAATTAGGAATTATTCTTTTATATTACATTAACAAAATGAATTAATCTAGTAATACTCATCGATATAAAGAAAGTTGATAAGCAATTGAATGTAGTGTATGACACTATCCGCTACGAGCGCTGCAGTCGAAACCCACTATCTGGCCCACTACTTTTTATTTATAATAATATGTATTTATCATATATATATATTGATAATCACTACCAATTTTAATGTACTATCTATACTAAAAATAAAATTATATATTTAAAATACATAATATCAACATTCCTCGTAATTTTGTGTATTTAAATTGAAGATATAATACTATTTTATTGATTTTATTGATATTTATAATTTAAATCCATTGATATAGATAGAAGTCACTTAAATCTATTTCGACGAAAAGACTACTGTTTTGATATTTGACATATATAATATGACTAATATCCAATCAAAATCACTGATACCATTTTGTAAATTTATCGATAAAAGTGTCATTCACGTGTCTATCTTTTACATGCATTGCGTGCGTCAATTGCTTATCCACTTTCTTTATATCGATGGTAATACTATGACATATATATATATATATATATATATATATATATATATATATATGTATTAATATTCACTTAATAACTCCATGTTAATAGATATACTGAAATATACTTCAGTATATCAATTAAAATTTATGTATTAAGTAGATATAATAGTATACCTATATATGAATGCATATTACATTATATTGCAGTATATATATATCTAGTAACCAGTTATATATTATATTCTAACAATAGAAAATTATAATCTTAATAGGAAGATTAAAGTAAATATAAATAATTAAATAATGATTATTACGAATGACGGCGTAGCGAAATATATAATAATACATTTATATTATATAATACCCAAGTCGTTGATAATATTGTAGTATCATTGTCGTATTGTTGTTTGTTGACATTTACACTCAACTAATGCCAATGATAATCTGTAATAGCTTGATATATCTGTCAACTGGGGCTTTCAATATCACTATACTGCTGGGATAGTAATGCTGATATAATTTTATTAATGCAGGCGAATGCTATTAAGGTATATGCTAATACCTTCTTTTCATTAATATACATCATTTTATATAATAATAATTAGTGTTCATTAATATAAATATAATAATAATATTACTTAAGTAATTTATTTAAAAAAAATAGTATTAAGATGTATGTAATTCTACACGTATAAATATGTATTTACTAATAATCTAGTTTACGATCTGTATTATTACAAATACATCATGTAAATAAACCACGTTGTATATGCACATTATGTACTTGTAATAACATGTATTTTATACCATATGTACACATATACGTGTGTTATTAAATTACTTTTTATCCAGAAAATATGTAATAATATACTAACAAATATCTAATAATAATATGCTACTTTTTATAGTTAATTAAAATATATTTTAATAAATTGTAAATCATATACTATTATTAGTAGGGGAAAGTAACCTAATACGGACACTTTAACAATAAATGGTCTTAACTTTTTGTGACTCATTATTTAATTTAAACTTAATAAAAAAATCAGTTTATTGGATATATCAGCAATATTTTGAATAATAAGAAAATAAATATACTTTTTAGACTATTTATATTATTATAAATATTTTATTAATTAAACATTTTTTTGTAGGATTTATGGTTTCTGAGATACCGATAGTGTCCGTATTCTAGCACTGTCCGTATTCGGTTACTTTCCCCTATGTTATTAACCCTATTGGGTGTACAATTTACAAGTTACATACTTACTTAATGATAAGGTTTATGTTAATAAGTCGTAACCAAAGATGTTATATATTAATACAGGCCCTTAGATGTCTATGGTCGTAACAATAGTAATAATGATTGAATAGTGGATCCTAATAGTTAACAAGAGTTAACAATAACAATGAGAAAACCTAAATAAATAGGAATATATAAAAATGAAAAGAAAAAAAACATATTTATAAAAATATACTTAACAATTTATATTTAAAAATATTTAAATTCAAAAAAAAATTAAAATTATCTCTTATATTAAAGATTGATTAAAATAATTTCAAATTTTATTTTTTCCGACTTAAATAAAATTAGTTTTATTATTTTTACATTTATTACTTTCTGACATAATATAAAATTACAAAAATATAAATATAAATTAATATTATTAATTATAACATATCAGTATTAAAAAAAAAAATTATTTAAAAATGTTCAGTATTATATGTTTCATTTTTATTATATCATTTTACCTATTTATCTAATATATTTGTTTCTTTTTTTGTTCCTTTTCTTATCATGTTAATAAAGGGGTATTTGTCTCGATAAGCAACACTGCTTCTATAATTACCCTGGCATTGCCTAAATCTGATAATAATAATTATAATAATAATAATATTATTATAATAATGATTATTAAATTGTATATTATGTTAAAAAATAATTATAATATGATTTATTTAGATCATGAATATTTAGAAATACGATTAAATTATATAATAGTGCATATATTTAGTAGCAAATGATTATAATTTGTTAATGTTTACTTACAAATATAATTTATTTCAATAGTATCATGTAAATGTATTACTTTAACCAATATAAGTTGATTTAGATTAATTTAATTATGGTAATGAATACTATTATTGTAGGTTGAATTGGTATGTAATGTAGGCCTAAGCTATATAATTAACCTATATAGGTATAACCTAATATACTAATGTATAATATATATATATATATATATATATATATGTTTAATTGGTATGTAGGGGAGATAACGGAGTAGTGGCCGATAATTTACATGCCTCAGCATACTTCTAATATATCGATAAATACTGAATTTTAAGATCTTATTTTGTTTAATTAGCTATAAATCATAAATATATATATAATACCTATAGGTCTTGAATACTATGATTTAACTTTTATATATTACTGAATAATATTAACGATTTATTAGGCATTAAAAAGGCATACAAAAGCATTAAAATAAGGTAAGTACGGGGGTGTGGCCTCTAGTATCAGAATATGCAATAGGTATCTCGTAATGTATTCGATTTAAATTTTTTTAATTATGTAATATTAAATAATTATATTATATGATGTATTGTACCTTATTTTATTAAATTATTTATTTATATATACACACACTCATATACATAAATAAGTATAATTATATATAATCATGTTTTTGTCAACATTTGATAAAAGATTATTATGTAATAAATTAGAGCAATTAATTAATTATTTAAAAAAAAAATGTACTTTATATTATAGATATTTTGATTATATAAATATTGTAGGAACCTATATAGAACTTTTTATCCTATTAGCACCATTTAAGCATTAATTAAAACAACTACTACTCCGTTCTCGGCCACTATTTAAATTTGTTGAAAATAATAGAATGTAATAACGAATTCCTTGATATATTCTATTGATAAGTATGCACTTATATCAACTGTGATATTATCGTAATATAACGTATAATTATTATAATTACATAATACATATACTATTTATATAATAATAAATATAATCTGCGTATTTTTAAGATTATATACAATAAGTTCCGCATTCCTACGTGTAATTCATACTGAATTCATACTTATCATAAAATCATTATATTATAAATATTAATTATGCTATAATTATATTTTATTTAACTAATTAATAATCATAAATAATAGTTTAAATATTCATATATTTATAATAAAGCATACATAATAAAACATGTGTTAATGTATAATACTATGATATAGTATACTATGGTATATAATACAGTCACATATACATACGTTACCACAACGATACAACGACATGTCGCTATATGTATACAGCGAACCGCAAACCTATAGGTTCAACAGAATAGTTCCAGCTGTATTCGCTAGGGTGTCACGCATGGCTAGATTATATATATATCTGCAAACCAACACATACGACTAGACGCATGCATGACTCATGTCTATGCGTATCTATGAACTCGATTACCTGCGTATACGCGCGTTCACACCAACAACATTGCGATGTTACGTAATAAGATATGCTGGGTGTGTGCGTATGCGTATTATATTCTATTGTTAATGTATCGTGGTTGAGGTGTCGAATCGCTGTCGTATCCTCTTATGTTCAGTTATCGTAACGTATTGTATACATTATACCGTACGTATATATATATATATATATATATATATATATATATCTGTAGTGATACTAGGTCATCTACGTATATCAAGAGCAGTAGTTGATAAATAAGTATTTATTAGTATTATTAATATTATTAAAAATTTATAATATTTTAAATATTTTATCTAATGCTTCACATTTTATATTTTATAGTCGAGCTTTCATCTATAACTATAGTTAACATATATGTTCTGCATTGCCTATGTGCTATATATTAGTTATTGATTATATAATATGTGAAGTATCACGCTACCCAGAAAACAGTAATAGCCGCATAATATCAGAATAACAGCATATTTAATAGCATCAAATGTTTACATTTTGCTATTATGCTGCTATTAAATTCTATTATGCTATTATTATGCTGCAATTAATTTTAAAAGTATATTATACTGCTATTATGCTGCTATTCTAATAATATATTATGATCAATATATTATATTAATTCACAGTATTATACAATATTGGTTTAAGCATTCTTTCCCATGTATCTCTTTATTTGCTTACCTTCCCGATCTTTCATATCACTATACCTATAATCCTTAATTGACTATTGAATTCACTAAACCTGCGTCAATACAGGTATGGACTCCCTACCCCTTTCTACATGTATTTAGTGTTTGAATTACATTAGGTATATCCACCCATAATATGATATTGTATGGTGTCTTCGTTTATTGTTTATTAGTTAGCCTAAACACGTATTTATTGATATGATATATTACTTATTAGTCGAGGATATCTGTTTGAGTTCAACGTGATACAATTCAGTGAACTTTAAATAACATTACATGCAGTTAATATATTAACTGTCATATATGTCATTAACATATAATAGAAATGGTAATCAAACTGAATTTATCCTGATAAACTACATTTGTTATCATAAATCAATAGATTCATATAGGTAATAAAATAGGAATGTGGAATATTAAACAAATAAATGTGTTATACTTTTGTATAATTAGTGGGTATAATAATAGAATACATCACAGTATTACATATAGATACATACCTATATAACACAATTACTCTCAGATGACAACGCTTATAAAAGCGCTTACATTTCATTATACTTTAGCCTACATAACTCAGCCATATTTATACATAATATAGAGTGATGTGTTTCGCCTACAATAGAGTGTACTAAATGACAATGCTAATGAAATAGCCTTGAGTAGTGTACGTATGAGTGATGCGTGTAGGCCTATATAGTCCTATACATATATGTATACACATTCGTATAAGTTGTACGATTGTTATCAATCATGTACAGCAT